>JAWWNI010000233.1:0-407500 GCA_034642065.1 Darevskia nairensis
AGGCCAGACTCTAATGGCTCACTGGGGCTCTGTTTGGCTATCAGTTTGGTATCAAATAGAACGGCAGGCATTGCTCAGCCTTTTGGGATCCTCTGGAGTGGCTGACGTTTCAAGTGAAAATGCATTTTTGCACCAGCGCTCGGTGTTGGGGATGTGGTTGATGGGAAGGACATTTTAACCCTTTCCAGAAGATGCTAAAAATTTGAGTTGTTAAAGTACCGTCTTTCCCCCTTTTTAAGACACCGTCTTATAATTTTTTCCCCTCAAAAAGACACAGGGTGGCTTATTTTCGGGGGGATGCCTTATTTTTATTACGTCAGTATGGTACGGTACAGCCTCCCCTGCGCGCTGAGCAGCCAGGGCAGAACTCTGCAAGAGGCGCGTTTTTCCTCCACGCCTCTCGCTGGTTCGCTGGCTCCATGTGCACGGGGAACAAGCGGGGCAGGAAGAGGCGTCTCCCCCCCCCCCCCACGCCTCTCCCTGCGCGCTAAGCAGGCGGGGCAGAACTCCGCAAGAGGCACGTTCCCCCCCGTGCTTCTCACTGGTTCGCTGGCTCCCTGCGCACGCAGGAGGGGCTGAGGAGGCGACGGGAACAATGGCGGCACCATGGCTTACTTTTAGGGTACGTCTTACTTCTCACAAAGGTAAAAAAAAACCCTGCCATGGCTTACTTTATGACTACGTATTAAAAAAGGGGAAACAGGGTATTTGAGTCCCTCTACCTTGGCCTCTTTGTTGAAAGGGTGTTTGTGAATATTGAGCTTCCATAGCAAACACCTGCCTGCACATGCTGTAACCTCAGTTTAAGAAAAGAAATGTCCAGACCCTAAAACAGTGGTTCTCTTTGAAAATAGCTAGAAATCCCCGGTTCCCACTTTCAAAGCCTACAAACTGGAGTGGGTGAGAGAGATGCTTTTTTGGTGCTGCTGCTGTTGCTGCTCAGCTACGGTTTTAAATTGTACTGAGAAGATGCCCTTTTATTGCTCAACACTTTTTAAAATACGAATAACCAATAGCATGTGTGTACACGTTTGGATGTGTTCATGGTCACTGGTAAAACCCTGCATGTTTAATAGCAACTCTGAGAGGGTTGAATCCTACTCAGAATTGACCTATTGCCATGTAAGAACCCAAGTCAGTCATGCGAATTAATTTCAATGGATCTACTCTGAGTATGACCAGCGGACAGGTCCGTTCTTTTCAATGGATCTATACAGAGTCAAAATAAGTTGGGTATTCTGAATTGCAGCTTGCCGGCAAAGGTGTTTGAGCCCTCTGTGACAAATGAAACCAAGATTATGTCAACTGACATGGCAAACATACAACCCAACATTCTGATTGAATCTTATGACACCAAAGGCCAAACCACAATTACCGGTAGTCAATTAACCTCATCCTTAGTCCTCACATTCTCACCATTAGAAGAGCCCCCATGTAATCCAGCAACCTATTCTCACAAGAGCCAACCAGATGCCTCTAGGACGCCTGCATGCAGGAACTGAAGAAGAAGAGGAGGAGGAGGAGTTTGGATTTGATATCCCACTTTATCACTACCCTAAGGAGTCTCAAAGCAGCTAACAATCTCCTTTCCCTTCCTCCCCCACAACAAACACTCTGTGAGGTGAGTGAGGCTGAGAGACTTCAGAGAAGTGTGACTAGCCCAAGGTCACCCAGCAGTTGCATGTAGAGGAGCGGGGACGCGAACCCGGTTCACCAGATTACGAGTCCACCGCTCTTAACCACTACACCACACTGGCTCTCAGCACCTCTCTCCCCACCTGCAGTTCCCAGCATCTGGTACTTATTGCCTCTGACAACGGAGGTAGAACGTAGCCATTGATAGTAATATCCTCCATGAATTTACCTCATCCTCTTTTAAAGCCATCCATGTTGGTGGCCATCTCTATCTCTTGTGGGGACGAAATTCCACAGATTAGTTAATATTCACCATGTGCTTTCTTTTGTCTGGCCTGAATCCGCCAACACTTTTGGAAGGATAAAAACTACCAAATTTTGGCAGCACGATGCTGGAAACTTCAGAGGCATTTCTGGCAGTGGAACATGTCCCACTCTCCCCCCCTTTTTTTCTTTTTGAGATCTCTGGCCACCACAACCATGTAAAGCATGCCAGGTTGTACATCCAGCAAATGGGTCAATTAGGAGGACATCCTCCATGTCTCTGCAGCATGTTGAATGAGGAGCATTTTAGTATAAGAAGACAATAAAAGGATGTAGGGTTGTGACTGTCAGAGCTGCTCCATGGATGAGTAGGTTTTTAGTGCTAAGTCTAATTATTATTATTATTATTATTATTATTATTATTATTATTATTATTATTATTATTTCTGGGCAGCTCCAAACAGAATATTAAAATACAATAAAATATCAAACATTAAAAACCTCCCTAAACGGGGCTGCTTTCAGATGTCTTATAAAAGTCAGATAGTAGTTTATCTCCTTAACATCTGATGGGAGGGCGTTCCACAGGGCAGGTGCCACTACCGAGAAGGCCCTCTGCCTGGTTCCCTGTAACCTCACTTCTCGCAGTGAGTAACCACCAGAAGGCCCTCAGCGCTGGACCTCGGTATCCGGGCTGAACAATGGGGATGGAGATGCTCCTTCAAGTATACTGGGCAAGGCCGTTTAGGGCTTTGAAGGTCAGGACCAACACTTTGAATTGTGCTCGGAAACGTACTGGGAGCCAATGTAGGTCTTTCAGGACCGGTGTTATATGGTCTCGGCAGCCACTCCCAGTCACCTGTCTAGCTGCCACATTCTGGATTAGTTGTAGCTTCCGGGTCACCTTCAAAGGTAGCCCCAAAGGTAGCTCTATGACAGGGTGGCTAACATGTGTCCCTCTAGATGTTGTTGGACTACAACTCCCATCACCCCTGTCCATTGCCAGGTTATCTTGTCTGAGGCTGATGCGAGTTGAGAGTCCAACACTATCTGGAGGGCCACAGGTTAACCATCCTTCCCTTATCAGTTCCACTCACATTCAAACAGAACTAAACACATAGAGGAGGAATAAGTAGAAGTCAACCTGCTTTGTGAATTCAAAGTCACCCAGCAGGCAGTGAGATCACCATCACTATTAGGCACCCTCAGTGGAGTTTTGCATATCAATGCCAAGCGACACACGGATGTTTCTGCTGCATGGGTGTCATGAGATTTCGAAAGGTATGAGCAGGATACTGCAATTTTTGACTTCTCATTATCCATGCCATCCATGTTTTTCTAGTTCACAAAATATATTCAATGGGATAACAGATAGCCGGCACAAGGTGAATGCAAATGAAGCTGAGGAGACCTGCAGGAATATACAGGACAAAGTTAACAGGCAGACGATTCAAAAAATGTCACCCGTACTGAAATCAAAACAAACAGCAAGGAAAGAATAAATCTGCTTCTCTTTAAGGTGCCCCAAACCGCTGTTATTTTTTCTGCTGCAGCCTGGATACCCCTAAAGAAATAAGAAAAGTGTGGTTGTGCCCTCCATTATACCAACACATTGCCTATAACTACAGAAGGGATTTTTTTGGTACCCTCCATTTCTCATTTCCCCTCCCAATCTTATATTCAATTCCCTGCACTTCCATGTCTGTTTGTGAATTATTATTTTTTAAAGTCCTCTTGAAATTTCATCAGTATTCTAGTGCAAATTTGGCATACCGTATTTTTCGCTCGATAACGCGCACTTTTTCCCTCCAAAAAAGGAAGGGGGAAAGTCTGTGCGCGTTATGGAGCGAAGGCACTGGGCGCCGCTTCTGGGGGGGGGAGATGTTGCACAGAGCAGAGAAGGGGCGGTGGGTGGCAGCCGTGCGCCGCCCCTTCCCCACTCTGTGAAGCATCTCCGCTGTCCCCGTCGCCACCGAGGCTTGCAAAATCCTGCTTTTGCAAGCATCGCTGGCGAGGGGGAGGGAGACGTTGCACGGAGCGGAGAAGGGCGGCGCGCGCCACCCATTCCCCGCTCTGTGAAGCATCTCTGCTGTCCCCCGTCGCCACCGACGCTTGCAAAAGCCTGCTTTTGCAAGCGTCGCTGGCGAGGGGGAGGGAGACGTTGCACGGAGCGGAGAAGGGGGCGGCGCGCGCCACCCCTTCCCCACTCTGTGAAGCATCTCCGCTGTCCCCCGTCGCCACCGACGCTTGCAAAAGCCTGCTTTTGCAAGCGTCGCTGGCGAGGGGGAGGGAGACGTTGCACGGAGCGGAGAAGGGGCGGCGCGCGCCACCCCTTCCCTGCTCTGTGAAGCATCTCCGCTGTCCCCCCGTCGCCACCGACGCTTGCAAAAGCCTGCTTTTGCAAGCGTCGCTGGCGAGGGGGAGGGAGACGTTGCATGGAGCGGAGAAGGGGCGGCGCGCGCCACCCTTTCCCTGCTCTGTGAAGCATCTCCGCTGTCCCCCCGTCGCCACCGACGCTTGCAAAAGCCTGCTTTTGCAAGCGTCGCTGGCGAGGGGGAGGGAGACGTTGCACGGAGCGGAGAAGGGGCGACGCGCGGCCACCCCTTCTCTCTCTCTCTCTCTCTCTCTCACACACACACTCACTCACTCAACCCTTCTGTCTTTCTTTCTGTCTGTGTGTCTTTTTCCTTCCTTTTTCCTTCCTTCCTTCTCTCTCACCCATTCCTTCCTTCTCCCTCTTTCTTTCACTCTCTCTCTCTCTCTCACCCCTTCTGTCTTTCTTTCTTTCTGTCTGTCTGTCTGTCCTTCCTTCCTTCCTTCTCTCTCTCTCTTCCCTCCCTCCCTCCTCTCTCTTCCTCTCTCTCTCTCTCCTTCCTTCCTTCCTTCCTTCCTTCCTTCCTTCCTTCCTTCCTTCCTTCCTTCTTTCCTTCCTTCTCTCTCTCTCTCTCTCATCCCTTTCTTCCTTCTCCCTCTTTCTTTCACTCTCGCTCTCTCTCTCACCCCTTCTGTCTTTCTTTCTTTCTGTCTGTCTGTCCGTCTGTCCTTCCTTCCTTCTCTCTCTCTTCCCTCCCTCCCTCCTCTCTCTTCCTCTCTCTCTCTCTCGCTCCTCCTTCCTTCCTTCCTTCCTTCCTTCCTTCCTTCCTTCCTTCTCTCTCTCTCTCTCTCTCTCTCTCTCTCTCTCTCTCTCATCCCTTTCTTCCTTCTCCCTCTTTCTTTCACTCTCTCTCTCTCTCACCCCTTCTGTCTTTCTTTCTTTCTGTCTGTCTGTCTGTCTGTCTGTCCGTCTGTTCTTCCTTCCTTCTCTCTCTCTCTCTCTTCCCTCCCTCCCTCCTCTCTCTTCCTCTCTCTCTCTCTCCTTCCTTCCTTCCTTCCTTCCTTCTCTCTCTCTCTCTCTCTCTCTCTCTCTCTCTCTCTCTCTCTCTCTCTCATCCCTTTCTTCCTTCTCCCTCTTTCTTTCACTCTCTCTCACCCACCAACCCCGTTTGCCAAAGCAGGCTTGTTTTTGCGATCGGGGTTGGCGGGGAAGAACCAGCAGCATCCCTCCGCCACCCCTCCCAGCCTTTTAGAGGAGGAAAACCAGAAAAATATTTTTTTTCTTGTTTTCCGCCTCTAAAAACAACGTGTGCACTATGGTCCGGAGCGTGTTATGGAGCGAAAAATACGGTAATATGCACATTTTTAAGGAATTTCTTTTCCTAATATACCCACTATTGCAAAGCAATTTCCCTGATATAATGCATCTCTGTGTCCTATTTTCACTAATATATGCATTTTAAAGCACACTTTATCCTAATATTTGCATTTTTGTACACAATACTAGGTTGGAGAACGACATTGCAAAATTCAAAGAGGTGCGAATGTTTGAAAGCTGGCTGTAGTTTGGCCTGCGGGATGTTTCAGAAAGGGAGGGTAAGGTAAGCTTGTCTTTAAATGTGAACTGAATAGAATTTCTCCCCCACCCCTATTTATTACCCAGAGGACATTCATTTGTCTCTCATTAAACACACATTTACTGAAACCATATGAATGCGCCACCCTGAGTTTCTTGGAAGATGGGCCAGATACAGATGTGATTAATAACTGGCAACCACATCAGTTGCAAGAACTCATAAATTTAAACCCATCAAAATGAAACCTTTTGGGGGGACATGAACTCCCTTCCTTGCTATGTGGGCCTTAAGAGTGCACAATTTTGTAGAGTAATAATGCCCCTCCTTGCTACACCACACTCTCTCCAAGCAGAAATTTCTCATGTCATCCTCAGTTAAATTGTACGCGATGACTCTGTCGCTGGAATTATTCCATGGAGGAGACAACTTGGTGACTGCCAACTTCATTAAAAATCTTCCCTTGGACTTCATGGGGGCACTCATTCACACTGAACAAACAAACACACACAGCCTTTATGGCCGAGAACAAAGGGAGTTTTCCTCACTTTTGTTTGATGTCAATCACACTCGAGATTAAAGCTGCTGTTTTATGCATTCATAGATTCCTCTCCCCCCTGCTCCCCATTTCTGATCTGTTTTTTTCCTGAAGGCTCACTATGCACTTCAAAAGGTGTACACTTAAAAAAAAAAAAAAAAAACAGAAGCAGTGTTCACAATAGGCAGCCTTGTATGCCAGACTATAAGGCACCTGAATATTTTAATTATATGCTTCCCCGTCCCAATCCAGACCTATCCTGAATTATGGGTAGGGGATATCATATCTGTATTGAAACCTTTGAGCATTTGCTAAGCAGCGGGATGAGTATAGAAGCGTCTTCACCAAACTTGCTATGAATATATCCTTTCCTCTCCAGGACTGAGCTTGGGAGGGGGGGGAAGAGTTTGCAGCAAACCACAGTGAACAGTACTGACTGGCTAGCAACTGTGATGCTGCATAGACACATTTTCCCATCGTGGCCCCCGAAGGACTTTTTACTTCCAAAACTGTATACTTACACACATACACCCCCCATGCAATTACATCAGAATTAAATATACCTTCATAATAACTTAACTGCATTGTTATACCATAATACAGGGGTTGCTTATCTTTTTGGGTCCATGGGCACTGCAACCTATTGCTGTTGGCTACAATTCAACGCTTGTTTCAAGTCTACTTTCAGCAGGGGAGGGGTGGGGAGGAAAAATGTTGCAGTCCCCCCCTCGAAAGGCAAATGGGTAAATGCACATCTAGTTCTTATAACAGCAGGAAGCTGACCCACTGCAGTAGGAGGAGGAGCAACTGATCTAGCATTTGAGCTGATAAAATATGCATCTCCCTCATAGGTTGTGATGTTGGGACCATGGCTGAATATTTGTGACATCATGTTAAGTATCACATCTGTCTTCACCCTTAAAGGTGGATATTAAGTCCACATTGACTTCCCGGAATTTCAAGAACATCTTGCTAGCAACAGTCACTGGTCACGTGTGTCACAACTGGGTGCTGATGATTGTCTAAATGGGATGGATACACACACATGAACGACAGTGATGACTGCTAATAATCAGAGACCAGCAACTGCTGGCCCTCACAAAATTTGTCTGTGATTATCAACTGTCATGAATGAGTCAGCTCCCAGAGACGGTTTGCAACCAACTGAAGAACGCAGCCAGGAACAGAGAGGGTTAACTGCCAGGCAGGATGAGCATTGGCTAGTGCCAACTCCCCCGCCCCTTGGAATGCCGGTTGATAAAGGAATGGCTGAGAGCTCGCCGGAACCCAGCCCACTTTCTCGAGAAGTGCAAACTGGCAAGAACAGAGAAGGAAGCAGTTTGTCAGAATGGGAAGAGATTGGAGCTGAGCCAATCCCTCCTAAGAGTAGGTTCAGGGGAGAGCTGTTAGACAAGAAACAAAACAAAAGACGTAAGAAGCGAAAGTTCAGTTGCTTCTGGTCACGCCGGAAGCAGTCTTCAGAAGGGTCATCTTGATTGGTGATGGTGGAGGCTGTGTTAGAGCCGTCCGGAGTAATCTGTTTGTTTTGACAATAAAGCATCCTTTTTACTTAACTATGCTCACTGTGTTATCAAGCCGGGGACTGGACTCCTGACATCAACATTCAACCACATCAACCTACTTAGATACTAAGATCAGCAGGGAAGGACCTGTGAGGTTTGAGGGGTGGTAGCACATAAGAGGGCATTCTTTGTGGTGGCCCCCTGGTCACAGATGACCTTCCTTCTGGGGCCCATCTTGAGCCACCATTGTAAGGTTGTTTTTTTTTACTATCAGTCAAGATACACCACTTTCCCACAACACTGGCGGAGTTGCTATTTTGTGCTCGTGTTTTCTTACTCCCTCATTGGTTGTTTTATGGTTTCATTTTACCACTTCAATGTAATTCACCAGATAATCGCTACCCACCCTGGGTCCATTCAATGAAAATGCAAAAAGGAAAAGAAAGACTTAGTCACTGAATTTTGAACACTGAACATTACATGCATGCAAATCATAGATAGAGATCTCTCTTCCCCAATGATCTATTGCAATATCCTCAAAGTCAATTAATACTTTTAAGAAAATTTCGAAGAGGATTATGACTGTTACAGTTTTGAATATATTTTTTAATCCCAATTTTCCTACGGAGACTCAAAGCAGCTTACAATAAATAATGCATAATGATGCAAATACAAATGTTTTTGCCCTAAAGAAATATTCTAAACAGTCAGTTGACTATATAGCATGGCATACATTTCCTTAAGATGAAAGCCAGGGAGAGAAAGATGGGAGGGCACCAAACACGAGAACCAATGAAGGAGAAACCTTAGTGGTGCACAGAGAATAATTTATTAGCCCAATGCATTTCAAGTAATGTCTTGAAACACATTGGGCCAATGCACTATTTTCCATAAACCTTTGAGATCATCTTCCTTCTTGCATTTCCTTGTCCTCCACTGTTGGTTCTTTGTTATTATATAATTAAGGGCACAGTCCAAACCATGGCCACTACCCAAACCATGGCCACTACCCCACAGAAAGGTGGGAACACCTGTAGCCCTGCTGTGTATGCTACTTCAACTGGAGCAGAAGGTGGGGAGGGGCTGGGCAAATCATTACACCAGCCTGGAGCCTCAATCCAACACCCTCCATCTTGGGGGAAAGGGGGGGTTGGATTTCACCCTAATGGCCTTGACTTACTTTCTTTTTTTGTTTTGTTTTTAGTATTAGGGACTGCAAGGTTAATACTGTACTTGCCAAGCTCAGTTGGGCTACATCCTTAGAGAATACTTTTTAGTTTAGAGAAAATGTGAGTAAGAGGTGACGTAATAGAAATTTGTAAAATTACGCATGGCTAGAGATAAGTTATTTTCCATCTCTCATAACACTAGAACTCATGGACACCCAGCGCCCTTTCATCCTCTTGGAAGGAAAAGAACAATGAATTCCCTAAAATTTACTATGTTTACCTATCAAACGTTTACATGGGGTTCCTAGAATGATCACTTCCACACCTGCTTGGTTTCAGCAGTGCTACTGCATATGGCAACCACAGTCCATTTGATCATGTGACCATTCTCCGTATACGAGAGATTTTAATCTTGAACAAAGAATCTCCTATACAAGCCTTCCCCAACCTGAGTGGGGTCAGGATTGCAGCCTAATTTATCTTTATGAATTTCAAGGGGTCTGTGCAGGGTATGAAATAGTTGGATACAACCCTTCCCTCTGAACCTCCAGCCTATTGGCCATCTGACTTACCTCCAGGTACTCTTCCGCACATTGAACCCACATCATCCCCTGTCATGACCTCAAGTCAAGACTACTTAAAGGCAAGAGTTCTCCAGCAACAGTAGCTTTGAAGTTGAGACAGTGCCATGCCCTGGTCTACTCAAGATCTATGGGTACTAGAGCCTGCCTTTTCTTCCTCAGCCCCAAGGAGACACAACTAGCTTGACTATAAAAAACAAAAACCTTAACCATTTTCTAAGATCTTGCTGAGACAACTTGGATGTTTGACCTCAGCTGCAAGACCACTGTCCATGGTCCTGAGCCCACGTTTTGGTCTCCCTCCAAAGTGCTGACTATTGCCTTGCCTCTCCTTTCCTTCTTTAGACTATCACTTCTTCTGCATGGTGGATTTCCCTGTGGATCATGATGCCCCAACTCCAAATACCACCAATCTGTTTCCAAATGGTAAAATGCACCTGTGGCATCTGCAAAATTTGCAGGGAGGAGCAAAATCCAGGCAAATCTGCGAGTGGCAGCAGTTATCTTGGAAGCTGGTGGCCACAGTTTTGCATCCAACGACGTCCATTCAGAACAGTGCCATGTAAGTAATAATTTATTAGACTTGTGAGGACCATGCCTTTACACAAAAATCATCCAACATTATTAAAAAGAATAACAATATAGTTGTTAAACTGGGTTAAAACACATTTCCTGTGCCATGTGATGACATGCAGATTAGGAAGCTCTGCCTTATACTGTCAGACCAGGTTCTACTAGTTCAGTATCACCTACACTGACCGGCAGTGGCTCTCCACGGTTTCAGACAAGGAGTCTCTCATCCCTAGCAGGAGATGCTGGTGATTGACCCTGGGACCTACTGTATAGAAAGCAGATGGTCTTACCACTGGACTATAGTCCTTCTTCAATATTGGATGGGGTACTTCTGGGAGTGGGGAAGATGCTAGAAAACAACCACTGATAGGAGTGCAGACAAGAAAAAAAAATAAGTTGACCTTGGAGGCAGCGTCGCCCTTCATCCCCTCTCCTCCTAAATTGTAAGGTAGAAGTTCTCCATGGATAACTTTTGGTTAAAGTGTTCTTGCCACCTCTTCTCCTTTCACCTTCAGTGGCTGCGGTGCCAGTGTTTGCTTTCATGAATCCAACCGATTTTCATCAACGCCTGTTATGCTAAGTGTGTAAAACTAGCTGCTTTCAGATGTTATTATAGTGTTAATGCACATAAGATTAAATAATATAAGCCTTAAAGCTTCTTCCTGGCTAGCGGCCCAAATAAATACTGCATTGTTTAGTCTTTTGATTCATAATTCTATTACAAGTCTTTGGATAGGATAAGATTTTCTGCACTAGCTGTTTGAATTCCATTGTTTAACAAAGCATGGGCTTCCTCTTCAAGCTCTAAAGATCAGTGTGCTATTTGCTTAAGAGATGGCTTAAATTTCCTTTCATATCGTACGCAACCCTCTGTGTGGCACATCTGCAGATCATGAAGATGTGGCAAAAGTCCTGGGTCAGAATATGTGTTCCCTGGATGAGCCTTGAAAATGAGACTCCCTTGGTGCTCAGAAGAACATGTGAAGGCTCAAACTGGGTAGGGGCACAGGGCAGCTCCACTCCCAACATCGCTGTGCTGGTTCCCACGATCCAACAGCTCCTCAGGGTTGCTGGCTGTGCAGAGCTCTACTGGGGATTCTCCCGAAGAGATCCCAGGTTCCACATCTCAAAACTGGCACACATTCTTTTCAGTGCCTGAAGTCAGCTAGAGTTTCCTATGACAAGCTTCAAAAGCAAGTATCAACAATTTGGTCCCACTCTTCAGACACCCTACAAGCCTAGTAATCCCAGAGAAACTTAAAAAGTCTGACAGCATTACCTGACATTTTCAGAAGGCAAAATTAGAATTTTTTGCTTTTCTCAGAGCAGTTTGTGCTTTTTAATCTAAAGTATATTTACCAAGCTAAATATTGTCCAATCACAAAAATAATAGCAGATTTGAACTCCTCACAACCAAAAAAAACGCACTTTTAAGACTGCTCACTAAAGAAATGTCCAGAAATTAACTTTCATCCCCAGGGGCATCTTAGCCATAGAGGCTAGTGGCGCGGGGGACCATGGCGCCAAGTTCTGGAGGGCGCCAGGGAAGAGGCGGAGGCTGGATGCGGCGTCTCCCAGCATCAACTCGCTGCCCTCACCCACCTCCGCTATGCCACACCGTGGCTGAAGCCTCCTCCCTGTCAGAGAAGCCACCATCCAGCCCCACCGGCAGTGCTGCCCTTGCCCGCCTCTGCCATGCTGCGCCCAGAGCCTCCGTCCCGCCGGAGGAGCCACCCTCCAGCTGCTGCCCGCCCAGAGGGAAACGTGGGGGTGGGGGGTGCCGGAGGGATCATTGCACCATGGTGCCAGATAAGCTTAAGACGGCCCTGTTCATCCCCTAAAATGACACACCCTTACGCAATCATGTCTTCCTAGATAGGTGTCTAGGTCACCTGCTTCTGAACCCAGTCTTGACCATTCCACATTCCTCATAGTTCCTCTAGTAGCCATGAGGGCTTGCTTTAAACCTGGTGGTGTAGCTTCACTTAATACATGCTTCTGAAAAATACAAGGTAGGTATCAATTACCTGGGCCAGAGTCCTGGGAAAGACTGGCAGCTAAATCCTGGATACAGAGAATGCCAGGAAGGCAACATAACAATGTTATTACAGGTAGCAGAAATTGTCATGCTGCTACAGAATATTTACATTCAATGCTCTCTAGCTGCAAGATCGGACTGCAAGCAGCTTTTCGCCTAACTGGTTTGTCTAATTTTAGCTGGCAACTGATTCCAAGCCAAACATCATAGGAGACAGAAAATCAGTGCTTTGACCCATAAGGTCCCTGGTTCTGGTTCTCTGTGCAAGATGGAATTTTAAAAATCTCTGCTGGCAGAATATTCTGAGGGAAAGGTAGAAAACAGTTAGGTCAACTTTGGGGCAGGTTCTGCAGGATGCTTCTAATCCCATTTAGAAAAGATGTGCTCTTTGTGAGAAAGAGATAACAAAGTCAATGAGATAATCTCTTAGTCAAATGAATTCACTACTACAAAAGAGGCTTAAGTCCCGCTGAGCTAAGAGTTTTATTTCAAGGGACTGCTAACTCAAATGTGCTAAAAGTTCCTGATATTCACAACTCCTATTTTCCGAAATGCATCATTGAATTGTAGAGTTGGAAGGGACCCCAATGGGCCATCAAGCGCAACCTCCTGCAATGTGGGAATCAGTGCATACCAGTCCAGTTGTTTTAAAAAGCTCCTCTAGGCAAGCCTCAAGAGCAGGGGTCCCCAGAGTCACCGCGCGGCGGGCCGGTTCCTCCGGCGATGATCACGCGGTGGGCCGGAGGGTGGGGGAGCGCGCACATTTGCTTTTTCCAGCACGGCGTGGCACCGGAAATAGCTTGTGCGCGTGCGCACGGCCCTCCGCAGACCCGGAAATGACGTTTTGCGCATGCGCAAACGCTATTTCCAGTGCCACATCGACCCGGAGATGGGCAGCTGCGCCGCACTGTGCCGCCCCGTGCCGGTAAGAGCGGACGGCAGCAGAGGGTGGCGGGGATTACCGGGGGTCTTTGGGGGCCGGACAAATGAGCCCCTCGGGCCGCATCCGGCCCCCGGGCCTTAGTTTGGGGACCCCTGCTCAAGAGTAATATAAGTGGGGAAACCTCCTGGTGTGCAGAGACCTTCCAGAGGTATAAACATGTCGGTCCGTTTCAGCAGGAACAAGGTGTTTGGGTGCACTTTAAGAAAGACTAACACAGGAAGCTGCCTTATAGTGAGTCAGCTTATTGGATTATCTAGCTCAGCCTTGTCTATACTGACTGTTGTTTACTTTCCAGGATTTCAGAAAGGGGAGGTATCCAGCCCTCACCGGAGAAGTCACAGACTGAAGATGGGGCCTTCTGCATGCACATGGCCAAAAAAATAAGCAATGAAATGGACTACACCAGCTTGGGGTCTAAGATAAGATAAGATAATTTATTGTCATTGCACAAGTACAAGCACAACGCTATACAAGTGCAACGAAATTGCATGCCCCCCGTAAAAACAGAAAGAAAAAACAAAACAAAAAGCAGCACAAAACACACACACACCAAAGAAAGCCACACATACACACACACACACACACACACACCCATCACAGCTCTCCAAAGGTCCTATTATCTGGTTACAGCATTTAAGATGGTTATAGCTCTTGGGTAGAAACTGTTCTTCAATCTATTTGTTCTTGATCTAATTGTTCTATATCTTCTACCCGAAGGCAGTGGTGCAAAGAGGCTATATCCTGGATGAGATGGATCCTTTAAAATATTGTTAACCTTTTTAAGGCAACAGGAACTTTATAGTTCTTCCAGAGATGGGGGAGGATGACCAATAATATTTTGGGCTGTGGTTATGACTTTTTGAAGTATCTTCTTCTCCCTGGCTGTGCAGCTGGAGAACCAAGCACAAATACAGTATATAAGAATGCTCTCTAGGTAATTTCACTCCTAGGGGAAATGTTAAAAAGAAGAAAGTATTCTTAAAGAGCAAGTCATGGCTGAGAAAAGGAACAAAGCTTCAAATGTCATTCACTGCTTTTTTTTTAAAAAAAGCACAAAAGTGTGGATAAGCAAACATCCTAAAACGCTAGAAACAGTCCCCAAACTGGTCCATGTGCTGTGTGTGTGTGTGTGTGTGTGTGCGCGCACGCACACGCGTGTGTGCATAGGCCTGTTGTGGGAGATAGTAACAGCAGGCCAGTGTTTATCCTGTATACCTGAAGGAGCGTCTCCACCCCCACCGTTCAGCCCGGACACTGAGATCCAGCGCCGAGGGCCTTCTGGCGGTTCCCTCACTGAAAGAACCAGGCAGAGGGCCTTCTCGGTGGTGGCGCCCGCCCTGTGGAACGCCCTCCCAGCAGAGGTCAAAGGGATCAACAACTACACGACATTTAGAAAATACCTGAAGGCAGCCCTGTTTAGGGAAGTTTTTAATCTGTGATGTGTTAATGTATTTTAATGTTTGCTGGAAGCCACCCAGAGTGGCTGGGGAGACCCAGCCAGATGCGT
Organism: Darevskia nairensis; assembly: GCA_034642065.1. NCBI lineage: Eukaryota > Metazoa > Chordata > Lepidosauria > Squamata > Lacertidae > Darevskia > Darevskia nairensis. The sequence goes on from JAWWNI010000233.1 coordinate 14,659, forward strand.
GGGGTACAAATAATAAATTATTATTATTATTATTATTATTATTATTATTATTATTATTATTATCAAATGTTTGGAAGTCAGTCCTCCCACCGGCATGTGGAACCTCCAACAACATGTCACAGCGTGGAGTGTTCCTGTCCAGACATCAGCCAGCCACGCCTTATTATAGGTTGCACCATTCCAATCCCTCAGATTTCTCCCTCGCCTTCTGCTGTTTGGGGCTCGCCCCCCCCCCCCCAGAGAGGTTTTCCTCAAAAAGATTATTTGTATTCCTGCATATCTAGCGCTTCCTCTGAACCTGCTGTTACCTCCCTCCCGGGAGTGGATGCTGTCCTTTTCATTACATGTAAGGATTCGTCCTCTGAGAATAGACTTGCTATCAGTATATAGGATTCCAAAGTTGAGGAGCTGCAACAGGAAAAGCTCCTGGTGAAGATTCTCCGGGTGAATGGCACCCACAGCCTTGCTGCGACACTCCTTTCTCTTTGCATTAATGGATTTTACGCCTACCAAGGGAGCACAAATGTTCTTTCTGGAACACAGTTTACATTCTCTCCAAAAGGTCTTCGGACTATTTGGCCTCTGTTGACTCGGTAACATAAGACAACTGGATAATGCCTGATTATTCAGCAACTCCCAGAAACCTCTCTCTCTCTCTCTTTCTCTGCCTCTCTCTGCAGAATGAGTAAATGAAATTACTTTCATTAAGTCTTCCAGGCTCAAAGAATAGTGACATGTAATTAGAGAGCTAAACAGCAACAGTTTCTTTCTGGTAAATTTGCTCACGCTAATTTTGCTAATAAGACTCATAATTGTTTTACGCACATTCAATACATTACATTTACCTAGGCCCTCCATACTCAATCAGAATCTTAAAACGAGTTGGTGTTTCACATCAGCGTCGCTAGTAATCAAGAGTGGAGCACGGAGCGAGTGGAGGGTAAACCTCGCCTGGGGTTGAATGGCTTCCAGGTCAACGGTCAGAGGAGCCGCTGCGAGAATATTCACTCGTAAAGGATGGAATGTGGACTCCAACACACACACAAAAGATCGGACTGTTTCCCAGCATCGAGGCCTACCCTAACCACAAGTCCAGCTGCCTCAATGGCCCCATCTGCAGTGCACATTTAAAGCAGTATCATAGAGTCATGGTTTTCCCCAAAGAATCCTGGGAACTGTAGTTGCTTATGGGTGGCAGACCCTCCAAGTGTCACTATTTTCCGGGGACAGTCCCAGATTTACAGAAATCATCCTGGTTTCTGATTTGGTCCCTGAATGCCCCACTTTTCCTTAGAACATTTTAATTTTAATCAGAGAAACATTGGAGGGTATGGTAGGATGCCCCTATTTTCATTGGAGAAATGTTGGAGGGTATCTTTTATTTTATTTTTTGAATTTATATACCGCCCTATACCTGGAGTTATGCCACCCCCCCCCCCCGAAGCCAATAAGATAAGTAACTATACAACATCTGAAGGCAGCCCTGTACTGGGAGGTTTTTTAGAAAGATGTATAATGTTTTATTCTGATTTTTATATATTGGAAGCTGCCCAGACTGACTGGGGAAACCCAGTCAGATGATCAAGGTAGGAATAATGATGATGATGTTGATGATGAATTTTTGTTGTTGTTGTTTAGTCGTTTAGTCGTGTCCGACTCTTCGTGACCCCATGGACCAGAGCACGCCAGGCACTCCTGTCTTCCTGGAGAATTGTTGGAGTGTATGGGGTGGTAGGAGCTGTTTGGAGACCCCACTATTCCCCTCACAGAACTACAATTCTCAGGGTTTCCTGGGAAGAGAGATTGACTATTAAACTACCCTGGGAATTGTAGCTCTGAGTCAGACCATTGGTCCATATCTAATAGCTCTCCGACTGGTACCAGGCTGGGAACAGCCATAGCTCAGTGGTCGGGCTTCAGCTCTGCATGTCGAAGATACCAGGCTCCTTTCCCAGCAGCTTCCAATATCAACTCTCCAGGATTTCAGACATGGGAGCATAGAACAGAGGAAGTCACAACTGTTGCTCCATCTGGCTTAAGTGTTGTCTATGCTGACTGGAAGCAGCAGTTCTCCATGACTTCAGACAGGGTTCTCTCCCAGCCCTACCTGGTGAATTGAACTTGGCCTATCTAGTCTAGTTGAGATAGCTCAGTCGGTAGAGCATGGGGCTCTTAATCTCAAGGTTGTGGGCTCCAGCCCCACGTTGGGCAAAATATCCCTGCATTAGATGATCCTCATGGTCCCTTCCAACTCTACAATTCTGTGATCTTGGGGTCTTCTGCACAGAAACCAAATGCTCCACCACTGAGGCATGGCCCTTCCCTAAAGTGTTAGATGTCTGCTATTTGTCTTCCTGCTCAACTCTGCCTTGGCCCAGCCTGCAAACCTCTTGAAAACAAAACAGCAAACCAAACTGAAGTACCCTGGTGTGATAAGTAGCAGCCAAGTCTGATGGGCATTGGACAAACAAAAACAGTTTGTTTTCATTAGGTGAAAATGAAAGGCAAGCATTTGGTATGTAGAGTGCAAACATTCATCCTTGCGAAATGATCAGATTGGTTCTTCATTTATATAGAAAAGCCTCCTTTGACTTGATGTTATCTGGTAGAACGGTTGATTCAATTTAGAGATTAACTGTAGAGCTGACATACATATACATACATATCTCTGGCTTATTTAATATTAACCTTGTTGTGATTTGAGATGAGCGTAGTATTTACATTTGGGGAAAACAATTTAAATGGCTTAATTACTTTTTTAAAAAAATCATTTTGAAAGAAAACAACGTGTATTCTGATTTGTTTTGGTTCATGCTGATATTCAGAGTTGGCACAGTACAAGGCAGCTATATACACAAAATTAGAACTTATCAATAAATTTGATTCTATTAGTTTAGGCTTGAATTTTTTAAAAAATGGCTAGAGTGTGTATTTTGTAGGCAAAGGGTCCTAAATTCGATCGCTGCTATTTCAAGTTAAGATGGATCTCACATACCAGGTTATCTGCTTCAAACCCTGGAGAACTTCTGACAATCAGAGTAGACAATAGAGAAATACTCTGACCTGATATAAGCTATGTGAGTGGAATTCGGGTCTCCTAACAACTCTCAGCACCCTTGACAAACTACAGCTCCCAGAATCCTTTGGGGGAAGTAATGACTGTTTAAACTGGCACCATACTGTTTTAAATATATGGTCCAGATGTAACCTTAGCATGCATTTGTGGTGGAAGAAGAAGAAGAAGAAGAAGAAGAAGAAGAAGAAGAAGAAGAAGAAAACATATGAAAACATAATAAACTGCCAAATGTTGATAATAGCAATCTGACCCAATACAAATAAGTCCCAATAACTTTACGATAAATAATTTATATCATATAAAGCAATATTCAGTAATGCATTAGAATCTAATCGTAAACAGTGAAATTACATATCAGCAAATAATAATTAATCAGTTTACACTTATCAAGTACAATAAATAATTACTAAATCAATCAATCACTCAACTTGCTATCTAGCATAGACTATGTTGCACTATTCTTCTGTTTTCCCCCTTCCCCCTATAATAGCACCGTCCTGGCATTTGCTCAGAGCACAGCTGGCTCTGCGATTGCAGGTTCTTGGAAAGATCCGCAAGTCCACCGCTATTTTAACTACAGCTCTAACAACTCAATATATGGTAATCCAATGAAATGCCTTAGATAAAAAGTCTCCAAGTCCCCCTTTTCCTTCCCCCTCCCGCCGCCCTGCTCTTTACAGGGCTAGTGGTGCTTGCATTGTTTCTGACATGCTTTGACAGGGGGAGGTCAGCTTCCATTGGCTGCACGGGAATTTGGGAGGGGGGGGCGGGAAGGAGAGGGAAAGCGATCATTGTCATAGTAACATTTAAATTCGGCCCGTCAAGCCAGCATTCATTGGTCAGTGTGGAAAGGGAAGGCAGGAAGGAGGAGTAAAGTGCGGCTCAAGCATGACTCCACCGTTAACTCTTTATCTGCATTTTGAGCACACAAAGAGGTTCTGACCTCTTCAATTGCTACTATATTTTCTTACAATTCTGAGGAGTGATAATGGAGCGTTCCTTTCCCCCCAACGTTCTGTTTTCAAGTGGCATATTTCGTAGAGCACTCATCATGCCTGAAATATTGGATCTACACATTCTCAAGAGCTTGGAGGGCCCTTGAAGCCTCAATTTGAAGATTTCCCCCACATTCCTTTTATGTTTTATGGGAAAGTGGCTGTGGCCGGCTTCTGCAATGACGCCCACCACCTCAACAACAAGCCCTTTAAAGAAACAACACATCCATCACTCACGCACTGATCACGCCACAATAAATCTGTGGCTCTTCCTGCCTCTAGAAGAGATTAAACAAACAAAGTTGGAGGTTTAAGTTTGATTCCCACCCCCTTTCTTTCTTTCTTTCTTTCTTTCTTTCTTTCTTAGCCTTCAGATCCAAGGGTTTTCATCAGAACTGATGTCAGAAACTCCAAGCAGCATCAAATTCTGTTTCCACCACGCAAACTTTTGCCAAGGTGCGCCACCGAAAAGCACCAACAATTGAGTACGAAAATGTGCCAATACAAGCTTTCCACAAATATATCCTCCTCCCCCCTCCATTTTTTTTTAAAGGAGAGACAAAGTCATCATGACGTTATGATAATGTATTAGCATGCTGAGTTAATTGTCAATTCAAAGTAACTTAAGTGTAATTTAATGATATGTGCAGGCATTTATTTTAAAACTTAATTGTTATTAATGGATGGAAGGGGGAAAATGAAACCAATTTTCATGCACTTAAAGTGGATCTCAGTTAGGAGTAAGTCTGCAAAACTCTAAAAATAACTAAGCCTTCTACTTATTAGAGAAGAAGGATGCTTGCAGGTTTAATATCCTGGCATTTTGCTGCGCTAACTGTGAATGTTACCTGGTCAGACCTTCCATATAAGAGATGTGCTGGACGGATGCAACAGATCACATGAAATTGCTTCAGTGTTTTGCATGCACTTAACACATTTCAGAGGAGGTACTAGTAGTAGTAGTAGTAATAATAATAATACCCCACCCATCTGGCTGGGTTTCCCAAGCCACTCTGGGCAGTTTACAGCATATAACGAAACATAATAAAACAACAAAACTTAAAAAACTTCCTGATAATAATAACAATAACAATAACAATAATAATAGGAAGTGTGGTGTAGTGCTTAAGAGCGCTAGACTCGTAATCTGGTGAACCGGGTTCACGTTCGAGTTTGGATTTGATATCCCGCTTTATCAGTACCTGAAGGAGTCTCAAAGCGGCTAACATTCTCCTTTCCCTTCCTGCCCCACAACAAACACTCTGTGAGGTGAGTGGGGCTGAGAGACTTCAGAGAAGTGTGACTAGCCCAAGGTCACCCAGCAGCTGCATGTGGAGGAGGAGACACGAACCCAGTTCACCAGATTAGGAGTCTACCGCTCTTAACCACTACACCACACTGGCTCTCCAGAGGAGTCTAGCAGCACCTCCTATTTGCTGAGCGGCCACTATAGAGGTGACAGATCTGGCCTCCAAGGAGTGTGTGGCCGTGGCAGCAGGCGATGCATTCCTTGGTGGCTGGATCTGCCACCCCATGGATCCTGCCATCTGAGGCAGTCACCTCACCTTGTCTCATCCATGGGCTGGCCCTGACTGTAATAAGGCATCTTTATTTTCTGGATGGAGATAGATGTGTATAGAGATCTCTGATTTTTGTTTCCCCTTTTCCCCCTGTTCTTAAGTTCAGTGCTCCACATTTCCACATCAGTACGTGCAGGTGTTTTGTTTTTGTTTTTTTAAGCCCTTGTGAAAATGCACCAGGAGTTTACTGCGAGTTTCTCCTAATATACACATTTTTGGTATAGCAATCTTGCCTAATATATACATTTATGCAAAACATTTTAATGTTGTTTTCAGTAATGTATGCTTTGCACTTGTATAAGCATTTTTTGCACATGTTTCTTGGCTGGAGACGACTGCAAAATTCAGAGAAAATACACTTTAGATTTACAAAGCATGCATATCCCTGAGCAACTAGTCCCTCCCAAGATGAAACCCAGGAGCAGAATGTTAGCATCATTTCTTTTTCCTTATTTAAAAACCTTTCCTCCCATCTTCCTGGATCATGTGGCTTTAGAACAGAGCCTGCACATGTCAGCAGGCGGATCCATTCGTAAATGTCTCGTCTGTATACGCATTTGCAAAGACAGCAGCCGAAACATTAGCTACATCTTCTAAACACAACCAGGATTTGTGGTAAGGTGAATACATTTTTCCCACTCCACTGAACTTTAGAGAGAAGTTGGGAGAGAGGGAACCTGCACACTCTGCTCAGCTCTTATGTCTTGCTGTGGAGGGGAAGTTAAGAATGAGTCATTACAAAAACCATCTCATAAACAAAGGTTAATAGTGCCTGAAGTTTTTCAGGCTGGAAGCAGCTGCTAAGAAGACATTCCAGTGTAGAAGAAATGCTATCCCTTCTCTACCAACCCATCTACTCGCCTGTATGGAATTCCATGAAGTCACCTGCATGGAATTCCTGGTCATCTGTGGTGACCAGGCGAGTTATTTTATGCAAGGCTGATATATGTACATGCCTGAAAAGAACAGCTTGGCTGGACATTAAAGGTAAAGGTAAAGGGACCCCTGACCATTAGGTCCAGTCGTGACCGACTCTGGGGTTGCGGCGCTCATCTCGCTTTATTGGCCGAGGGAGCCGGCCTACTGCTTCCAGGTCATGTGGCCAGCATGACAAAGCCACTTCTGGTGAACCAGAGCAGCACATGGAAACGCCGTTTACCTTCCCACTGCAGCGGTACCTATTTATCTACTTGCACTTTGACATGCTTTCAAACTGCTAGGTTGGCAGGAGCAGGGACCAAGCAATGGGAGCTCACCCTGTCGCGGGGATTCGAACCACCGACCTTCTGAACGGCAAGCTCTAAGCTCTGTGGTTTAAACCCACAGCACCACAGAATGCCAATTTTAATTGTTAAACTTTGCCTCTTTGTTGAATATTTGTGGGTTGCTCAGCATACAAATAGATCAGAGATGAGGTTCGGGATTGGTGCATTTTCTGCTAATGTCACAAAGATATGGATGCATCCTTAAAGCCAAGGAAAGGATTGCTATTTTCTCCTGCAATCTCAGAATGGATGACTCTCCTTCAGGTGAAAAGTTGTAGGCTTCCCCAAATATACCGTATATACTCGAGTATAAGCCGACCCGAATATAAGCCGAGGCACCCAATTTTACCACAAAAAACCTGGGAAAGCTTCATAGGAGCCACTGCCTGCCTCACTCGAGTATAAGCCGAGGGCGGCTTTTTCAGCACAAAAAATGTGCTGAAAAACTAGGCTTATACTCGAGTATATAGGGTAATATGCTATCTTCCACGTTCTCACTCAATCTTGGACACAGAGAAACTCACAAAAGGGCAGAGCTTCATTATAAAAAATGGTCACCACCTCTGAGCTTTGTGGAAGAGGCAGGCTACAAAGTATTAATATATTGTTGTCACAAAAGAGCTTTGAGCCGTTACCATATTCTTCCAGCTGGTCCCCCATGTCTTTAAATTTCACCCTCTCCTGAAAACAGCCTTTAGACATTTCTGATGCTTCCTAACAGATTATTTTGTTTCAATAATAGAGGAAACCCAACTTTAGCCCTGACCAACAAGGGAAGGCTAAAGCAATGTAAATTACTGTATAAATTTCATTCCAGTAAACACCACACTATTGAATATTTAATAGGGAAATTTCTTCTGAATTAATGCTCCACATTCAGGAAAGCAACTTACCTTTTCTTCTGTTCTTTTTTAAAGGAGGGAGAGAGAGAGAAAATCACAGCATTATGTTTGTTTAAATCTAAAGGCACCAAAATTAATATTTCATGGTAATGAAAACAAAGCATCACGAAAACCATGTTTTAAAAAGACTGATCCCAGTTCCCAATGCACAAAGCAGCAGGTCTACTCCCAGGCCTGCGTTGTTGTTTCAAGAGAAACTAGGAGGAATGTAGAACAACTGGCATCAAACACCCTATACCAGGCATAGGCAACCTTCGGCTCCCAGATGTTTTGGGACTACAACTCCCATCATCCCTGACCACTGGTCCTGTTAGCTAGGGATCATGGGAGTTGTAGTCCCAAAACATCTGGGAGCCGAAGGTTGCCTACCCCTGCCCTATACCATGTTAGGTAAAGGTAAAGGGACCCCTGACCGTTAGGTCCAGTCGCGGACGACTCTGGGGTTGCGGCGCTCATCTCGCTTTACTGGCCGAGGGAGTCAGCATACAGCTTCCGGGTCATGTGGCCAGCATGACTAAGCTGCTTCTGGCGAACCAGAGCAGCACATGGAAATGCCGTTTACCTTCCCGCCGGAGCGGTACCAATTTATCTACTTGCACTTTGACGTCCTTTCGAACTGCTAGATTGGCAGGAGCAGGGACCAAGCAACGGGAGCTCACCCCGTCACGCGGGGATTCGAACTGCCGACCTTCTGATCGGCAAGCCCTATTCTCTGTGGTTTAACCACAGAAGCTGTGTGCTGGCTCCCTCGGCCAATAAAGCGAGATGAGCGCCGTAACCCCAGAGTCGTCCATGATTGGACCTAATGGTCAGGGGTCCCTTTACCTTTACCTAGAAGGGCCCTTTCCCTACTTCCTGCCGGGTTGGTCACCTTTCCTCCTTTGTCACAATGGCCTTTTGTTTGGATTCCCCTTCATAGAATTGTAGAGTTGGAAGGGACCCTGAGGATCATCTAGTTGTCCAACCCCCTGCAATGCAGGAACAGGCAGCTGCCCCATACGGGGATTCAAACCTGCAACCATGGCGTTATCAGCACCATGCTCTAACCGACTGAACTATCCAGTGACAGGGGATGAGATTGAGGACTCCAAATCAAGAAGCAAAATTGCCCACAGAGTCACACCCAGAAGCATATATATATGGGGGAATCCAGTAAATGGTGAGATGGCATATATGGCTACCCCTGCGTTACATTGAGGTAGCCATTCTGCCGTACCAAATATCTCATGTAGTTTCCCCAGCCAGACTCAGTTCTGGTCTCCGCCACTGATGGACCTTACTGGTGAGATCTTGGTGGCACTGTTTACATGGGCATCTTTCTTGGAGGTTGAAATATACTCAGATTCGAGTGTGGATTTCATGCTCTTTATTCAGCTCATAGTAGTGACGAATGAAAGTTTCCCCAGAACATCTGCTTTATATACATTATTTACACAATGGGCCCCACATGATTGGCTAATTCCAGGATACTCCTGTAGGCCAATCAGGTTACGGATTCACTTCCATCTGGAGCTGGATTGGGTGGCTCCTGCGGACCAATCAGACTGCTGCATTCTGGATCCTATTGTTCTAGAACCAATCAGACTGCTGCATTTTGGATCCTATTCAACTCAGTACATAACAGAGGTACAAGGAAGAATCAAGGCTGTGAGCTCATAGAATCCTAGAGTTGGAAGAGACCACAAGGGCCATCCAGTCCAACCCCCTGCCAAGCAGGAAACACCATCAAAGCATTCCTGACAGGTGGCTGTCAAGCCTCTGCTTAAAGACCTCCAAAGAAGGAGACTCCACCACACTCCTTGGCAGCAAATTCCACTGTCGAACAGCTCTTACTGTCAGGGAATTCTTCCTAATGTTTAGGTGGAATCTTCTTTCTTGTACCGGTAGTTTGAACCCATTGCTCTGTGTCCGCTTCTCTGGAGCATCAGAAAACAACCTTTCTCCCTCCTCTATATGACATCCTTTTATATATTTGAACATGGCTATCATATCACCCCTTAACCTTCTCTTCTCCAGGCTAAACATACCCAGCTCCCTAAGCCATTCCTCATAAGGCATCGTTTCCAGGCCTTTGACCATTTTGGTTGCCTTCCTCTGGACACGCTCCAGCTTGTCAGTATCCTTCTTGAACTGTGGTGCCCAGAACTGGACACAGTATTCCAGGTGAGGTCTGACCAGAGCGGAATACAGTGGTACTATTACTGCAGCAGCAGTCTTCTTGCTGCTGTGAAAGTAAAGACAAGTACTCCTGCTTTTTGTGCCGAAGTCACTTCCTTGTCATTAAAAAAAAGTACCCTACTGACAGCTACTTGTTCATTTAAGACCCCGTGCATATTTCAGCTGCGTCCTTGTGCTTAACACTTGTATTTTATGCTCTTTCCCCTCTTTTAAAAAATACATCAATACAACATGTGAATGAAATGACATTTTGAGCTCTGTAGGCACATCCCAATTTACAAAACCCATGTCTGCTCTATGAAACACACACTGCTGCTCACAGATGCTAGCGGGGTACTCTGTGTAAATGACATGATATCTGTGGATAAGTGATGCATGAAGATCATGGGTGGTGAGGATCATACCTGCTGGACCCCCTCCAAACCTGATTGTGGACTTCTGCACAGCAGGCCTTGTTTAGAAAATACAACCAACCTGTTCAAGTTGGAAGCAGGGCTAACACATGCATGCATCCCGTCTCCTTCCTCCAGGCGCTGCTCATCTCTGCAATGGTATCTTCCAGAGGTCCACTGCTATGTTCCACCACCTCAATCTGCCTAACATGTACAGTGGCTCAAAGCCAGCTTAGATGCCTGCTTTACCTCCAGAATCCAGGCGGACAGAGGATCCATGCCACTGGGAATAAGATGCCAGGTTGTCTGAGTGTGGTTCTGAAAAACGAGGCGTGCAGGCAGAAGGGGATGGAGGGGAAGTTCCTTTGCATGAACAGAAGTCTGCCCACAAGAGTAATGATTCTGATTTAAGAGCCTAATTAGCACTGTTTGTATTTTTCTGCATTTCTCTTCAACACTGTTTGCAATCTCCCCCTCCCAACCGTGTGTGTGTGTGAAACCGTTACATTTATAACCTGCAACTCAGGATAACATTTCACGCATCTGATGAAATGGACTGAAGTCCACGACTGAAGTCTACGAGAGCCAGTGTGGTGTAGTGGTTAAGAGCGGTGGACTCATAATCTGGGGAACCGGGTTTGTGTCTCCGCTCCTCCACATGCAGCTGCTGGGTGACCTTGAGCTAGTCACACCTCTCTGAAGTCTCTCAGCCCCACTCACCTCACAGAGTGTTTGTTGTGGGGGAGGAAGGGAAAGGAGAATGTTAACCGCTTTGAGACTCCTTCGGGTAGTGATAAGGCGGGATATCAAATCCAAACTCTTATTCTTCTCTTCTCCACCCTAATGAATGAGTTAATGTGTCACAGGACTCATTGTCTTTGCAACAGCAGACTCAACACTGCTATCCCTCTGCAAACCTAACATTTATGTTCCCAGATATACAGTCCACCACAGTGGCAAATGAAGAAGAAACAAAAGGCTGAAAGTACTATATCGAGATCACGGATATCTGCAGATCCCCCCCCCCCCCGGGTGGGGAGCTGCAAAGCAAATCACTGAAAAGGGAGAGCAGGCTAATTTCTCTCGCACACAAATGAGAAGAATCGTGCCTGTACATTTTGTATCGTATCTCAAGTTCTATAAACGCCAGGAACCTGCTCTTTAAAAAATAATAATAATGAAAGCTGGGGTTGGCGGTTTATTGGCTGGGGTGGCTCTGCCCCCCATCCCCATGGACTCTGCAAATCAAGACCCTTCACAGTGTAACTTTTGTAGCTGGAGTTAGTCTGGGCTCCACCCTCCCAGGCCAGAGGGGGGAAAGGCCTGCAAGGCAGAGGGCAGGTCTTCCAGAACTCACAGCCAATATAGTTTCCCCCTGTAAAATATTTTCCTTGGTTGGCTCTAATCATTCTCTTTTATTGGGCTAATTTATTGGGGTGGCTTAAAATCAAGCTATTTTGATCTAGGCTTTGTACTGCTGTAAGACACATCCTTGCTGTTTGGTACATTAAATCAGCGGGTCTTTGATTTGTGGCACTGCTAATTTGCAGGGAACAATTGCTGTCAGTAAATTTTCTCGCATTTGACTTAAAACTCAAAAGAGCTGCTCTGAAATGGGAGAGATAAAACTAACGCGGGGACCTGCAAGGGAGGATTGACGCAGCCCAAAGGAAAGAACTGCCTCCTGGTATATGTTGAGAAAGTTGATGTTGACTTTCATCCAGTTTAAAAACAAAAACAAAAAACCACAGAAAACACACACACGAAAGATGTCCCATTAGAAACTAGCTGCTTCTATTTGTAAAATCCCTCCGTATCTTCCAAGAATGTCAATAGTTATTAGCTTCATTCACCAGCCCTTCTACTTTCTCTCCCATGCAGCAGTGGAGAACTTGAAGCACCTTCCCCATGTTAAAATCTCACTCCAGCATCACATCTAATTGCAATCCAGGCTCCGAGTCCAAAATTCATCAATATCTCATTTTTATCCAAGCTCCAGACATCAGGTGGCTGAATCATTACCTGTGACTAATAGTAACCACCAATCACTGGCAATATTGTCCCCAGCTTTCAGTATACAGCAATATACTGAAAGCTGGGAACAGTATTTTATTTTTAAGGGGAAATGGTGGACTATCCAGAATTCATGCTCAGATATGCACATCCCAAATCTGAAGCCCGAGAAGAAACAACAGGCAGGGCAAATGCGTCCAATCAGATCTGATCAAATGTAATTGGTAGATAGGGGTACACATGCTCAACTTGAAACTGGACGAAGAGCCTTGCTGGATCAGACCACAGACCTGCCTAGACCAGCCTACTTTTCTCACAGTGGCCAACCAGATGCCTGCAGGAAGCCCACAAGCAGGACTAGCCTGGATAGTTCAGCTGGTTAGAGCCTGGTGCTGATAACGCCAAGGCTGGAGGTTCGATCCCTGCATGCGACAACTGCATATTCCTGCATTACAGGGGTTTGGACTGGATGACCCTTAGGGTCCCTTCCAAATCTGCAATTCTATGGTTTTCTATGAGTGCAACGGCATACTCCCCACCTGCGATTCACGGTAGCTAGTATTCGGAGGCAGACTGCCCCCAACAGTGGAGGTAGTACGCATAGCTATCAAGGCTAAAAAAATTCCTTCCAGTAGCACCTTAGAGGCCAACTAAGTTTGTTCTTGGTATGAGCTTTTGTGTGCATGCACACTTCACGAAAGCTCATACCAAGGTATCCTACCACAAAGCATCAATATCTCCACCACTTCCCTACCCTGGGCACTTGAGCAGCAGTTGTCTTGCAAAGACCACAAACACAAAAGGACTAATGAAATACATCTTCCTTAGCATTCCCTACTGCAACTGCCTTGGTAATATCATTGCTGAATTTAAGAAAGCAGTCTAAAAGCTGCATACACTAATTCTCTTACACATAAAGGTAGATAGCCGTGTTGGTCTGTCATAGTCAAAACAAAATAAAACAAAAACAAAAAATCCTTCCAGTAGCACCTTAGAGACCAACTAAGTTTGTTCTTGGTATGAGCTTTCGTGTGCATGCACACTTCTTCTTTCGTGTGCATGCACACATGGCATTCCTCCCCCCACCCCATTTCCCCCCCCCCCCAGATTTGCCACCTTGCTTGTCCTAACCTGAAATGAGCCCCTAGAGACCACCACGTCTTCATTTAAAACCCAACCGGCACAGCTCTCTTGCTGTGTGTCATTGGCGCTGCTTGAAAACAGCCGCTGCGATCAACAACCCAAACTTCCAAGGGCCCATTAAACTGATGAAGTTAAAAACGACAACTTTAAGTGTGAAACCTCAGGAAAAATTGCTTCCCTGTTGACTAAAGCAGACAGAGTTACTTACAGAGGAAGGCTAATCCATTTCAACCTGCCAAGACTATATTTCACGTTTGATTAAAAACATAGCATTCGGTAAAGACTTTGGCAGGGTGGGGTGGGGGAGCTCATGCCAAATCAGGTCTAGCTTTGGCTCTCACCAATGGCTTTTATGAGATTGAGGGGCTTGGAAGAAACATTAATTTCCTCTCCATGCCTTTTCTTCCAATATTAAATCAGCCTCTAGGAAAACACTGTCTCACAAAACCTACTGGTAACCTCAGTCCCCACTGAGATGTTGCTGAAGACGTTTACATCACAGTAAAGGACCACTAAGGAATGTGGGTGGCACTGTGGGTTAAACCACAGAGCCTAGGGCTTGCCGATCAGAAGGTCGGCGGTTCGAATCCCTGCAACGGGGTGAGCTCCCATTGCTCGGTCCCTCTCCTGCCAACCTAGCAGTTCGAAAGCACGTCAAAGTGCAAGTAGATAAATAGGTACTGCTCCGGCAGGAAGGTAAACGGCATTTCCGTGCGCTGCTCTGGTTCGCCAGAAGCGGCTTAGTCATGCTGGCCACATGACCCGGAAGCTGTATGCCGACTCTCTCGGCCAATAAAGCGAGATGAGCGCCGCAACCCCAGAGTCGTCCGCGACTGGACCCAATGGTCAGGGGTCCCTTTACCTTTACCCTTTTAAAGGACTAATAATAATAATAATAATAATAATAATAATAATAATAATTTGCTATTTATACCCCGTCCATTGGCTGGGTTTCCCCAGCCACTCTGGGTGGCTTCCAGCAGAATATTAAAATACAATTATTCATCAAATATTAAAAAAATCTTCCCTAAACAGGGCTGCCTTCAGATGTCTTCTAAAAGTCCAATAGTTGTTTATTTCTTTGACATCTGATGGGAGGGTGTTCCACAGGGTGGGTGCCACTACCGAGAAGGCCCTCTGCCTGGTTCCCTGTAACTGCACTTCTCGCAGTAAGGGAACCACCAGAAGGCCCTCGGAGCTGGACCTCAGTGTCCAGGCTGAATGGAGCGGGTAGAGGTACTCCTTCAGGTATACAGAGCCGTGGGTGTTTAGGGCTTTAAAGGTCAACACCAACACTTTGAATTGTGCCCGGAAACATACTGGGAGCCACTGTAGGTCTTTCAGGACCAGTGTTATGTGGTCCCGGCGGCCACTCCCAGTCACCAGTCTAGCTGCCGCATTCTGGATTAGATGTAGTTTCCGGGTCACCTTCAAAGGTAGCCCCACATAGAGTACATTGCAGTAGTCCAAGCGGGATATAACTAGAGCATGCACCACTCTGGCGAGACAGTCCACGGGCAGGTAGGGTCTCAGCCTGAGTACCAGATGGAGCTGGTAGACAGCTGCCCTGGACACAGAATTGACCTTCACCTCCATGGACAGCTGTGAGTCCAAAATGACTCCCAGGCTGCGCACCTGGTCCTTTAGGGGCACAGTTACCCCATTCAGGACCAGGGAGTTCCCCACATAGGTATGTCAGGGGTCCATCCAGAGCTAACACACATCCGTGTACTGAACATCCCCAAATCCTACATTTCCCGTTCTCTTCTCCTGGGACCCCCCTTTAGCACAGGGAGCACTATCCTCTAATATTTCAATTCATTTCTTATTTATCAAGGCCTGAAGGAAGATTACAGCAATCAAATAATAAACTCCTCCCTCTCATGCAAAAGTAACAAGACACTATTAAAATAAACGGACATAACACTTAAATACTATGCATGCCTACTCATTGAGTAAGAATGCTTTTCTCTCTCTCATAGGGGTGGGAAACTGCTGGGCTGCGAACCCAACCATCCATTACCAGAGTTCTACCTGGATCAAAACCATGCCCTTGCAATTTACATTTAAAAATGAATTGCTAATTGCATGAATACTGTCACACCTAGTTTGACCTTAATTTTTTTGAGACTTAAAGAATTAAGGCTCTGTACTAGAAATATATGTGGATAAATTAAATTTTCTTCCTTTTTTTTTATTTAAAAAAATAGCTACCTTATTAAGCATTATAGATCATTTTGCCTTAACCTGGGACAATGACCCAGGCCCTTCAAAATTATTTTTGCAATTCCCCCTTGCTCAGCCACATTTAGTTTAATCTGACTGCTTTAAAAATGACCCTCGTGGTAGCTATTTGATCGCAGAAAAATCTTTACTAATTAGCTCTATGTTAATAATGAGAAACTGATTATACCTGCAGGCTACAGCAACACAGTTAACTCTTCCATCTATCATCGATGCTGTATTTCATGCCCTGTACAGCATGCAACAACAATAACACAAAACGGCAGTGACATTTTCATGGAATCCTTTGTATGATAAAGCTGTCAGTGCCAGCTATCAATTTTCAGGATTTCTCCAGCATCTGCTTCTAATAACTCTCCCCGCCTCCCCATGACCAAACTCCCCTTTTGGGAACTGGTAGTGAAATTCAGCTGCTTGTAACAAATAAGGGAGGATTCCGCAAGCCCTGCATGTGAAAATGACAAACAGCCGCAATATGATGAGCATTAGCTGATGACGCTGATTTGTCTATGTTCCAGGAAGTTGACGCGACTTGTTAAAAAGTCTCTGTGCAGAGAACGACAAGCAGGGTGGGAAGGAAAAACGGAAAGAGGAGCAGGGTCACAGTGGCTGGCTCTGCCCCCTCACACAATGAGCCTCCTAGGGCTTGCCGATCAGAAGGTCGGCGGTTTGAATCCCCGCGACGGGGTGAGCTCCCGTTGCTTGGTCCCTGTTCCTGCCAACCTAGCAGTTCGAAAGCACGTCACAGTGCAAGTAGATAAATAGGTACCGCTCCAGCGGGAAGGTAAACGGCGTTTCCGTGCGCTGCTCTGGTTCACCAGAAGCGGCTTAGTCATGATGGCCACATGACCTGGAAGCTGTACGCCAGCTCCTTCCTATATAATAAAGTGCCTGTGTCCGTGCGTACGTTCCGTGTGTCAGTGGAATTTTCCACTGCGCATGTCCCAAACGGACGCATGGATTAGACGACGGGAGAGGGGGGCGTGTCCGAGAGGCAGCGGCGGCGCACGCGCGTCTCAGTTGGGGCAGCACCGCCGCCTCGCACGGAGCTCCCAACGAATCACAGGGGGGGAGGGAGAGAGAGCGCCGAGCGCCTCCGCTGCCGCTGCTTCCTCCGCCGCCACGCCGGCCGCCCTGCTCCACTCCGCCATCTCTCCCTCCCCGGAGGAGCCCCTGAACCTCTTTACCTCCCCCAGGAGCGGAGGCGGCGCCGGAGGCCTTTCCCGCCGCCACGGGCCCGCCCAGGATCCTCCGCCGCCTCCGCCTCGCGCGGCGCTTCGGCCGGACGATCCCCCGGCGCAGCCTTCTCTCCCCCAGGAGGCCGTGGGCGAGAAGCCGGGAGAGGAGGTGGCCAGCAGGCCGCTCCCCTCAGAGCGCTTCCACAGCGCTGCCCCCAGTGCCGAAAGAAGGCTCTCTAGCGCCCGTTTACTAAACGGGCTTAAACCACTAGTCAGTCAATAAAGCGAGATGAGCGCCGCAACCCCAGAGTCATTCACGACTGGACCTAACGGTCAGGGGTCCCTTTACCTTTACCTTTAATATGTTTAATAAATAATAATAACAATAATTATTTTAATGCCACCTAAAGTAATGCAGTGGTCTAAACCACAGAGCCTCTTGGGCTTGCCAATCAGAAGGACGGTGAGTGAGTGAGCTCCCCGCGGCGGAGTGAGCTCCCATTGCTCAGTCCCAGCTCCTGTCAACCTAGCAGTTCGAAAGCACGCCAAAAAAGTGCAAGTAGATAAATAGGTACTGCTCTGGGTAGGATGGTAAATGGTGTTTCTGTGCGCTGCTCTGGTTTCGGTGCTCTGGTTTCTGGTTTCGGTTCCGTTGCACCAGAAGCGGCCTAGTCATGCTGGCCACATGACCCGGAAAAACTGTCTGCGGACAAACGCCGGCTCCCTTGGCCTGTAAAGTGAGATGAGCGTCACAACCCCAGAGTCGTCTGTGACTGGACTTAACTGTCAGGGGTATTTTACCTTTACCGTTACCTTTTTAAAGTAATGCTAATCTCCGCACACTAGGGCAGCCAACATGTGAAGTTGTACTTTTGTTTCCCTGTCCTGAATTGACAGGCAATCAATTCCACATGACGACCCCAGTCATAATACAGAGAGGAGGAGAGAAATCTTATCTTATCCACTTTCTCTGTGACATACATAATTTTTTCAAAAACCCTATATCATGTTCCCTTTCAAAGGGGGTGGCAGGAAGATAAGCAACAGGCAATCGGTCAACATAGAAGGATGGCTTGCGGCATTGCCCAGACTGATGAAAGTACAAAATATCTTGGAGCGAGATAGCAGGAAAGGTCAAGGGATTTGCTCTCAGAGGTCAGATGATTTCCAAGACTAGGATTTTCCTTAGTACCGGTAGTCTTAATTGAAATGTCTATAGTTCCCACAAGAGGGCGTGGAAGACCCCCCCCCCCAATTCTGCTCCTCTATTCCTTCTCATAGCCAATATTTGTTTCATAATTCATTTGTGCAAATCACATTAATTTTGCCATCCATTCATTGCACCAGGATTTGTGTTGGGGCCTGAGATTTTCAACTTACTCATAAATTATCTGGCGTTAGCATTGAGCAGAATGGTGGTCAAGTTTGCAGATGAGAGTGGTGTTTTTTTGTGTTTTTGTTTTTCCCAGGGTAGTATAAACAAATTGTGAAGAGCAGCACCAGAAAGACCTATCCAAACTTGGTGAATGGGCACTCCAGACATTTGCTAGCTCTTCCTGGCTGCCCTGAGATCACTGGATGAAATAATCTTTTTGGATGTGACTGCTTTTAGAATGTTTTTAACTGAAACTGTTTTCAAAATGTTTTGGCTGTTTTAGAATTATTATTTAAAGAAGATATTGGGGATGCGTTCGCCACCCTGGGCTCCTTTGGGAGGTGGGGAAGAATGGTTATTCAATAAACAAACAAAAATAATAATATGGGAAATGCAGTGCAATGTAAGGAAGGTATAGGTGGTGCACATTGGCATCAGTTTTGGTTGCTTCCTAACTTCACATATACATTAAAGTCACCCGAACCGGCAGTGATTGGCTAGGAAAGACATCAAGGAGATTATATAGCTAAATAACATGGCAGCTAACAGGAATCACCACCAGAACACATCCCCTGCCATGCCCTCATTCCCGAATGACTCAAGTAAGAAAAGTGTACCCATGCATACTGCAACTGAAAGACCTACATTGGCTCCCAGGACAATTCTGAACACAATTCCAAGTGTTGGTGCTGACCTTTAAAGCTCTAAACAGCCCTGGCCCAGCTATGAAAGAGCAAGGGAAAGTACTCGCCAACGAATTTGGGATGTCGAATTCCAACGTCATACGAGTGAGGCAAACAAATATCCAATTATAAAGGACAACGGAAGAGGTTTCTCCCCAGCTAAATATTTGGCAAAACTACAAATACCCAAATACAGACGGGCATTCACCCTTGCCAGACTCAACGTATTACCGTCCGCCCTTCTACAGGGAAGATTTGCAGGCAGACCGTATATCGAACAAACTTGCCCTTGTGGCCTACCTGAGGTGGAATCTATTGGCCATGTTTTACTAAGCTGCCGCTTTTATTATGATATACGGCAAGTTTTTATTTCCCCCCTTATACAAAATGTCCCAAATGAATCTCTGCGCCTTAAATGTCTTGTTGAAGACACAAATCCCGAGATCACAATGAAAGTGGCCAAATATTGCGCAGCAGCTATTAAATCTAGGGAACAAGCGCTGTCACTGACACGATCGAGACAAAATGGTGGCCTCTAACCATAACCACAAGCCCGACTTCCAATATACGCATGGCAAATGCTGCACCACACCTAAATTCATATGTTTTACTCTGACCGGTAAATTTTAATGTGTTCTGTGAAACTTTTTATCTATTGGTCTATGACCGTTAAATAAAGAATGAATGAGCCTTGGCCCAGTAGACCTGAAGGAGTGTCTCCACCCCCATTGTTCTGCCTGGACACTGAGGTCCAGCGCTGAGGGCCTTCTGGCGGTTCCCTCACTATGAGAAACGAAGTTACAGGGAACCAGGCAGAGGGTCTTCTCAGTGGTGGCACCCGCCCTGTGGAATGCCCTCCCAACAGATGTCAAAGAAATAAACAACTACAGTGGTACTTCAGGTTACATACGCTTCAGGTTACATACGCTTCATGTTAAGAACTCTGCTAACCCAGAAATAATGCTTCAGGTTAAGAACTTTGCTTCAGGATAAGAACAGAAATTGTGCTCTGGCAGCGCAGCAGCAGGGGGAGGCCCCATTAGCTAAAGTGGTGCTTCAGGTAAAGAACAGTTTCAGGTTAAGAACGGACCTCTGGAATGAATTAAGTACTTAACCAGAGGTACCATTGTATCTGACTTTTAGAAGACATCTGAAGGCAGCCCTGTTTAGGGAAGTTTTTAATGACTGATGTTTTAATGTATTTTTAATTTCTTGCTGGAAGCTGCCCAGAGTGGCTGGGGAAACCCAGCCAGGTGGGTGGGGTATAAGTAAATAACAACAACAACAACAACAACAACAAGAATAATTTTGTTTTTTTGTTTTTTAGACTGAGCCAAATAGACCCAACTCGGCTCCGAAATATTTTTTCCAGTTCCAAGATGAACACATACAGTACACACACCCAATTTATGTCTGCAGTGGTGCAGGTAGCGATGACTTACTGACTCCACAAGGAGCAGACTTCCCTGAACACCAGAACAGATCAGAATTGTAGAGTTGGAAGGGACCACGAGGATCATCTAGCCCAGGCACCCCCAAACTCGGCCCTCCAGATGTTTTGGGACTACAACTCCCATCATCTCTAGCTAACAGGACCAGTGGTCAGGGATGATGGGAATTGTAGTCCCAAAACATCTGGAGGTCCGAGTTTGGGGAGGCCTGATCTAGCCCAACCCCCCTGCAATGCAGGATCAAACCCACGACCCTGAGATTAAGAGTCTCATGCTCTATCGAGTGCTGAGGCAAAGACCCTGCCCTGAAGCAAAACAAATGTTTTCTGCCTTCTTTCAGTGCCTACCCCTCTTGTTCCATCATGTCAGTCTAAAGCTATAACGTAAATTCGTTCCTTTTGCTGATCTCAAGTCCATCTGGCTCGTTCCACAGCCCATGGCAGTCTTGAGGTTTCTCAAAAGGAACAGAAGTATCCCAAACAGAACATTGCTGATGTTCTTTCAAGGAAACCCACAAGGAACAGTTTGGAGCGCCTTGAGTTTGTTAGTCAAACTCACCTTTCCTGTTCTCTTCATGGGAGGTAAAACCTGTCGTGAAACCTAGAAATCAACTAATACATCACATAAATATTTATAACTCCTACTAAGTTACTTGTCTGACACTTGTTAAACGGTGTGATCCCGGAATGTGAGACTGTGGCTTGACTTCACCTATTATGTTCCTAGTTCAAGCCCTGAGGTCCCAAACAATGTACGACAGAAGAATCCTGAAGTTTCTTACAAGATGCTTGCAGAAGCCTTAGCTGAAAACTACATTCAGAGGAGCAAAATACCAAGGTTTGGCATATAATAATAAGATTTGAACTCAATTTCCCAAACTGATCCAATGCCAGGCTACTCATTGTGGGCAACAGAAAGCCTGGAGAAGGAAGATTCACCCACAATGACATACGAGAGAGAGAGAGAGAGAGAGAGAGAGAGAGAGAGAGAAATTCACTGATTTGGTGTGCAAGTAAGATAAATCATAAAGTGTGAAAAATGTAGTAGTAGTAGTAGTAGTAGTACCGGTAGTAGGAAGGTAAAAGGTAAATGGACCCCTGACCATTAGGTCCAGTCGTGTCCAACTCTGGGGTTGCGGTGCTCATCTCGCTTTATTGGCTGAGAGCCGGTGGACAGCTTCCGGGTCATGTGGCCAGCATGACAAAGCCGCTTCGGGCGAACCAGAGCAGTGCACGGAAACGCCATTTACCTTCCCGCCAGAGCGGTTCCTATTTATCTACTTGCACTTTGACATGCTTTCGAACTGCTAGGTGGGCAGCAGCTGGGACCGAGCAACGGGAGCTCACCCCGTCGCAGGGATTCGAATCGCCAACCTTCTGATCAGCAGGCCCTAGGCTCTGTGGTTTAACCCACAGCGCCTCCTGGGTCCTTCAGTAGTAGTAGTAGTAATTAATAATAATAATAATTCTATTATTTGTACCCCGCCCATCTTACTGGGTTGCCCCAGCCACTCTGGGCAGCACGGCAGCAAAAAAAATAGTCAAAATCTTCTCAACTATACCAAGGTTTAGCATATAATAATCAGATTTCAACTCAGTTTCCTCATTAAGCCAAACACCCATATTAAAAGGCTTGTTGAATTATGGTGAAAGATGAAGAGAAGCAGACATGACAAATGGGTTCAATGCAAAGCATCGCCAGCGCCCGGTTTTTAGGGAAAATGTATAATTGGTATGACAGGAAATGGAAGGGAACAGTTAGTCTGTTCCAACTGCAGGGCCAGAAGAGATCTGTTCAAACTGATTCAATGCCAGGTTTCTCATTGCGGGCAGCAGAAAGCCCGGAGAAGGAAAGATTCACCCACAACAACACGCTAGATTATTTTTAAAAAACGATATATCATTCACAGATTTGGTGTGCAAGCAGGCTAAATCACAAAAAAGTGGGCAAAGTCTACATTGTAGCAAAAAATAGTAAAAATCTCAGGAAAGTTCAGTTGGTAGAGCAGGGGTCAGCAACCTTTTTCAGCAGGGGGCCGGTCCACTGTCCCTCAGACCATGTGGGGGGGCTGGACTATATTTTGGAAAAAATGAACAAATTCCTATGCCCCACAAATAACCCAGAGATGCATTTTAAATAAAAGGACACATTCTACTCATGTAAAAACACGCTGATTCCCGGACCGTCCGCGGGCCAGATTGAGAAGGCGATTGGGCAGGATCTGGCCACCGGACCTTAGGTTGCCTACCCCTGTGGTACAGCATGAGACTCTTCATCTCAAGGTCATGGGTTTGAGACCCAGGTTGGGCAAAAGATTCTGCATTGCAGCCAGGAGTGCCAGCTTGGCCCTGCGACCATGGGTGCCCAGGGCCATGGGTGCCATGCAGCATGAATGGCCCTGACACTGAAATTTGTGGATGCCTGGCTTCTTCATGGGGAATTTTATGGGTGCTTGAGCACCCAGGGCCCCAAGGAGTTTGGCACCTATGATAGCAGGGAGCTGGACTTTGCAAAATGTACAGGCACCATAACAAAACAAAAAAAGTCAAAATCTTGGGATAGCTCAGTTGGTAGAGCATGAGACTCCTAATCTCAAGGTCATGGGTTCGAAACCCACATTGGGCAAGAGATTTGGACTAGATCAGGAGTCAGCAAACTTTTTCAGCAAGGGGCTGGTCCACTGTCCCTCAGACCTTGTGGGGGGCCGGACTATATTTTGGAGAGAAAAAAATGAACGAATTCCTATGCCCCACAAATAACCCAGAGATGCATCCTATATAATAATGTCTAAGTGTCCCTGCATCCAGTCCGTGTGTCAGTGGAATTGCCCACTGCGCATGTCCCAGACGGACGCAGGGATTGGAGCGGGCGGACAGGGGGGCGTGTCCGAGAGGCAGCGGCGGCGCATGCGCGTCGTCAGTTGCCTCAGTGCCGCCGCCTCGCACGGAGATGGGGAGGATGGCTTCCTTCCGAGCGCGCTGGGTCCCCAGAAGAGCGCGCTGCCGGGGTGCCCCTGTCCGCCTGTGCTCACCCGCTGGCGCCGCCTCCGAGGCTGCCAAGGCCCAGATGGGGAGGATGGCTTCCTTCCGAGCGCGCCGGGTCCCCACAAGAGCGCGCTGCCGGGGTGCCCCTGTCCGCCTGCGCTCACCCGCTGGCGCCGCCTCCGAGGCTGCCGAGGCCCAGATGGGGAGGATGGCTTCCTTCCGAGTGCACCGGGTCCCCAGAAGAGTGCGCTGCTGAGGTGCCCCTGTCCGCCTGCGCTCACCCGCTGGCGCCGCCTCCGAGGCTGCCGAGGCCCAGATGGGGAGGATGGCTTCCGAGCGCACCGGGTCCCCAGAAGAGCGCACTGCCGGGGTGCCCCTGTCCGCCTGCGCTCACCCGCTGCCATTCTAGCGCCCGTTATTAACGGGCTAAATTCAACTAGTTTTAAATAAAAGCACACATTCTACTCATGTAAAAACATGCTGAGTCCATGGGCCAGATTGAGAAGGCGATTGGGCCAGATCCGGCCCCCAGGCCTTAGTTTGCCTACCCATGGACTAGATGACCCTTCCATCTCTACAGTTCGATGATTCCCAATGAAACTACATGTTGAATCATGGACAAACAGCACTTGTGCGTTTGCCCTCATCCTGCCTTCAGGTCCAAAAGGACCTGTGTATCGGCGACCTCGCATCACTTGGATGCACCTAAAATGATCACTGCTTGTACAGTGAAGGTACCTGCTTGATCTCAATAGGCAGGGGATTAACAGTCAATCCCTCTTCCCAGGGAACTCTGGGAGTTGAAACTCTGTGAGGGAAGCCAAGGTCTCCTAGCAGCTCTCTGCACCCTTAACGAACTACAGCTCCCAGAATTCTTTGGGGGAAGCCGTGACTGTTTAACGTAGTCAAAATTGTAGAATGCAAGAACTCTGGCCAGGCAGTAGACCAGTTTTTAAATCTTCAAACAGTTTTAATATTATAGTATTGCAACAAATTCCAGTTGAAATAAATTCCTGTTCCAGGACAAGGCCCTGTTTCGCTAATTCTTCGTCAGCTAAATTTTCATGGTCAAAGTGTACCAATGTGTCTTCTGTGTGTGCCTTCATTTTCTTTCAAAGTGAATGCTGTATTTCTGAAATAATTACAGCAGCCTGAGGAAGGCACATGAAACTCGAAATGCTCAGGGCCAATGGAGGACTCTCTGCCCATCTCAGAAGTCTCCTCTTGTTCTCCTCCATTTTGTGCCACCACCCCAGCTACCTTTTCCCTATTTGTTGTGGATGTGCCAAGCAGCGCTGGGCACACTGAGGAGTGTCTCAGTTCAGGGCAATAATCTTCGAGGTTTCTGCCCCCTCTTAGCCCCACAATTCCAGCATTATCGAGGAATTGGCCCCGGGTTCTTTTGATCACTAACACAAGCTTTTCCAACTCGCACCAAATTATCCATTTTTCTCTTTGATCTCAATTTTCCTTTACAAGCAACGGTTCCTTTCTCTCTCTCTCTGAACTATGCTGAAGCGGTGAGAACAGTTGGGGATGTATCAATGGCAACACTTCAAATAGGAGACGAGGAAAGGGAAAATAAGAAGAACCATCAGAGGTCATTGGTAACCTTTTTTGAAAAAAAAAAGGAAGAAAAAGTGGGGAATGTGAATCACTGTCATTTAAGGAGGGGGTCATAGTCTCAGTGGCTGAGCAGAGGCTTTCAATGCAGAAGGTCCCAGGTTCAGATCTCAGAGATTCATCTGGAGCATTAGGAACTTATGCAGTGTAGAAGACAAGAGTTTTTCAGCTGAATCAAGGTCACGCCTTGTACAGATTGAAACAGGGAGACAAACCACGTATGCAACCCTGATCTTTCTGGAGAAGGGTGAGACGATAACAATAAAAAACCGGTAAAAATTCAAAGTGTGCAAAAGGAGAAATGTGTACTATTGTGAAAATGCGTTGAACTGAATTTAAGATTGCCAGAAAACGAGCAGCTGCAATTGACAGATCAATCAATCCCTAGTGCACAATGTAGAGCCTAAAGGGGGGGGAGTACTCTACTTCCTACCCCACCTATGACATGGTTGGACTTAGAAGAAAAGCATCATTTTCAGACAGGGTGGATTTGATTTAAATCAAACTAATTTAAATTACTAGTCAGTAAGGCTCAGGGTGGATAAAAATCAACAATTATTTTAAAAAAATCTTTAAAAATCAGATTTTTTTTTATTTAAATCGGATTTTTTTGATTTTTTAAAAAAAATTGTTGATTTTTATCCACCCTGAGCCTTACTGACTAGTGATTTAAATCGTGATTTAAATCAGTTTGATTTAAATCAAATCCACCCTGTTTTCAGATTATGGAATGCATTGGCACATGAATACTTAGTTACCCTTCTTGCTTAAAACATAAGAATAGCCCTACTGGATCAGGCAAGAGTTCAATATGGCCAAGCATCCTGTTCTCACGGTAGCCAAGCAGGTGCTTATGGGATGCTTGCAAGCAGGGCACCAGCTCTGGGGAGCCAAGCCCCTTTGGGGGTGCCCTATATAGGCTCCTTGGGGAGGCTCCTTCTTTCTGAATAGAATTGTGCAGGTGGAGACAAAAGGGTTAAAAAGCTGGCCAATAGGAATCTGGAGGCGGGGCTTATTGGCTTTAAGACTCAGCCCAAAGGGGAGGAGGGAGCAGTTGGGAGTAGCAGTTGGAGTTAGCGGTGGGCAGTTGGGGTTGGTGGTTGTGAGGGTTGGTGTGTGGAACTTTGTGGTGGGGAGGTGGAGGAGTTAGAGTGAGCTAAAGGCAGAAACGAGACCGAGAGGATAAAGTGTAACAGTGTATTTAATATCGAAAGCTTGTTGGTGTGTGAGAATAAACTCTTGATATTCTTTGTTTTAGAAGAAGAAGAAGTGGTGTTTGGATTTGATATCCCGCTTTATCACTACCCGGAGGAGTCTCAAAGCGGCTAACATTCTCCTTTCCCTTCCTCTCCCACAACAAACACTCTGTGAGGTGAGTGGGGCTGAGAGACTTCAGAGAAGTGTGACTAGCCCAAGATCACCCAGCAGCTGCATGTGGAGGAGTGGAGATGCGAACCCGGTTCACCAGATTACAAGTCTACTACTCTTAACCACTACACCACACTGGCTAACTTAAATCCTGACTGAGACTCAGTGTTTACCGGGGAGAACCTGGTTGGTGGCAGTGGTATAGTGGTGGCACAGGGTCAATAGTCCGTGGAATGACCGGGGGCCCTGTGTGATTGCCACACTCCTCCCATCATGGAAGGGAATGAGGGTCATGGCGCCATGAGGAGGAGGAGCCACCAGCCATTGAATCTGCATGGCCACCGCATTCATCTCCTCCCAACATCCTGATGTCACACACACAAAGTTTCCCCCCCCCTCCAATCGGCCTTGTAAGCTGGCGCCTGTGCCTGAAAGCAGGAGCCGAGCTCATGTTAATATCCCAAACAACCAAGGAAATAAAAAAATAAATCATCAACACGGTTATCGTCAAACCAGCTCCTCTATCCTGGTGCTCAATTTACTGGTAAATGAGAGTCATCTACGGTGGGTGCTATGAATGCAAGGCAAAGGCTGAATCACAACAGCTCAGAAACTATTTAACATGATTTTGCCTTTAAAACAAAAATCCTTGGAAAAAAGACTTCTTTTATAATGGCCTTGCAAGCTGTAGCTGCAGCCGGCCCGGAAAAAAACATTGACAAGTGTGAAGATATGTGGGTCAAGCCCTATAATCTCTTTGTTTCCTGGTTTTCTGAAGATAACATTTGCTGAAGTCCTTTGCTCATAAATTTTCCCACTGAAGCCAAGGCAAAGCGGGAGGGGTGGAGTTTCTGGTTCATAGACCACTTGCTTTTGAATTACTGGGGAATCTGTATCAAAACCTCTAGATGCCATCCCTCTTAAATATTTCAGATATTCAAGGAGCCAACATGGAGTTTCTCTGCACCCAGGTGAAAAGTCATCCAGAATATCTTATCCCAATCATGATCATGTTCCTAGAGTTGCCATCAAATTTTGTTTCAAGTGAAATGTTGAGGTGGATTTAATTATTATTATTTTGTTCTCGGGCAAATTGCCCAAGGAATTTGAAGGATTCATCTCTGTGCTTTCGTTGAAATGGGCCAAGGATTTGACTCAAATGTTCTCAGCAGCACTTGCAAAACATCCATTTCTGTTCCCTCACATTTCTGTTCCCTTCCACAGAGGCCCAGAAAATACATTGGAGCAACGGAACCTGGAGCTGGGCATTCCCAGATCCTAGGAGATAATATTTTCCTACGAAGGGCTGGGAATGAAAGGAGGCTTTCTCCACAGCAGAAATGAGGTGCATAGCATTAGTTTCCCACCAGGAATTCTGGGGCTTGTAGTCCCAGTCTTCAGTGGTGCACGAACATTGCATATGATTGTCCCTCTTGAAATTCTCCATCCTATTTCTGGGAAGAGAAATTTTTGGGAAAGGAGGAACGGTTCATTATGTGTGGGCAGGGCTGGATTTAGGTCTGATGAGGCCCTAAACTACTGAAGGTAATGGGGCCCTTGATATGTCCAGCTGTCCTTTGTCAACAACAAATTGTCATTTTTCGTGTTGAATATATGCTATATGGTAATTTATGGACCTAATAGGTATCTAAAGCCATTTGCACAAGTTGCCATGTAACCAGACCATGCAGAATGTAGGCACAATCTATATAGAAATGAGCAAACCAGTGACATTTTAGGGAGCAGGCTAGCAGGCTTACATCATAGGAGCCTACACAACACAAAACACTGTTGCTGTATGTAGGTTTTATTTTATTTGTTTTTTATCTTATATTTTGGAAATGTACAACCAGGTTTTTTTTATTTAATTATTTTTGGGGGCTCCCAAGAGAGTGGGACCCTAAGCTATAGCTTGTTTAGCTTATATGTAAATCCAGCACTGGATGTGGGACTCACCCTTAGGAGTGATAATAAAGGTAAAGGTAAAGGGACCCCTGACCATTAGGTCCAGTCACGAACGACTCTGGGGTTGCAGTGCTCATCTCGCTTTATTGGCTGAGGGAGCCGGCATACAGCTTCCAGGTCATGTGGCCAGCATGACTAAGCCACTTCTGGCGAACCAGAGCAGCGCATGGAAACGCCATTTACCTTCCCGCCTGAGTGGTACCTATTTATCTACTTGCACTTTGACATGCTTTCGAACTGCTAGGTGGGCAGGAGCAGGGACCGAGCAACGGGAGCTCACCCCGTCGCGGGGATTCAAACCGCCGACCTTCTGATTGGCAAGCCCTAAGGCTCTGTGGTTTAACCCACAGTGCCACCCGTGTGATAATAGCATGCTGCTTTTTACAGCAGCAAGCATGAGCTACTATGTCTGCCTTCTGCCTCTCATTCTGCATCCTCCACAATGCGCTCCCTCTCAGCTCCTCCCTCTGGACCTGACACGCAAGTCTTCAGTGCTTTTTGCTCCCTTCTCCTCCAAGGCGAGGAGTCATCTTTGTTGTGATATTTGTCCAAGCTGAGTAGCAAACAGCTGCAGCGAGGCTGGTATGACTTGTGCCTGTACCCATGAGAAAGCAGATAAGCTAGCTTTCTCCACAATGTGATGTTTATGTTTCACTGTACTATTGTATGCAATACTTTTGTACTCTCTCTTCTGGCTAGACCTGATGCCGAACGGACGCTTTATGACAGCTCTGACTTACTGAGATTCTCTCTGCACTTTTCCTACAATAAATAGTTTAGCCTTAATGAATGGCTTGTGTGTGTTGTTCTTCAGCTGGGGAACAATCACATATGACTGCGCCACCGGACTCCCTGTAGCCGGGGATGGGCGCACGGCTTTGCTCTGGCTTTGGGGCAGTCTCACAACCTGCCCCAGGTGGGGTAAATGCTGACAATCCTGCCCTCCAGACCAAACTGACGGAGCAGAGAATTCCTCAGCCGCGTTCCAAAGAACCTCATATGACAGGAAAAGGTTGAGAAGGGAAACGACACAGGAGGAAAGCAGGCACAATAGCACAGGAAATAAACTGTCCAGGGTGACAGGACAGAATGGCTCAGCCCTACCTGCGATTGCCAAGTACTGAACCTGGGACCTCAGGTGTGCTACGTCCCTTCTCCAGTAGCAAGGCATCTCTCTGCACACTCCCTTAGTCACCACCATATTCACCCAAAGAGAAATGTCAAAGCAAATTTAGAGATACCTGGGGCGAAACGGTTCTTGATAAAATAAAAAGAAATTACTGAGAGAGTTTCTGCATATCCCTGTGTCATAGCATTTTCCCGGTGGCGGTTTGAAATATTCTATTTTGCGAAGTATTCAGTACACATCCCATGATTACGGAAACTTGATAAGCTAAGATATGATTTTATAATGAAAACTCCCCAAGGGGAGCATGCAGATGTACTGTAAAAACATACTGACATATTGTGCTTTGTCCCCAGGTAGCATATTAACACTTTCTTCCTTTCAAGAGAAAACAACGTAAAATTTTTGACAATAATACCAAAAGAGTCCCCCGGGCCAGATACTTGGGTCCTGGAGATAACTCTCTAAGTTAAAAATTGAAAAGATGAAGGGGAGGTGTGAATGCTAAGGAAAGAGAGGTTTAAAGTTTATGGATGGGATCCAAAGAACCGTGGAATTAATCCCATAAACCCGGCGGAGGGGAGAGGCGCTTTGAGATTACTAATTTGTAGGGTTCCTTCCCCTATGGCAGTGCAGCTAAGAACAAAAGAGGAGCCTGCTGGATCTGGCCAACGGCCACAATTCAGTTCTTACAGTGACCTGTGGGAAACAGGCAAGCAAAACAGCAATCTCCCCTCCTGTGGCTTCTAGAAACTGGTATTCAGAAGTATCACTGCCTCCGACCGTGGAGGAAGAGCATAGCCATGATGGTTAGTAGCACTGAATAATAATAATAATAATAATAATAATAATAATAATAATAATAATAATAATAATAATAATTTATTTATACCCCACCCACCTGGCTGGGTTTCCCCAGCCACTCTGGGTGACTTCCAGCAAGAAATTAAAAATACATTAAAACATCAGTCATTAAAAACTTCCCTAAACAGGGCTGCCTTCAGATGTCTTCTAAACATCAGGTAGTAGTTTATTTCTTTGACATCTGATGGGAGGGCATTCCACAGGGCGGGTGCCACTACCGAGAAGGCCCTCTGCCTGGTTCCCTGTAACTTCGTTTCTCGTAGTGAGGGAACCGCCAGAAGGCCCTCAGCGCTGGATCTCAGTGTCCGGGCAGAACGATAGGGGTGGAGACGCTCCTTCAGGTATACAGGACCGAGGCCGTTTAGGGCTTTAAAGGTCAGCACCAACACTTTGAATTGTGCTCGGAAACGTACTGGGAGCCAGTATAGGTCTTTCAGTTGCAGTATGCATGGGTACACTTTCCTTACTTGAGTCATTTGGGACCTCAGTGTTCAGGTTGGACAATGGAGATGGAGACGCTCCTTCAGGTATAATGGGCCGAGGCCGTTTAGGGCAGGGGTCCACGATCCCTCAGACCATGCGATGGGCCGGACTATATTTTGAAAAAAAATATATGAACGAATTCCTACGCCCCACAAATAACCCAGAGATCCATTCTACTCATGTAAAAACACACAGATTCCTGGACGGTCCGCGGGCTGGATTGAGAAGGCCCATGGGCAGCATCCGGCCCACAGGCCTTAGGTTGCCTACCCCTGGTTTAGGGCTTTAAAGGTGAGCACTGAAAGCCTTCTCCTCCATTCATTTTGTCTGGTCTTCTTTTAAAACCACCCAAGTTGGTCTACATCGGCAAGCATCCTTACTGTATGCCTTCTGTTCTGTTCTTAACCCAGGCCTGGGACCCCAGAGTTACATTTTTTCAGGACCCACCTCATGTATTTGACTGTGAATTATTTTAACTGCTTTTAACATTGCATTGTACATTGTCGTGATCCTGTCCCGGGACCAAAGGGTGGGTAAGAAATTCAATCATCAAGAAGTAAAATAATCTTAAAATCTCTCAAACACCAGCAACACACTCAATGCAAACTTACTTTTGAAATGGAAGGTAGTTTCAAAAACGGTGTGCCTTGATGGTGCTGGGACTTGAACCCAAATCCAGATCCCAGTAACCAATCCACTGAACCTTACTTGCTAGAATATGCATATATATAGGATAAAGAGCCAGAATATGCTGCAGTCTCTGCCCACCCTGATTTGTTGTTGTTGTTTAGTCGTTTAGTCGTGTCCGACTCTTTGTGATCCCATGGACCAGAGCACGCCAGGCACTCCTGTCTTCCACTGCCTCCCACAGTTTGGTCAGACTCATGTTGGCAGCTTCGAGAACACTGTCCAACCATCTCGTCCTCTGTCGTCCCCTTCTCCTTGTGCCCTCCATCTTTCCCAACATCAGGGTCTTTTCCAGGGAGTCTTCTCCTCTCATGAGGTGGCCAAAGTACTGGAGCCCCAGCTTCAGGATCTGTCCTTCCAGTGAGCACTCAGGGCTGATTTCCTTCAGAATGGATAGGTTTGATCTTCTTGCAGTCCATGGGACTCTCAAGTGTCCCCTCCAGCACCATAATTCAAAAGCTACGTGTAAAACAATTTGCAACCTTTACCTACACCAGTATACGTCATGTCCCCTTGCTACCGCCAACAGTGACAGGAAACAGGGGAAGAATGACCTTAGCAACAGTGTCATACTCTCCAACGCTTAAGTAGGCAGAAGAAAGTGACATGATCCTGTGGTTTGATTTATGTGCATGAGTGTACAGAAGCAGGTTGCTTTTTTTAAAAAAAAGAGAGCACTTTAATGCTCATTAGCATGCATGTTATCACACAGCATCTTTTGTAAAAGTCTCAGTTCTGCAATTGCTTTTAAGGGAGGCGTTCATGTGTATCAGCGCCAGGCAAGTGAGTTTGAACATGGGTCTTTGTAAAGGCCTATGCATGTGAATCAGTTCGCGGCAACAGCGCTGGGGTGGCGGGGATCGTGTGCGAAAGCAATCTCCTTGTAAGTAAAACACAAATGATGCCGATACAAAGCAGCGCGGGAATAAGTTGCCGAAGAAAAAGAGTGAGGTGCTTTTCACTCCCTGCATAGGGGCTTGCTTTTGCTCCGAAAACCAAATAATCCCCCAAATTTAGCGCAACACAAGTGAGAGCTAAACCTCAGACGAAGACAAAATTATGCATTATGTTAAGAGTGAATTCTAATGTAACAACGCATAGATTTTCTTAACCAAAGTTTGATGTTAAAATATTTTTTCAGTAATGGTTAGAAAGGAATGTGTGCTGTCTAAGATATTTCAGCAAGAAGAGACTTGAATACAAAGCACACGCACGCACACACACACACACACACAGGGATTAAAGCTGGCTGGCAAATTTAGACAATTTTCTGATGTTTACATGCTTACTGTTTAACAGGGTTGTTATTCTTATAGCTTGGACAATAAAATTGCGTTTTTATCCTTAAAAAAAATAATCACTTGATAAAATTCACCAGGTTGGTCTTGTGAATTTCTCCTCTAATATACACATTTTTGCAAAGCAACTTTCTCTAATTCATATTTGCATGTTCTTTTCATTAATATATGCCCACATTCATTGATTGGAGTACTGCATCGCGAAAGTCTGAAAATTCAAATTTCATACAACAACTGTGTATACTTGGAGAAAGTGTGCGCAAATGCATATATTAGTGAAAACAACATAGCAGAATGCATTATGCTAGGGGAAATTTCTTGCAAAAACTTATAGTCAGCACTGCATACGAAAATGTGTTGCTTGGGGGGGGGGAAACTGCACTAAAAGGCTACTGAATTTTCATGAAGTTTTTTTTTGGAGGGGTCACAAATTGCAGCAGAAATGGAGGGAATTGAATTTAAGATAGTGGGGGAAGAAGCTGAGATAACTAACATAGACTCTTAATCGTAGGGTCTTAGGTTTGAGACTCATATTTTCCTGCATTGCAAGAGGTTGGACTAGAATAGATGATACAATTCTATGAAGATTGACTGATGCTTCCTCCCTAGGTAAGGTAGTAGGTAAAGAACCCCTGGACGGTTAAGTCCAGTCAAAGGCGACTCTGGGGTTGTGGCGCTCATCTCGCTTTCAGGCCGAGGGAGCCGGCGTTTGTTCACAGACAGCTTTCCATGCTATGTGGCCAGCATGACCAAACTGCTTCTGGTGCAATGGAACACCGTGACAGAAACCAGAGCGCACAGAAACACCATTTACCTTCCAGCCACAGCAGTAATGATTTATCTGCTTGCACTGGCGAGCTTTCGAACTGCTAGGTTGGCAGAGCTGGGATAAAGTAATGGGATCTCACTCCGTCATGGGGATTCGAACCGCCGACCTTCCGATCAGCAAGCCCAAGAGGCTCAGTGGTTTAGACCACAGCGCCACCCTCCCGAGCCCATGCTGAAGGGCCTTCAGTCAGAGGCTATCTATTGGAGATGCTCTAGAACTTTGGATCTCCTGTATCAAGCAAGGGGCTTAGATCAGGTGGCCTTCAATATTTCTCTCCAACTCTATGATTTTAAACATTTCCTTGCAACCAGTGTGTGACCTGAGTTGCATCCGCAGATTGACAACATATTCAAATGCATATCTTCAGGGAACAGGGCTTTAGAAGAAAGCAGCCTTCCTTTACAGAACACACCCCCACTGCAATGTTTTTGAACAGCAGGACTTCCTACATGTCATCTGAGACAGCTTGAACCCAGCCTGGTTGGAAACGGGATACTAGAAAGCGGTGATGCACCCCTGGAATGATCCGGTCTGACAGTCCTAGCAGATACCTGCCGCTTACGCCATATACTTCACACTGTGAAACATCTGTCGCCGAAAGCCTGGCAAGCTTGGCGATTTGTGCAACAAATTAATAAAATGTTGTTTTATTTAAGACTAAAACTAGAACACGTGTAAGCATAAGCGCAGCAAATTGTTTTTGCTGTAATAAGATCGTCTGCTCAAGATTTATTACCTCCAATTATTATTTTGGAATGCTGTACATATTAAGAGAGCGGCGGCAGAGGCACTATGCCCCTAATCTGCTATTCAAATAAACAACCACTGTACCAATTGTTAACCCCTTGGTTTTCCAGGGATGAGCAACTGGTGGTTCTCCTAATTTTAGTCGCTTTACTAATGAATCTGCGTCTACCTCATCCTTCCCCCCCCCTTTTAAAATAAATCTTATTTTTCAGTTTTTCAAAAGAAATTTGCAAACATACAAAAACATGAATACATTTCTAATACGTTTCTAATGCTTCCCTCCGCCTCTTTTGCGGTTTCTTTCAATTTTAAATTTTCATAATGCATTTTTCACATTACTTCATCTTTAAGTTATTCTTTAGTTTCTCGCAACAATCTGTTTAGCTGCTTGTTTTACGTTAATCCGGCTAATGAACTTATTTGCATATGTGAGTTTTTCAAATATTCCACAATTTCCCCCACAATCTTTAATAATTTCCTCTTCTTCTTGGTTTCTTATTTCACCCATTAACCTTGCCATTTCGGCATACTCTATTGATTTTATTAGCCACTCTCCCTTGGTTGATACTACGTCTTTTTTCCATCTCTAGGCAAAACCATTCTAGCTGCAGTTGTGGCATACATAAACAATTATTTTTTGGGTCCTTTGGTATCTCACTACCTACTATCCTTCAAAGATTAGCTTCTGGATTTTTTTGTTTCAAGTTATTTTAAACATTTTCTTCAATTTGTTATAAATCATTTCCCAGGAGGTCCTTCCAGCAACTCCTGTAGCCAAGCTGGTGCCAAATGTATTGCTCTGCTTTTGGGGCACACCAGTGAGGCTGACAGGGGGTGGGTCATTATCTGGGCAGCCCAAGACCTGCAGACACACTGGCCAAGATTGCAACACAGGGAGGTCACGTCAGTACTGCTGAAACAGCAAAAATAATGCAGGAGGCAGCCAGGGCCGGATTTAGGTTTGATGAGGCCCTAAACTACTGAAGGTAGTGGGGCCCTTGATATGTCCAGCTGTCCTTTGTCAACAACAAATTGTCGCTGTTTTCTGTGTTGAATATATGCTATATGGGAATTTATGGACCTCATAGGTATCTAAAGGCATTTGCACATAACAAAATCAAAGTAATTGTTGAACTGAAATACAATTAAGAAGAAGTATATTAATAGTGAGGACATGGGTGGCGCTGTGGGTTAAACCACAGAGCCTAGGGCTTGCCGATCAGAAGGTCAGTGGTTCGAATCCCCACGCCGGGGTGAGCTCCCGTTGCTGCTCTGGTTTCGCCAGAAGCGGCTTACTCATGACCCGGAAAAACTTTCTGCGGAGAAACGTTGGCTCCCTCGGCCAGTAAAGCGAGATGAGCGCCGCAACCTCAGAGTCGTTCATGACTGGACTTAACTGTCAGGGGTCCTTTACCTTTACCTTTTTATGTAATGTTTGCAGACTGAAAAACTACAAGAAGAGGAATGCCAACTGAATTAATTTCTCTTCCAGACATGGGACAAATGAGTGACCAGCGGCAATTTCCAGTTCTGTTTCCGTTCTCATCAAAATTCTCCATCATCCCTAAAGCACACCCAAACACATTTTGAGACATCTAAGGGGGGACATCTGTAAAAGACGCATTGGCTCTTAGTTAAGTGAAGGAGTTATTTAGACATTCCTTCCCTGTCCCCCCAGCAAAGTTTATGAGCTTCCATGGCCTGTTGAGCAACTGATAACATACATTTTTTTAATGAATTGTAAAGAAACAGATTAATTTAGCAGAATTATCCGAACTGCTCAATATATATGGAAGCACAGCAGAATGCAGAAGGACCCAATTGCTGAGGTCCAGGAGGAGCCAGTAGCCAGCTTGGGAAAATTGATCCAGTCGAGGTCCTGGAAGGATTGCATTAAGGAGCTGCCACATGCAGTTCAGTGATGTGGGGCAGCTGTTCTCAGACCCCAGCAGTTCCTAGAAGGAACAAACGCAAACCACTTCCTGTTAGTTCATCTCTCAGTGGAGTCCACCAGGCTCCTCCTATAATGCACTCCTGACTGCTCTCCCCTCGTTCGCCCAGATACCACAGTTTTGGAAATCAGAACCCAGCAACCTTCCCTTTTTTATTATTTTATTTTAATGCCGCTTCCATCAGTCCAAGATGTTTGTTTTCCTTTCACGTCTAGGGCGTGTGTAGCAAGCTAGGGAAAAAGTAAGTTTTTCAGCGGGAGAGTTTTATTCAGCAAAAACGAATTATTATTAAAGCTATGAACAATCGAATCCCCAGATGTCCCCATTCGATATCAATGACTGTGAACAATGTGACTTGACAGTGAGCAACAACATGAATTGATTTTATATGCATGTTCTCTCCCAACCTGAGGTTTGTGTGTGTTTGTATTTCTATCTTTCTTTAGAAAGCCGATTTACTAGGAACTCACATTACAAGTTATGCAGCTCTAAAAAGTACCTTTTTTCATTTTCCTCCCTGAATGCATAAAATCCTACACAAATAGTATATTGCTTTTCCTCTCGCAGCTGCCAAAAAAACCAAGCAGATATGTCTTGGAAAATAGAGAACAATCACATTTGGGAAGGCTATTCCTCCAGAGAGGGGTTTTTTTCCCCCTTTCCTGTTATCACTAAAGATGCTGAATGCAATGATAAAAAATAATAATATATTTTAGCGAACAGCCAGCTGTTAATGTCCTTGAGTGCTCTCCCTGACTGCCCCTGGTGCTTGGAACGTCCTCCAAGAACAGCTGTGTGATAAAACCAACACACACACACACACACACACAAACACACACACAAACATCAAAAGGCACATTTTCAGTTATGCCAGCAACCAAGCTGTACGAATATGCAATTGCTTAGCACCCTATCCCTTTCCTGCATCCATCTGCAGAGTTCAGGGTTATTCTTTTAAAGAATTTTTACAATATTAGTAGTAGTAGTAGTAGTAGTTAAATTTATATACTGCCCTTCATCTGAAGATCTCAGGGCATGTGCACAGAAGTGTGCATTTTTATTCTGCATATTAACATACATATTTTTAAATGAATTTTAAAAATCATTTTGATCTGTTGTTCATGCCATAGGTCAGAACATTTGCAAAAGCCAGTGGGATATGAAATTTCTAAACCAAGTTAGTTCATATTCACCAAAATGACATTCCTTAAATACCCTTATAGGGACACAGGAAGCAGACTTATACGGAGTCAGACCCAGTGGTCCATCTCCCTCAGTATTGCCTGCACTGACTGGCAGTCAGGGGCGAACGAAGGCGTCATGACACCCGGGGCGGGCGTCGCTACGTAGGGTGCATGTGCGGCGGTGCTACGTATGACGCATGCGGCGTATGTAGCGATGCAGCACATGCGCTGTACTTAGCGGTTTGACGGTGGCGCTGCTCCAGCGCCGTACGGACGGTGCGGGGATCCGGGATCCTCTGCTTGTGGCTGCAGCCATGAACGGAGGATCCTCCACATGCGGCTGTGGCAGCGCGATGGCTCCTTGCGCCACTGCGAGCCCCGCGGGGTGCCTTCTTGTCACCCCCGCAAGCATGGCACCTGGGTCGCCCCGCCCCCCCTTGCAACACCACTGCTGGCAGCGGCTTTCCAGGGTTTCAAGCATGGGCCAGCCCTTACGTGGAGACCTCTTGATAACTCATCCATCCCTTCTCCTTTGTCAGCTTCCTTACTGTTGCTATTTAGACTGGAAGCATCTTGGGGCAGGGGCTTCTCTCTCATTGTCAGCATAGTGTCAAACAAATGACAGTGCCGCACTTTTTTTTGGCAACCAGTATCAGTTGTTGTTGGCATCTGTCTGTCTCAGGAAACAATGGAGTGCGCCTCTGGGGGTGAAGTCAAACCACTGGAGAATCACAGCGCCTGTTGTGGCTGCAGAGATCGGTAACTAGTAACTGCTGCCTCCAGAGCCAGATTTACGTATAAGCTAAACAAGCTATAGCTTAGGGCCCCACTCTCTTGGGGGCTCCCCCCAAAAAATTAAAGGAAAAAATCCCCCCTGGGTGTACATTTCCAAAATATAAGCTAAAAAAACCTACATACAGCAACAGTGTTTTGTGTTGTGTAGGCTCCTAGGATGTAAGTAATGGGCCCTGTCTGCTAGCCTGCTCCTTCTTAATTGTATTTCACTAGTAATATAGCTAAAGGTAAAGGGACCCCTCACCATTAGGTCCAGTCGCAGACGACTCTGGGGTTGAGGCGCTCATCTCGCATTACTGGCCAAGGGAGCCGGCGTACAGCTTCCAGGTCATGTGGCCAGCATGACAAAGCCGCTTCTGGCGAACCAGAGCAGCACACGGAAA
Organism: Darevskia nairensis; assembly: GCA_034642065.1. NCBI lineage: Eukaryota > Metazoa > Chordata > Lepidosauria > Squamata > Lacertidae > Darevskia > Darevskia nairensis. The sequence goes on from JAWWNI010000233.1 coordinate 53,422, forward strand.
CGCTGTTTGCCTTCCCGCCAGAGCGGTACCTATTTATCTACATGCACCGCTGACTTTCCAATCGGCAAGCCCATGAGGCTCAGTGGTTTAGACCACAGCGCCACCCGCGTCCGCCAAACATTACATACTCAGTGACATTTCCCCCTCCATTTAAATTGTGTTTCCTTTGCACTGATATGAATGGTGTATAGTAGCCAACTCAGAGGGGCCGAGGGGGCGTTGCACCCCAATAAAATATTTGAGGCAGCAGATCCCCCCCCCCCAGTTGATGGGCACCGCCATTCAAATGGTGTGCACACACCATGTCATGTGATCACTTATGCGAGGCAGGGCTTACATGGCCCCCTGCAATATTTTATTCAAGTTGGCACCCCTGGAATAGTGGATTCTGTTATTTTGTTAACTTTGCAACTTACATAATGTAGTATTTGATGGAAACTGAAGTATTTAGCAGAACTGAACCGCAGCAGAATGGAAACAGCTCCGAATGAGACGAAGATGAGTTGCAACAGAAATTATTGCTTGCTTACATCCCTAGTGTGCATACATGCATTTTTCAAGAAACATATTTTAGATATTCGTAAACTGCTTTTCAGAGGATCACAAAGCAACTTCCATACAACTTCCAAAATAATATGCACCAATTAAAAATGATATAAATCAGACAAGATGAGCTACATGGGGTAGGTTGTAAACTACAACTCTCCTCTTCTCAGGGAAAGATGGTTCCTCAGCACTTCTGTAGTGGCAGCTCAGCACTTGAGGGACGGAGAGGTCAACTTAGCTGAAACACCAGGAGCTGAATTCAAGGTTATCCGGCCTTCTTTTTCTCTCACATCCCCACAGGCCAAGGTGGTTTCTGAATCATTCTGTGATGGCAGGAGGGAAAGGCCACCTCAGCCGGAACACCAGGAACAGGATGGTGGGCAGCTTTCCTGGCTGTGCTCAGACACGCAGAAATTAAATGAATACGCCTTTTGAATCTCCAACTGTCGAATAAGAACTAAACTTTCTGGCTTCATGTAGATGGAGTGAGGCTAAATTCATTAGTGTTTGTAAAGTGTTCTAATAGTCACCAGCAGGTGGTAAAAATGGCTGCCAATTTGAATGCCAGGTAATTTGATAGGATAATTATACAGCTTACTAAAATTAGAGGCTCTTTGCCAGGAGACTTCTGAAGACTGAGGAACAAACACTAAGGATATAGTTAGGTTTCTCCAGATGTTTTAAATTCTAATGGGCAACTCTCTCTCTCTCTCTCTCTCTCTCTCTCTCTCTCTCTCTCTCTCTCTCTCGTTGCTTAAGTATTATAAATAGAATTTCAGAAGGCGATTGGCTAAGGGGCGAATTTTAACCATTATGGAAATGTGCTCTTTCTCTGGAAGATCAGGGATGACTTCTCATTGCGCAGAGATGGATACAACTTTACAAGCTTCAGCAGCACTGCTGCCAAAAACCTGCCAAATAAAATCCAAGCAAGGTATACTAGAGGATTCCTTTTCCGAGTGTTGGTGTTGACCTTTAAAGCCCTAAACGGCCTTGGCCCAGTAAAGGTAAAAGGACCCCTGACCTTTAGGTCCAGTCACGAATGACTCTGGGGTTGTGGCGCTCATCTCACTTTACTGGCCGAGGGAGCCGGTGTACAGCTTCCGGGTCATGTGGCCAGCATGACTAAGCCGCTTCTGGTGAACCAGAGCAGCGCACGGAAACGCCGTTTACCTTCCCGCTCCAGCGGTACCTATTTATCTACTTGCACTTTGACATGCTTTCAAACTGCTAGGTTGGCAGGAGCAGGGATCGAGCAACGGGAGCTCGCCCCGTCGCGGGGATTCGAACCACCGACCTTCTGATCAGCAAGTCCTAGGCTCTGTGGTTTAACCCACAGTGCCACCCACGTCCCCTATATACCATGCTTACATCCACACAATACATTTACAGCACTATCATACCGCTTCAAACAGTCACGGCTTCATCCAAAGAATTCCCGAAGCTGTAGTTTGTTAAGGGTGTTGCTGGTTGTTAGGATATACCTGCCCCCCCCCCAAGAGCTAAAATTTAAAGTGATTTAACAACCAATCCTTCTTCAAAGCTAACTCTTGGAATTGGAGTTCTGTGAGGGGAATGTTGGTCTCCCAACACCCTCAGCAAACTACAGCTCAGTTAACGTCAGGCTTTCCCAATTTGCAGTTCTGAAACAATGCAAGGACCAAAACATAGCTGTGTTTTGAAAATTGCATTGCTCTGAATTTTCAGTGCAGCTCTCCAGTCAAACAATGTGTACAAATAAAAAGATATGCTGTGGTGAAGTGTGCATAAAAATGCACCTCAGTGAAAACACCATGCAAAAATGTGTTGTATTAAGACAGTGTTTCTCCAACTTGGGTCTCCAGCTGTTGTTGGACAACAACTTCTATCATCGCTCACCACCAATCTTATTTTCGGGGAAACACTAGGGATGATGGGAGTTGTAGTCCAACAGCATGGTAGCCAAGTTGGAGAAACACTGTTTTTGATGCATTGCTCAAAACTGCATAGAAAAATGGTTTAGTTAGAAGAAATGTTCACTAAAATGCCGGCCAACTTTCAACAGGATTTTTTTTTTCTTTTTAAGAATTCACAAATTGCTGAGGGAAAGTGGCGAGCTGAATATAAGATCAGAAAAAGAGAGAAACGGAAATCGACAGACTCATCTATTCCTAACAAGTACTGGGTTTTCAAAATGAAGATGATGTCAGCCTTTGCTTTGACCTGCCAAATTATTTCACACTGAACCCCAACCTGCCAGTTCCTGCCCTGGCTTTACCTTTCTCATATCCACCCCTACAGCCTACAGCAGGTAGACCCAAGTCCAAAGTCAGCTGCCTTATGACCATATAAGCTGCACTAGACTTTTGTTTCAAGTGCAATGCAATCAAAAGCTAAAATTCCCCATTTGGTCCCATGAGAACATGGGACGTATCCTCTTGCACCATGCAAGCTAAGCATTCCACGGTGCAAATTCAAATGTTTCCTTGGACTTTCTTTACAGGATGATAATGGGGAGGAAAATCATTCTTTTGTTTTGATGCTGAACTGCAGAACTGAATTTTCGATGCTGAAAGAAGAAGAGTTTGGATTTGATATCCCGCTTTATCACTACTGTCCGGCACTGAGTGGGTACCGGCAGCCTCAGCCTTTGTCGTCAACGGACACGTCTCCCAGTGAGTCTTCCAGCTCCTCCCCGGGGAAGGAGAAGTTACCTGGGAGCAGACAAATGGGAAGGGGTCTGCAGGATGCTGCAGAGAGACCCAGCACTGCTCTGCAGACTCACTCCGAGGGGGAGACACCGTTTCCAGCGCCCGCTTTTCGCAGAGGGGTCAGGGGACCAAGGAGGCGGCACTTTAGGGTGCCGAAACTTTGGTATTGGCACCGCAACCGGAAAAGGGAACCTCCGGATTCTGCTAGCTACTAGGTGGTCATGTTTTAGGGTAGCTCCGCACTGTACATAGTTTGCACAATAAAGATAGTTTAAAGGCAAGACGGACTTGGTCTTTACTCATGAGCAACTGTTACGGAATCTGACAACTACCCTGAGGAGTCTCAAAGCGGCTCACATTCTCCTTTCCCTTCCTCCCCCACAACAAACACTCTGTGAGGTGAGTGGGGCTGAGAGACTTCAAAGAAGTGTGACTAGCCCAAGGTCACCTAGGAGCTGCATGTGGAGGGGCAGAGACACGAACCCGGTTCACCAGATTACGAGTCTACCGCTCTTAACCACTACACCACACTGGCTCTCAAATAAGCAAGATTATTGTATTTTTGTTTGAAGGATTTTACTCTGACCTGTTAATTCTGCTAATGAAGATGGTTCAGAACCACAATAATAAAAAATGGGTTTAGAACAGAAATGAAACAGTCATTGAAAAGGTAGGGGAGGGGAATTAGGCCAGATCTGTATGAAATTTTAAAGTATGCCTTTGTTACACACTTGCAAAGAGCCAAATGGGGTATACAAATCTCTAGAGATCACCAGTATAATTTCTTTATCATGTTCCATTTAAAATTTAATTATGTCGTCTACAACGAGAGGAGCCTGAGTACTCTAAATAGGTCAGGCAATGAACATCTTCACAATATTATAAAGGTTTGCTGTGCGGAGATATTTTCCTTGATGCCCCTTTATGTGAAGGAAGCCTTGTTTGCCATGAGGGGAGGAGGAAAAAAGGCAGACAAAGAACAGGACCAAATGCACAGGTGAATAGAACAAAGGATTAGAAGCTGAAATCCTTCTTTCAAATTATTATCGATCCTCTGTTTCTATATGCATTGTATATCAGGAGAAATGACAAGAAAATGTTGTGTCATGGAAAGGGAAGAAACACACGATACTGGCAATAATAAGGAGTGAGAAGATGATAGATAGATATAGATAGATGATAGATAGATAGATAGATAGATAGATAGATAGATAGATAGATAGATAGATAGATACATGGATGGATGGATGGATAGATAGATAGATAGATAGATAGATGATAGATAGATAGATGATAGATAGATAGATAGATAGATAGATAGATAGATAGATAGATGATAGATAGATGATAGATAGATAGATAGATAGATAGATAGATAGATAGATAGATAGATAGTAGGTAGGTAGGTAGGTAGGTACAGCAGCCCTGTGTCACATTCTCCCCTATATTATTGGGTGAATTTCCTGTCCCATGCAGTTAAATTGCTGGGGGGGGGGGTTCTACCTCAGAATGTAGAGAACTGCTTGTGGCCATAGGCATAGCATCACAATGCACGTTTGTGTGCTTAAACATTGGGGGGTAGATGTCATTGTTGATGGCAGCCAAACCTTAAGAATGGAAAGTTTGAATGTGATGGTGGTGGGAAGGCCGAGGCTTTTATCTTCTCCCAATTCAGCTTAGCAACCCTGCAGCTCATGGATGGGCAGAGCATGACCCGGATCAGATCATGGAGTCCACACTAGAATCCACAGTCCTGGGGACCCCCCAACAAGTCCAAGGCCTCCCCAAGCCCCTGCTTCTGTCTTTTAAATCTCCTTTTCTATCTTAAAAAAGCTAATTTACTTGTTTTATTTACAAGCATTTATATACTGCTTAAACTCTATATTGTGAAAGCAAAAAACACAGCCTAAAACCAGTAAAACAGCAATACAAAAAGTATACCAATGCAAATAAAGCAGCAATTCAAATCTTAGGGTTCAGGAAAAGCCTGGGCACATCTGAAGACATCTGAAGCAACTTACAGTTGCTGCTTCACATATGGCAGAGGTAAGGACACTCCACAGAACAGGGTCAACAGCAGAAGACGCCTTTTGTGTGGTCATTGCCCTATGATAGCGTGTGATTTCCCCCAGGTAAGCCAAGTCATCTTTCAGGCCTACATTGAAGCAGGCAGCATCTCAGATAACCTGGTCTCTTTTTGGAAAAATAATCTTCCAGATGCAAAGATATTGGAGCAGCTAGCACACTGTCACATGTCTGAAAGTGTCTGTCTGAAAGTGGCAGGACTTGGTGGCATTCTGTTGCACAGGAGGGGGGGGGAAACCTACTTAGCCAACCTTAGCACCAATTGAACATGCACAACCAGCCATGCACACACCCTGTATCAATGGCAAGTATAAAGTCCTGAGTCACCATAGTTGTGCCCCGCACCAAAGCGAGCTTTTGAGTCCCCATGTCATTTCTTTAACCTGGAACAAGTAGAACTGAGGAGTGGGGGGCCAACTATTTTAGTCTTTCAACCAGCGGCGTACCAAGCCGCTTGGCTGCTGGGGACAGCAAGCCAAGCGGGCACCCTCCAGGGGCAGGGCGTCACTCACGACGCATGCATCGTGACGTCACGACGCATGTGCTACGGAGCGCAGTCTGCTCCTTGGCCACCGCACTCTTTTCTTCTCCCTTCCTTCTGTGCCCTGGTTGGGCGGAGCCGCGGGGGAGAGGAGCGGGCCAGCAAGTCGTCACGCTTGTAGCTGGCGTGACGACGCCCCTTGCTAGCCTGCCCCTCGCCCCTGCGGCTCTGCCCAACCAGGGCACAGAAGGGAGAAGAAAAGCGTGCGGCGGCCGAGCGAGCAAAGCCAGCCACGGCGCCAAGCGAGGTTTTTGCCGGCGGCTTGGGAGTCACACTCACGGGGGGTGGCACAGAGTGTCACCCCCCAGCTGGAACTCGGGGCGTCCCGCCCCCATTGCCCCACCCTTCCTACGCCACTGCTTTCAACTTTAGCTATATCCAGGACCGGTGCTGGCAATTTTGGCGCCCTAGGCGAGGGGGCGGGCCACGTGACGTCATTGCGTATGACGCACGTTGCGGAGTGGTGCCCCGCCCCCTGCCCGGCCGGGCACCCCCGCCTCCGCGGTTTGCTTGCTCCGCCGCTGGTTGGGGCGGCACCGGGCGGCGGCGGGGGGCGGGGGGCAGGCTGGCCAGCGCCCCCTCCATTTTGGCACCCTAGGTAATTGCCTAGTTCGCCTAAATGGACGCGCCGGCCCTGGCTATATCTGAGATTGCTGAAGCAGTCATTTTTTTCATGATTAAGGACACTTACTGAGAACACATGTTTATCAGCACAGCGCTAGGGAGGCTGGAGACACAAATCACACACAGCTCTCTCTGTTTCTCCTCTAGCAGGCTAGATTGTCCACCCAGCAATCTCCATAGTGCTGCTCTTTGTTTTAGTAGCAACATTGGTTTGCCTGCACCCTTCGCTAATCCTTTTAGGTTTTAATTATTGTTGTTCTGTGGTGGCCAGTAAGCAAGAGGCTTTTAACTATGCAACTATGATATCTTTTCAAATAGAAAACAAATGGCCAATCACTCAGAAGAGCATGCAGACAGAGAATGCTATGTCACGTAATGAAAAGTGCCTTCAAAATTAATAAATAAATAAATAAATAAATAAATAAATAAAATGGGGGGACGACTTTTAAGACACTGCAGATTTCCAACAGGTACAAGTGTGAGAAACAACTTAATCTCAGGTGTTTCTTTGTTCTCATTTCAATAAGTCACATATTACTTATACAAATCTATTTTCCCTAGTGACATGCCACTATATTTTAATTTTAACACAAGGCAAGCATTCAAACTGAGATTAAATTTATTAAAAGGAAGGGGGGGAAATGGAAGCATTTGAAGGCATCTCTTAAAAATAAATAAATCAAGGCTTTAATTTTATTTTACTCCTAATTGATTTCTACTGGGGGGGGGGAGACCATGTCCATTGCCAGTTAAATGCCAGCCAAAATTAGATTAACAATATCCGGTGTAATTACATATCATCATGTACAGATCTCAAAACCTTTATCCCACGACACAGTGGATGAACCTATGTGCCGTTAAATGATTAGGAAGCGATTCCAGCAGCACAGCTAGAGATTGCTACTGCTTTGAATCATCTTCTTGAAACAGGAGCAACCGTACCTTTGTAGCTCTAAAGAATAAAAATAAATCACAAAAGTGTCATGCTCCGACAATCATTAACTGGTAAATAAACAAAATAACTTCAGTTGCCTTGCTTCAAATTGCACCAGAGTGTTCCACAACACAGATGAAGCTATCAGAAGTCTAAAAACCAGGGCAAGAGAGAGAGAGAGAGAGAGAGAGAGAGAGAGAGAGAGGAAACAGACAATTTATATGCAACAAGACTGTGCTCGCCAGACTGCTATCTAGGGAGGGAGGGCAAAATTGCCCAGAACTCACAAAAATAAGACAAGACATCTTATCAATATGATCAAAATCTTTAGCAAAACAAGGCCCAGCACTATGCAGAAAGCAAGATTCTGCCACACAGGCACACATTCCAACAGGAAAACAGAAGCACAGTTATAATAGTTCCACAGTTATAATAAATAGTCTTGTGAAAATGGTTGTTAACAAGCTGTAGTATAATTGCAATGAGCGTATCTCTGTTTCAATGCTGCACGTTTTTCATTATGAATAAACATCAAATTGCAATACAATATTCACCGAACACCCCTTTTCTCTCCCTCCGTCCCCCCCCCCCCGCCACATCATGAAGCTCATTAAAAAATAAAATAAAAGCCGTCTGATGGAATAATAAGGAACAGGCAACAGTGGAATGAGGAGCAGAGCAGAAAGCAAGCTTCTGTACACATGTGAGTTCCAAGCGTTTGGTTGCTTTGCAAATGGGGCAACTTCTGAATTTACCCCCCCCCCCAAAAAAAACCTGCAGGTCTGTGATAATTCACTGGGTGCGCAGGACAAAACGGCAGGCTACATTAGCACAACTTTGGGACATGAGGAATTTGCTGAGGGTTATACGTTGCAAAATGCAACGTGAATGCTAGTCCGGTGCTATTTCATAACCAAAACACAGATATCAACAGAATCCAGGAAGCGACATCATCTGATCCTAGGAGAGGGGTAAGGAAGCTTTTGAAACCCAAGGGCCACATTGCTTCCTGAACAGCCTTCCAGGGGCCATATGAGAGTAGAAGGTGCAGTGAGCGGGAGAAGTGAGCGGAACAACAGATGTGACTCAATCTTTGTACAGCAGGCCAATATATTCTGTGTACACAAACACATACTGTATTTTTCCATCTATAAGATGCCCCCATGTATAAGACGCCCCCTATTTTGGGGGACTCAGATTTAAGAAAATGGGGGGAGATGGCCCAGAGTATAAGACATTCCCTAATTTTTGACATTATTTTTTAGGGGGGAAACCTAGTCTTATACACGGAAAAATATGGTATATAGAAATAAATGCTTCATAAGGAAATAAACAACTCTCTGACTTTTAGAAGACATCTGAAGGCAGCCCTGTACAGAGAAGTTTTTTTTATGTGTTTTAATTTTTTGGAAGCCACCCAGAGTGGCTGGGGCAACCCAGTCAGATGGCGGCATATGGAATCATAGAACTGTAGAGTTTGAAGGGACCACAACGATCATCTAGTCCAACCCCCTGCAATGCAGGAACCTTTCATTCAACGTGGGGCGCAAACCCACAACCCTGAAATTAAGAGTCTCATGGTCTACCAATTGAGCTATCCCTTGGAAAAGACAGAGAGGAAGCCACCTTATACTGAGTCAGACCATTGGTCTATCTAGCTCAGTAGTGTCTACACTGAGTGGCAGGAGCTCTCCAGGGTTGCAGACAGGGGAATCTCTCCCAGTCCTACCTGGGACTGAACCTGGGACCTTGCATAGGCAGAGGCTTCATCGACATGGTGAATAAACCTTATTCCAGTGTCTGCAATTTGTTTTAACACTGAATTATACATTGTTGTTACCCGCTTCACGACCTGTTAGTAAAGGCCACATAATGCCATATTTACTTGAATGTTAATGCACAACTTTTTTTTTGTCAAATGACATTGCAAAAATTAGGGTGGACGTTAGATTCGATGGCACACTAAGGTAAAGGGACCCCTGACCATTAGGTCCAGTCGTTACCAACTCTGGGGTTGGTAACGCTCATCTCGCTTTATTGGCTGAGGGAGCCGGCGTACAGCTTCCAAGTCATGTGGCGAACCAGAACAGTGCAAAGAAACGCCGTTTACCTTCCGCTGCAGCGGTACCTATTTATCTACTTGCACTTTGACGTGCTTTCAAACTGCTAGGTTGGCAGGAGCTGGGACCAAGCAACGGGAGCTCACCCCGTTGCGGGGATTCAAACTGTTGACCTTCTGATCGGCAAGCCCTAGGCTCTGTGGTTTAACCCACAGCGCCACCCGCGTGCCTCGATGGCACACTGCATTCGAGTAAATATGGTTATTATTGTATTATTATCATCATCGTCATCATCATCATCATCATCCCTGTCAACTCTGGCTAATGAGGCTTTGCAGCTTTCTGAAGCCCTAGAAAACCCCTTCCCCTTTGCAAAGCTAGCAAATGGAGATGAATCGAGGATAAGCATACACAGGCTCTCCTTAATTAGGTAAAGGTAAAGGTAAAGGGACCCCTGACCATTAGGTCCAGTCATGTCTGACTCTGGGGTTGCGGCGCTCACCTCGCTTTATTGGCCGAGGGAGCCGGCGTACAGCTTCCGGGTCATGTGGCCAGCATGACAAAGCCGCTTCTGGCGAACCAGAGCAGCGCACGGAAACACCGTTTACCTTCCCGCCAGAGCGGTTCCTATTTGTCTACTTGCACTTTGACATGCTTTTGAACTGCTAGGTGGGCAGGAGCAGGAACCGAGCAACGGGAGCTCACCCCGTTGCAGGGATTCGAACTGCTGACCTTCTGATCAGCAAGCCCTAGGCTCTGTGGTTTAACCCACAGCGCCACCTGGGACCCGCTCTCCTTAATTAGAGGTGTCTAAACATAGTTTGGGTGGCTATTTGTCAAGGATTATTTAGCCATGATTCCTGCACTACAGGGGGTTGAACTAGATGGCCCTCGGAATCATATCCAACTCTACAATTCAATGCTTCTACAATACCTAAGGGCAACTATGCTGAATCTGTCCCTTGGCGGGAAATAATTCTCCCTCTCTAGTCTCTTAAAAGATTCACAGGGGCCTTTGGAACAATCCTGGTACTTCTTAAATGTCAACCATACAGACAAAAATCCAAAAGCAAACTGAGGTGACCAGTTAACCTTAACCTAGCAGAAGTTAATCCAGGACTTACTTCCTTAGGGCAATAGGTAGCCTATCAATTAGAGAGATGCACACACTCACTCACGCAAAATCTACCATTCCACAGAGCTGTTCCGCAGCTGCGTCTGTCTGCCAAATGGTCTCCCCTCCCGCTTGGAAAAAAAAAAAAATCCCCCGCATATTTTGTAACTATTGTTTCACATACAAATGTTCTCTTTTTTCCTTAAACCCTTGACAGGCTGTCTTGGATGCTTTAGTTAGAGGGTTGCATGTTCCCTTCAGCAGCTCCCCAAAGCCAACACACAGATTTGGTTTAGCAGAACAGCTTGCTTACCTTGGTAGAGTTCCAGACAACTCTGTGGCAGTCTCTCTGCAAAAAAAGAAAAAAAGAGAAGATACACAGAAGGGAAACTTCGTTAGTATTTAAAAGAGCTTATTCCTAATGACTTTGGGAAGGGTAACAAGAACTTAAGACATACGTTGAAAGCAGCCAGCTTTAATTAGGGATGTTTCCAAAATTCACACTCAAATGTCTTCCCAGATTTTGATGCTCCGAAGTGGAACGGATGCATCAGGAATTAGCCCGTTTCTTATTTCCGAATTTTGTACAGGGTGTTGTGCATGGGTAGTTTGCAGCAGTTTCCTGCCTTTATTTACAGCAGCGCCATCAGGGCAGGACTTGGGGGGAAGATGTCCATGACTTTACTCAGCACCGTGAGCTGTGGAGTCTGCAAAGGCCTCAGGGTGGGCTTATTATATTATGAAGTAAGCAATATTCGTTGCCCTCTAAGGAGGGAGGCCGCCGTACAATCAATACACATTTACAACACAGATGCACATTATTTAAGTGCACCATTTGGGCGTCCTCTCTTGGGGCGGGGAAGACATCCGATTCACTTTGCATTTCAATGAGAACTACCTAATTTGTGCTTTCAGAAATGAATCCGAACACGGCCACCCTCTGAAATGCCACAATGCAATTTTTGCAACGCATCTTTCCTTCTCCAAATTTTGCAATGCAGATTTCCAGCTAGGTAATGCGCACAAAAAAATGCATATACTGGGGTAAAGTGTGCACAAAGATGCATATATTAGCGGGAAAGCATGCAAAAAATGCATTGTCTTAGGGGAAATTGCATCACTAGGAGAAATCCAATGATGAACTTTCAGGAGGATGTTTAGAAGCAACATTTTGCGAACTGCTGTGCAAATGTGGAGAACTAAAGACTGGGGGGGGGGGGGGATGAGAAACCAAAATTGTCAGCTTCGCCCTTTCCAAGTCCTCTCCCGCGTCTGCATTATCAATGTATACAGGAACAATGACAAAACTCTCAAGAAATGCAATCTTGGTTTGACTGTAGACATGACCACAGAAATAATATTTTTGTATGGTGAATGCAAGGGGGAGCATCAGAAGTTGTCTTATACAATCTCTTGACTATTTCTCCATCTAACTTACACTGACTGACAGCAACTCTCCAGGCATTCAGGCAAAGGTCTTTCAAATTACCTCCTAACTGATTATTTCAATTAGAGCTACCTGGGATTCAGCCTGGGATCTTCTGCATGAAAAACATACGTTCTGCCACTGAGCTATTATTCCTCCCATTAACATACCAGAGAAGATAATATGGAATCTGGTTTTTTTAAATTTCAATTTACTCCACTTAAAAAATAAAATAAAAAAATCTGTACCTCTGCAATCCAAATCCTGCACCAGGAAAAGATGAATTATGTATATAATAAGGATAAAGAAACTGGATAATCCCCCTTATTTGAAAATTGGACTAGGTCTGGAGAAAGGCTAAAAGGAAGATGGAGAGAGAACCATGCGCCATTCGGGGGATCCAATCAACATTAGTGCTTACCTGGCCAATTGTAGGTCCAGGCACATATGTTAATTGAGTCCTCCAATCAGGATTAAAATTTTGTTCATTAGCAACCCAGTGAGACCAAGCCAATGATTATTTTAATGGTGCCAGGCTGTGTCCTTTCCCATGAAGACAGTTAGAGCAGTGTTTCTCAACCTTTTCTGGGCAACGGCACACTTGTTTTATGAAAAAAATCTCGCGGCACACCACCCACAAAATGGCGGCGGCAACGTCGCTATGGTAACGGAAATCACGGAGTTATGCGCCCAAAGCAGCCCCACTGGTATGAAAAGCCCGCCCCTGGGACTGTGAAAGAAAACCCGAAAGGAAAGACTTAGCTGATCCCAGGCAGCGAGTGAGGACGGCGAGTGGAGCCGGGGAGGTTTCTCAGCTGGCTGGCTGGCGGTTGGAGCGCTCACAGAGCGCTCCTCCTTAGGGTGGCGGCCATTTTGACCGGGTGGCTACCGGCAGCCCTCGCGTCTCCTTCCTCTGACTTCCTATTGGTCCCTGGCAACCAATCAGATTCGGCGGCGAGCTCCCAGCTTGCGCGTGCGCGGTAGAGCCCGGCAGCTTCTCCGCGGTGCCTCTTCTCGGCGGTGGCTTTCTGCGCTCCCTTTCCCCCACTGGAGCCGCTGCTACGCGTTTGCGGCGTGGGTCCCTAACGGTTTTCCCGCGGCACACCAGCCGACGTCTCGCGGCACAGTACTGTGCCGCGGAACACCGGTTGAGAAACGCTGAGTTAGAGAATGATATCTTATACAGTGGTACCTCGGGTTACAGACGCTTCAGGTTACAGACTCCACTAACCCAGAAATAGTACCTCGGGTTAAGAACTTTGCTTCAGGATGAGAACAGAAATCGCACAGCGGCAGCAGCGGGAGGCCCCATTAGCTAAAGTGGTACCTCAGGTTAAGAACAGACCTCCAGAACGAATTAAGTTCTTAACCTGAGGTACCACTGTATTAGTGCTTCAAGTCTGGGCTGAAGCTAAAGGAACATGCTGCAGTGATTGGGTCCATAGAATTTTTAACTTATTGTCCTCTTCGATGAGTGGCTCTCATATTACTTATTAGATTTCTTCCTCACCCTTCACTATAAGGTTGCAAGTGAGGTTACAACAATGGGGAGAGTACCTCATTCATGGAATACTATTTGTGTGTGAGTGACCTGAGATCCAGCAGGGGTTGTCTTCTGCTCCCCAAAGAAATATGTCTGAGATTCTTTCTCTCACATCTCCTTGGAGGGAAAAGAAGCTACTCTGTAGAATCATCACAGTACATTTCCAAGCACAATTCAAAGTGTTGGTGCTGACCTTTAAAGCCCTAAACGGCGTCAGTCCTGTATACCTGAAGGAGCATCTCCACCCCCATCGTTCAGCCTGGACACTGAGATCCAGCGGCGAGGGCCTTCTGGTGGTTCCCTCGCTGCAAGAAGCAAAGCTACAGGGAACCAAGCAGAGGGCCTTCTCGGTAGTGGCGCCCGCCCTGTGGAACGCCCTCCCAGCAGAGGTTAAAGTGATAAACAACTACATGACATTTAGAAAATACCTGAAGACAGCCCTGTTCAGGGAAGTTTTTAATCTGTGATGTGTTCATGTATTTTAATGTTTGCTGGAAGCCGCCCAGAGTGGCTGGGGAGACCCAGCCAGATGGGCGGGGTACAAATAATAAATTATTATTATTATTATTATTATTATTATTATTATTATTATTATTATATCTCAGAATATCCTCCATTGCTTTTCATGGCAGCCACCATCTCTCCCCTTACCAACATACCCATATAATACCCCAGAATGATGCCAGAATTGGACGATTCCTCTTCCACTTGTAATGGAAGTAAACACAAGTCTTATGGGGGGAGGGAGAAGAAAGAAGCTCTGAGGTGTGCGATGAATAAAGCGAGCTGCTGACTCACATATTTCAGCAGCAATCTTTCATGTGCTTAATTGCGCTCAAATAAAAATGTCACCCTTCCGGCAGATCAAATTCTCACTTTAGCATTATATATGGCAGCAGAAGGGTAATGACTTAGGACGTCGCGCCCGAATCCAAGAATGCAGGTCATAAGTCAGGAGAGTGCGGCATAAAAAAAGAAGAAAGAAAGAAACAAAGGTAAAAGAGCAATAGATGAAAAGGCCAGGTGTATTATTCCCTTGTAGCTTTCAACGCCAGACATTCTAAAATTCAGCCTGCAGGCAAAGCACGACAAATCCAAGGAGCCCCATCACCCCATTTGCAAATGAATGAAGGAACATTGCAGCAGTCCATTTTTATCAGCTGCTACAATGATGTGAAATCCTTATTTCAAGTACTGCTAGAACAGCTGCCACTGGCAAGCCGGATGAGCAAGGGTCCATTAATCTGACCAACTCAGGGATATAGCACTGTAGCTCAGTGGCAGAGCATATACCTTGTATGCAGAAGGTCCCAGGTTCAATCCCCAGCACCTCCTTCTCTTAAAACCCTAGAGAGTTGCTGCCAATCAATGTAGACCAAGGGTCACCAACCTGGTGCCCGTGAAGGCTTCCAGTAGTGCCCCAGATTCTGATCTTTTACTATTTAAAACAACAACAACAAATCTCAAACCCACCCAGAAAGTTATGGGGCATAATGTGCCATAGTCTTCCAAGCGATTTCTGTGAAACCATATCTGTGCATACAACTTTCTTGCGTTATGAGACTAATCAGGAGAAGCAATAACGTGAGCCATGCAATTTGTACACATGCACACCGAAATGAGACAGTCCATCCTCATATGGTGGGGGTGAAATTCTTGGTGGGTAGGGATGAGTTGGATTTGTGTAACGCCATGCCCCAACCCCCTATGCATTGGGCAAACTGCAGGGGGGAGTTACACAAGGACCAGCCCAGTGTGTTACAGTTAGAATAGAATCATAGAATCATAGAGTTGGAAGAGACCACAAGGGCCATCCAGTCCAACCCCCTGCCAAGCAGTTCTCAGCCTCAGATCAATCTCTGGCTCATTTCAAATCAGGCACCATCTCCACTCCTGATTCGCTGGTTCTGACCTCACCCAACAGCTGCCAATAGCTCTGATAACAAGAAAGGAACTCCTTGGAGCGATCAAGGAGAGAAAAGCGAAAAACCATTTTATGCAGTCTTCAGGCTCAAAAAGTCTGCTAAAAAATAGCAGAAACCACAAGAAAATCTGCATGTGTGTGTGTGTGTGTGTGTGTGTTCCAAGTTCCAAATACTATAATTTTCAGAACTGCAAATCTTAGAGCAGAATAGCATGGATGTTACATCTGCTTTCAAAAGAAAGAGTTGTTGCCCTCCCTAGAAAATAAGGACAGTACAACCAGCAGTTAGGAGGTAATCTTGCATATAAACTCAGTACATAGAATGAGAAGCCATCAGCCTGACACTAATCCAATGTTTCTTTAGCTGCAGAGGTAAAGCCGTATGCTTTACAAATTTTACAATTTTGTAAGTACAAGGAGCTGTGCTGACAGGTAGTCAACATATTCACACAGCCTATGCTTTTATACGTAACAGGTGCTGCCTTGGCATTGGATGCCCTGCCGTGATGTCACAGCACAGAGAGAAGGCTAATCAGTCACAGTGTAGTTGTTTGTGAGAGGTGGTTTAAAAGAAGAAGAGGAGGAGGAGGAGTTTGGATTTGATATCCCACTTTATCACTACCTGAAGGAGTCTCAAAGTGGCTAACATTCTCCTTTCCCTTCCTCCCCCACAACAAACACTTTGTGAGGCGAGTGGGGCTGAGAGACTTCAGAGAAGTGTGACTAGCCCAAGGTCACCCAGCAGCTGCATGTGGAGGAGAGGAGATGCGAACCCGGTTCCCCAGATTACGAGTCTACCGCTCTTAACCACTACACCACATTGGCTTTGTCACTGGGTTAGGTGACAGAAAGGCCCACAAACGGAAATAGGTGTTATATATGGAAAGGATGTGTAGGAACAGAGAAGGTTGGAAGCTAGAGGGATTCTCTGGGTGGGTGGGAGGAGGTGTCAGCAGCAGGCCACAATAAAACAGACGAGCCAAAAGATGAGAGCAGTGAGTGATGTTGGAGGAAAGAGAGCCAAGGAGGCAGCCCATTGTGTCTTTGGAAGCATTTGGATGCAGGTATCTAATATAATCGACATCCCTCCCTCCCCAGTGGCTGACTGGAATGGATATATCCGGAGAGTAATAATCTGAAAACAAGATAAATGTTGACATGAATGGTAACTGTGAAAATATTAAGAGCCCTACAGGCCATTGAAAGTGCAATTTAGTTATACATTTGTCCACCACACTGAGGCAGTTGCGAAGTTAACAGCGCTCAACTTTTAAACTCATGCGGCTGTAGCATTGCCTTGCACTCTGTCTTCCCCACCCCTACACTGACAAGGTCTTTCTCCTACAGATCGTAAAAAGGTAAAGGTAAAGGGACCCCTGACCATCAGGTCCAGTCGTGTCCGACTCTGGGGTTGCGTGCTCATCTTGCTCTATAGGCCGAGGGAGCCGGCGTTTGTCCGAAGACAGCCTCCGGGTCATGATGAGGCCAGCATGACAAAGCTGCTTCTGGTGAACCAGAGCAGCGCACGGAAACGCCGTTTACCTTCCCGCTGGAGCGGTCCCTATTTATCTACTTGCACTTTAACATGCTTTCGAACTGCTAGGTGGGCAGGAGCTGGGACCGAGCAACGGGAGCTCACCCCGTCGCAGGGATTCGAACCGCTGACCTTCTGATCAGCAAGCCTGTGGTTTAACCCACAGCGCCACCTGGTCCCACAATCCTACAGATCGTGTCCTCCCTCAAAGAGGGCATGTGTTGCGGTGCGACCTGGCTATCAAACCCTGTGTTGTGGGTGGTTTCTATTGGATAGCCGCAACACCCTATTGGTAGGTCCCTCATTGCTGAGGTGTAATCAGACCAATGGGACGCTAGCCAAACGGATTGAGGGACCTACATAAGGCCCATGCACTTGTCTCTTTTGGGCCAGTGCATCAGAACACCCGCCCACCTCTCCCTATATTTAGGGCTTGCGCTTGACCTTGCTATGCCGTCATGTGTCGCCTGTCGTTGGGACAGGGGCACGACAGGAATTTCCCCCACTTGGCTGATTGGCTGTTGCCATTTGGGTTTCACCTGCCGCGTAGCAAATTGTCACAACTTGTAAGGTTGCGGAAAGGCTCTGGTTCAGGTGATAGGGGTGGCAGAACGCTCTAGCCATCCCTATGCGAAGGGTATTCCGTTAAAGGAATCCAGGGACTCAATGGTTTGGTCAACCCTGAGAGGGGTTGTGCCCATGCCCGAGTCCAGGGGGACATCTGGGTGGTGGACTAGCCTGACCCCGGCTTTCCGCTGTTCCAGGTGTTCACCCCAGGCTGACCTATGCTGGTGCCCTGGGTCAGTGCTACCTGCCACGGTGCAGGGAGCTAGTCGAACCAGAGCCTATGCAACCACTCACTTAGAACCACGAGGAACGGCTTAGGGAGCTGGGTATGTTTAGCCTGGAGAAGAGAAGGTTAAGGGGTGATATGATAGCCATGTTCAAATATATAAAAGGATGTCATATAGAGGAGGGAGAAAGGTTGTTTTCTGCTGCTCCAGAGAAGCGGAAAACCAAAAATTATGCAACACAATGGCCAATGTTGATATGAAAATGATAAATGTAATATTTCTTTATTCTCTATGAAATAATAAACAGGCAACGGACTATGTTACATAGTCCATAACTACTGCTCCGTGAAAAGTTTATCGTATGGCTAGCATTGTGAGCTGAAGAAGTTATTCACGAAACAGTGCATTACCGGAACACTGTCCGTTGCCTGTTTATTATTTCATAGAGAATAAAGAAACATTACATTTATCATTTTCATACCAACATTGGCCGTTGTGTTGCATAATTTTTGGTATTCTGCTTTAAGAGTGCTACACGCAGGTTTTTTTGTTGTGCTCCAGAGAAGCGGACACGGAGCAATGGATTCAAACTACAAGAAAGAAGATTCCAACTAAACATTAGGAAGAACTTCCTGACAGTAAGAGCTGTTCGACAGTGGAATTTGCTGCCAAGGAGTGTGGTGGAGTCTCCTTCTTTGGAGGTCTTTAAGCAGAGGCTTGACAGCCACCTGTCAAGAATGCTTTGATGGTGTTCCTGCTTGGCAGGGGGTTGGACTGGATGGCCCTTGTGGTCTCTTCCAACTCTATGATTCTATGATTCTATGTGAAACAGGGTGGAACACATGACAAATGAACACATATTAAATTGACTCAGGCCAGAAAGATACTGATCCATCTATTCCTCACTTCCTTCTTCCTTACTTTTTCTTTCTTTCCAATTTAATGAAAAGGGCAAGCTGGTCAAATTCTCTAGAGAGTGACATTTATCACCACAAGGGCCATCCAGTCCAACCCCCTGCCAAGCAGGATGTGCTTTATTGATGTAATCAATAAAGTTGTGGCCTGAATTCTGCCAAAAACCAAACCCAAAATTTGAGTCTTGTCTGAATTTATTTAAGGGGGGGGGGGAGGTTAAAGGTCTAAACACGCAACATATTATCCCTGTTGGAAAGGAGATGGATTTTGCATGAGGCTCTCCTCTACAGATTTGGCAAATCTGATTCCACAGTTGCATTGCTTTCCACACCCAACATCTACTCATAATTTCTCAAAACCACCTGCTCTGCAGCTCTGGCAGCTATTCACTTCATTTTGACGCATGTACCAAAAGTAAAAGGTCCTCCTAGAATGTTTCGCTCCCTTCCCCGCCCTCCCCATGTCCTTTCCCCTCTCCCACATGAAACAAGGCATGCCCCAGAAGGAAACCATAGGAGGGGTATGGTCTGGAAATACATGGGGCTTGCGGAAGACACACAAGCCTTACCAAAGGTATGCAGGTCTGGACCAAGTCAACACACAGATGTGTGACCACCTGGGAGCCACATGGAAACCTATCAGCTTTTAAAAGTGTACGTGTCTCCTAATATACTGATGCAATGCCTTGGAGACCATGTGATTTCTATCAATCAATCAAATCTTTATTACGGTCATAGACCAGCATTTAAAATCTGAAAAGTGCTTTACAAAGCTAAAGGAGATTAAAACGCAGAATGAATATAGCAGTCTAAAAATTTAAAAGGGGCTAAAAAATATCCAAAAGGAGAGTCCAGCTTGCATTTTCCCAGCTACCGCTCAAGGTCTTCATTCCATTCCCGAGCAGAATGGAACACCAGGTTCAATACTCTGGGGAGGTCAGGGACTGAACAAGAGATCTTCTACATAAAAGGTCACTGAGCAGTGTCTCCTCCAAAGTAAATGGGGGTGTAGAGCCAGAACTGTTTGACCTCCACTGTGCTTCGGAGCTTTCTGCATCCCATGTGATTTCTAATCGCTGCCCATTCGAGCTCGTTAACCTTCTCATATCAACATGCTTCTTTAAAGCCCAGGGAATTTGTTTCTCAACTTGTCTCACCAACGAATTGCTTCTCTTCTTCTACCAATCACCTCTCTCCTCTTTTCGCATCTCACACACATTTCTCTTTGGTTAAGAAAACATTAGCACAGGGGCAGGACCAGCCGGATATTGTGGGTCTCTATCATCCCTAGTCATCATAGCCAATTGCTAGGGATGATGGGAAATGGAGTCCACAAGGATCTGGAGGACCACAGGTTGTCTACAACTCCATCAGCAGGAATCCACAGAGCAGAGAAGTCTGCCCCATCAGTTACCACCATATGCCTCAGAAAATTCTGCTTCACTGAACCCTCAGAAAAATCTCTTCACTGAACCTCTGACTTGAAAAGTTTGCGAACTGGCAGGGAGAGTTTATCCTCCACTGTCATCGGCCACCATTCTTCACCCTCAGCATCCTTCTACAGAATGATTGATTGACATAACATTGTCCCAAGGGAAGCTTTTTTGGGGGGGAGTGGGTGACAGTTACTGCAAAGAGCAAAATCATCCCATTATCCTTTGGGACAAACTGGTTCACTGACTCTCCCGGTAATAAGACAAGAAAGGAGCTAATTAAAATACATATGCCATTGATAGCAGAATGGAAACCACCGGAAGGAGGTGGTTACGGACTGGGAAAACCCAATCTTCTGGGAGAAGCTGAAATCAGTCAAAATGTCACCTACCGTATTGTCCCGAATATAAGTCTCACTTTCCCCCCCAAATTCCGACTGAAAAGTTACGAGTGTGGCTTATCTTTGCGACCTTATGGTATGCAGCCAGGAACGTGGGGCAAACAGTGCCAGGTGCGTGCCGAAGTGGCGCCCGCCCCATGCGCAGTCCCCCGCCCTCTCTCCCAAGGCCGGGAAGGGAGAGAGCAAGGAAGGGGAAAGCCCACTGGCAAGGCAGCGTGGCTCCCCCACCCCCAATATGCAGCCCAGAACAGCGAGAAAGGAAGCAGCTTCTATTCGGGTATTTATTTATTTATTTTTCTCTCCCCCCCCCCTCCAGTTTTAAAGCTGCGGCTTACATTCAGGTACTTCTGTAACAGGACACAAACTGGTTCAGGTCATAATGCCTGGGCTCTTATAAAACAATGTGGTTTTACCATTAAAAAGCTCTTCTTTGACTTTAAATGTACAAGAAGATTCTGTGCATGAAATGAAGAGGTGATCAGGCTGAGATCAAGATGCTTTGTAGCCAGACACACACACACTTTCACATTAGGCCCTTACTTTAGTACTATTGAGGGACACAGGTAGCGCTGTGGTCTAAACCACAGAGCCTAGGACTTGCCGATCAGAAGGTCGGCGGTTCGAATCCCCGTGACGGGGTGAGCTCCTGTTGCTCAGTCCTAGCTCCTGCCAACCTAGCAGTTTGAGAACACGTCAAGTGCAAGTAGATAAATAGGTACCACTCCAGCAGGAAGGAAAACAGAGTTTCCGTGCACTGCTCTGGTTCGCCAGAAGCGGCTTAGTCATGCTGGCCACATGACCTGGAAGCTGTCTGCGGACAAACGCCAGCTCCCTCAGCAAGTAAAGCGAGATGAGCGTCGCAACCCCAGAGTCATCCACGACTGGACCTAACAGTCAGGGGTCCCTATACCTTTACCTTTAGCACTATTACCCTGCATATATCAAAGTTATGAGCCAGGTGCCAACTCTCCAAAACCCAGATGAGCTCCCCACACCCTGGACAAAGCTTGCAAATACTTGAGCTGGATCTCAATTCAGCTGAAAGGCACCAACGCTCGCTAAAATCCAGCACTATTATTTTGGAGGAGTGATTTACTTCAGCAACAATGCATCACCACTCAACATCTGCCCCCCCCCCACTCTCTCTCTCCCCAAATAATAATAAATTCTTAAGGCAGTTTGCACCATTAAGGAACTGTTAGACTTCACTATGTACAGGTAGGTCTATTAATCACCCCGCCCATCATGTGCTGTAATTCTGCCACCGTTAAATAAGAGGAGCTACCTGAACCAACTATTAAATGAGCCTTCGCGCTCATTAAAAGCTCACTTATTTGGGCTTCAGAAACGGCAAGTGTAACCAGCCTGGGAGGAGCGTCACCGAAGTTGGGAAGATGACAGAGAAATCTTCATTTATCCAGCAATTTTGTCAGAGACAGAGAAGGGAAAGAGGAGAGGAGGTGTGTGAGAGAGGAGAAAGAGACACAGAGAAGGCAACCAGCAAGGCTTAGGAACCGAAATGGGGGGAGGAATTCGGTTTGGCTCAATTAGCACTTCCTGTCATGATGTGGAAACTGAAACACTTTGGGGGAAATCAGGAGAAGTGATGATTTCAATATAAAAAAGTGTGAAATAATGTACATTTTTTGGGGGGGGGCATGCATTGAAATGCATATCCTTGTTGACAATAGCACCACAAATCACAAACCGGCTTCCAGGAAATGTGTGTATTAGGCAAAATTGCATAGAAAAATTCGCATATCAGGTGAGATATATGGTGAGATTAAGAAAATGTTGAAATATACATTTGCTAAAAAACCAGAAGCTTTCTTGTTGGGAATTATAGGTACAGATATTAAAAAGCAGGACATTAAACTTTTCCAATATGCAGTGACTGCGGCAAGGATGTTAATTGCACAAAAATGGAAACAAGAACAAACACCGACAGTAGAGGAATGGAAAATGAAACTATTAGACTATGCAGAAATGGACAAAATGACGGGGAGAATCCGAGAACAGCGGGACCAGAAGTTCGTCAAAGACTGGACTAAATTTACAGACTATTTAAAAGAAAGTACTCAATTGAATACGTTTTGTAGAGGTTTTGTAGATCAAGGAAGAAATGCTGTTGTTGATATGAACTTATAGAAATTAAGGTAGCGAGAGATATAATAAAACAACGGAAGAAATAAGAAATATAAAATTAAGGTATAGTTATTAGAAGGTCATAAGGAAGGTCTGAAGGAAGTCAAGGCTATAACAAGCCAAAAAGGTATAAGAAATGTAAAACTATGTGATTGTTATTATTGTATAAAATTATTTTTAAAACTAATAAAAAAGGATATTAAAAAAGAAAAGAAAAATTCGCATATCAGGAGAAAGGTGCGCTAAAATGCTGATGTATTTGTGAGAGGCTCCCCCCACCCCCCAAGCAAACTGATGTGAAAATGTGATGAGCCAAACTTAAGGAGAAAAACTGAAATTGGCAGCTTCCTCCATGCCTGCTTAGGAACCATTTTCTGCTGTTGAATTAAGAAAATGGCAAATCTTATAACAAGAACTATACAGCTTTTTCAATTGTGTTACCAAGGGCCAATATATCAGTTTGGTGTTGCTGTTTTGTTTTGTTTTAATGGTGGGAGTATCCCACTCACCCCCAGAAATCAGATTGTGAGAACTTATTATTAAGTGTCATTATAGATGTCACCCAGGCCTCCCCCCGTGGAAAAAAATTATACTTTATCGCTGAAAATGAGCAGCGCTGGGAGCGTTGAGGAAGAACAGCCGCAAGCGAGGTTTTGAATTGAGAATGATGCCATTTATTTTCACCACAGCACATGCTGTGCATGTATGTGGGAAGAAATAAATCCAGATTTTTATATTTTATTTTTCTAAAGAGCTGCTGCCAATTAGCAATCCTATTCAAGATGTTCAGTTCAAGGTCAAATGCCTTTGTCTGCATGGAACAATAGACTGAGACTACAGCAGTCGTGCCGGATCCTCTGTGGGTTATTAATTTCTACCCCATCCTCTTCCAGCACTCGAGACAGCTTAATAAAAATGAAAAATCATTAAAACCATCAATAGGATTCCACTCCCCACCCCCATTTATATATACGGCTCTTGTATTGTCCCACCTTCTGGCACCAAAGGAGCCCTTAAAAGCAGCTTGCAGTTCACTTTAATTAATGTTAAGGTCAGCATAAAGAACCACCTCTTTCAATATCCAAGTCCTGAGATGCTGCATTTCTATCTCACGGAACAGCGGCAGCAACCACACACAGAGACTAGTTGGCATTTAAACTCTAGTCTCTTTGGCCTGAGCTCAAACTCTTTATACTACTTTTCATCCAGTTTGTTCTGGTAGCAGTGCCGTGAGTGCTTACAAAATTGTAGAACTGTAGAGTTGGAAGGGACCATGAGGATCATCTAATCTAATAATAATAATAATAATAATAATAATAATAAAATTTATTATTTATACGCTGCCGATCTGGCTGGGTTTCCCAACAGAATATTAAAAACACGATAAAACATCAAACATTAAAAAACTTCCCTAAACAGGGCTGCCTTCAGATGTCCTCTAAAAGTCAGATAGATGTTTATTTCCTTGACATCTGATGGGAGGGCGTTCCACAGGGCAGGCGCCACCACCGAGAAGGCCCTCTGCCTCTTTCCCTGTAACCTCACTTCTCGCAGTGAGGGAACCGCCAGAAGGCCCTCAGCGCTGGACCTCAGTGTCGTGGCAAAACGATGGGGGTGGAGATGCTCCTTCAGGTATACTGGGCTGAGGCCGTTTGGGGCTTTAAAGGTCAGCACCAACACTTTGCAGTGCCTGGTGTGGGGCTCAAACCCACGATCCTGAGATTAAGAGTCTCATGCTATACCAACAGAGCCAAACAGAATTTACATACATATATGAGGGATCACAGGAGCCAGCTCCTAGGGGCCGAGATCCCTTCTCCCCAATAAAATATTTGAGGGGGCTGCACCCCAAGGCAATGGCCATTGCCATTCAAATATTGGGCATGCGGCCACTATTGTGATTATGTGGGGTAGGGTTTACCTACCCACCCCCATATTTTATTCAAGTTGGCACCCCTGCAAGGGATTAGCAGACTTGAAAAAAACCTCGCAATTTACAGATGTGCCCAAAATAAATAAACTTAGGGAAAGAAGCAGCCCAATGAGGACCCAGGTATGGGAACGCTGCCTGCCTCTTGGGAGATGCAGGGACAGAAAAGCAGGCAGAAGGGGAATGTAATGGAGTATTGTAGAGATGGGCATGTTTACTGCTTAAAGCACTGAACAGGAACGCAACAGACTGCAACCTTTCGGTTGCAGGTAGGTACCTCTTGCGAATTCATGTTTTCTGTTTTTCCGTAAAACAACAAACCCGCTGAATATCAGCCAGCCCATCTGCACCTCTTCGCACATGTGTGTTTGCTCCAAACAATACAATTTCGGGTTATTTTGCCAGTTTATATTGCCAGCTTAAATTGCAAACAGGAACCCTGCACTGAATCACTCTCCCCCCCCCCGCTTCCCCCCCTTTTCGTATATCACTAAAGAAAATGGACGGCCTGCAATAAATATAACCCAATTTTCATTTCCGCCTGCTCCGGTGATCTCAACCATTTGTGTCTCTGCTCAAATCCATATGACATAATAGATGTTAAACCTGTTATACCTCCCAGGACCAAATATTGCTTCTACAAAATAAATGTAATCTGAAGGGAGGTGGGGGGAGGGGGAGACAAATAACATCCCCCCCCAAACACACACACCAGCAGCAGATTGTTTTAAATAATGGCAGCTGTCTGTTGCCGATTCAGAAAGTTTGGAATCTGTAAAACTATTCCCCAGCACAGAAGTTGAGTGGGAAGAGAGCAGGTAGAGCAGGAATGAAGATGTCAGTGTGCAAATATGCATTACATATTTAGACACATAGTTTGCCCTATTTTGTGGTCTCACATTGAAATATGCATAGGCAAGAACACAACACTAAGCACTCCATTCCCCTGAGCCGCCGGGTCCATTTTGATTCACTCAACCCATGCCATACTTTCCGTTTTCACGCTAAACTTCCAAAAAAGAAAAGGAAAGACCTGAAGTTGTTCCTGGGAAAACATCTGCAATGATGCTACAGACACCACAACTTTCATCAGCCAGGAAGGGAACATAGGAAGCTGTCTTATAAGGAGTAAGACTATTGGCCCATCTGGCGCAGTACTGTCTACACTGATTGGCTGCAGCTCTGCGTGATTTCAGGCAGGGGTCTCTCCCAGTCCTCCCCAGAGATGCTAGGGATTTAACCTGGGGTCTTCTGCAGGTGGCACTGTAGGTTAAATCACAGAGCCTAGGGCTTGCCGATCAGAAGGTCTGCGGTTCGAATCCCCGCGACAGGGTGAGCTCCCGTTGTTCGGTCCCTGCTCCTGCCAACCTACCAGTTCGAAAGCACATCAAAGTGCAAGAAGATAAATAGGTACCACTCCGGCGGAAAGGTAAACGGTGTTTCCGTGCGCTGCTCTGGTTCACCAGAAGTGGCTTAGTCATGCTGGCCACATGACCTGGAAGCTGTACGCCGGCCAATAAAGTGATATGAGCGCCGCAACCCCAGAGTCATCCGCGACTGGACCTAACAGTCAGGGGTCCCTTTAACTTCTGCTTGCAAGGCAGTTGACCGTCCACCGAGCATTGGTCCTCCTAAGCAAAGGTTGAGGGTGCATATTCCCACTGCCCAGAACAGGAGAGGTAATACATTTCGTATTTCTCATTTTGTATTTCGCCACCCAACCCTTACTTCCTAGCCTATAGGCAGCTGCCTTCATGTGGTATACCTATGCAGATTAGCAGCAGCCTTCCAGGGATTTGGACCTGACTCTATCCCAGTCCTGCCTGCAGATGGCAGGATCTGACATCTTTCACATTAAAACATGTGCTCCTCCACAGTTCATCTATGGGGAATTTATGTGGGAATTCAAGGGAAACCCCTGCCCTCCAAAAACTGGAGAGTGAGGACTGAATAGGAAAGAGGAAGCATGCCAGTCACCCCTAGTTTGCAATCATCTGGCAACCACACATTTTACAATGTTGGCCTTTGCGAGAGCCAGTGTGGTGTAGTGGTTAAGAGCGGTAGACTCATAATCTGGGGAACCAGGTTCGCGTCTCCGCTCCTCCCCATGCAGCTGCTGGGTGACCTTGGGCTAGTCACACTTCTCTGAAGTCTCTCAGCCCCACTCGCCTCACAAAGTGTTTGTTGTGGGGGAGGAAGGGAAAGGAGAATGTTAGCCACTTTGAGACTCCTTCAGGTAGTGATAAAGCGGGATATCAAATCCAAACTCTTCTTCTTCTTCTTTGCATAGTTGTCTTGCTGCTTTTAACCAAACATGACTCCTCATACACTCCAATATAGCCAACTGCCTTTATATTTTGGGGCTGTGCAATAAAAACAATGGGCTGTATGCGAGGTTAACAATACTTTGAGTAGACCCATTGAAATGGATTCAAGCTAGTCATGCATTTCAATGGGTTTACTCAAAGTATGGCCAATGATGGATGCAACCTGTCACTTTCTTTGCTACCAGACTGGATTGAAAAATATGGGTCAAAACTGAGTTGGGATGCATTCTAGGCAGTGGAGATTGGCACCCATGGGGAACAGGAGGGAGGCCAACAGCAGGGGGAGCTAGAGACCATGAAAGGCAGAGTCAACAAATTCTGGATTAGTTTCCATCCTCCTCCTAGCTGATTTCTACAAGAGTGACACTGAGATTAAGAAGGAGCGAGCGGAGGGAGGCAGTGCCACTCTCTGAGCTGGCTGTAAGTAAGGTGGCAGGGCAGGTGAGAGCTGGCACACTAAGGTTGATGGGGCAGTGCCCCATTCAACCCAACAAACCAACCTCCACTGATTCTAGGGAACTGCCAAGGGTTCGTATTTCTTTTACATTAAGCACAAAAGGAATCTTGTGGCACAATAAATGTATCTGATGAAATAAGCTCCTGAATACAGATGCACAAGCCACAGTACAAAAATTACTTAAGTCTTTAAGGTGCCACAAGACAATCGCCTGATTCAGACGTTACACTGGCTAAACCATTATTTAGCACGACAATCACAAGTCACGGTCAACCATGAGCTCACGTGCTCCCTGCTCCCTCTTTTTCTCTGGTACATCTCCAAAGCCGAGTTCGGGAGTTTTCATTTCCGCTTTAGATTAACTGCAACTTGCCATGTTGTCTAAAGCCCAACGGACTGTGGTTAATTTCAACTATGGTTTGTTTAAAACATGCCAACTTCAAACTGTTGGTACATGAAAACGAATTGTTTAAACAACCCATGGGGGTTTGGACAGCACACTAAACTGTGGCTGATCAAAACCAAAAATGAAATTTTTCGATCTCCTACTGGCAGTTTTGCTGGGGGCCTGAGGATTATGACAGACCATCTTTGACACAGTAAACTGTGAGTTAGCATTTTTAGTAATCAGATGGAAATGTTCAACGCCACAATCACTATGAAGGAAGCATTTTAGGGACTGTCAAGGAAATATCCCAAAGACTGCACCTTTAACATAATGATCATTTGGTAATTGAAGATGGTTAGAAATCCACTTCAAACGGAGTTGTATATTCTGTCAAACATGTAAGAGATGACAACATCTGTCTGAAAAAATATATATTTCAAAAGATCTTCCCCATGGAAAATTACTTTTGTGAAAGAACAATAAAGGCCAAAATCAAAAAGATTTTTTTAAAAAATGCAAATGAGCTAAATTATAGATAATATCCACAGAACTCTACCTCTCTTAAAAAAAACACACCACTGAGTCCTGGCATGCATTATGCACTAGCATTTCTTAATCCAGTCTCGATGTGTGGCATATTGCAATTGTGTGCAATTACAGTTAGCTATAATTAAGAACAATTATGGCTTTTATTTCTCTGCTTGTTCTTTAAAAAGCACATTTGTAATAAAACTCACCACTTCCCCCTCCCTCCCTCCCTTCTACATTCTGTTTTTTAAAAAGGTGAATGTAATTATACATCCCTATAACATTGCCAATAATTAGTTTGACTCTAGTATCTCCAGAAACCGTTTTCATTTTATCTGTCAACTGCACCATCCACCTTCAACGGAACACACCATAAAATTCTCATCATTAACCTTTGTCACCTCGTAAATCTGCACAGAAACCTGAGCAAAATGAAGGTTCCATCACTTTAAAAAGGGATTTTAAGGCCAAACTAAGGTTTATAACGAACTGGGCAGATTGTGCTGTTCTTTCTCTCTCTTCCCCACATTAAAAAGGTACAAAACATTGTTTGGTGTATTGCTGTGAAAATGGCTTTATTGTTCCAGACTCTGGAACTCCCCCCCTGAATAAGCCAGACTGGCTCCCTCCTTGCTGTCTTCTGAACTTACTGCTTTTAACGAAAGGTCATGGTACCACACTGTTTTTACTGTAATTATTCCTATATTTATGATAGATTTTATATAAGTATACAGTTTTAATTCTATTAATGTTTAATGGGGTTTTAATTACCCCCCCCCTACATTTTTAAGCAGCTCTTGTTTTTATTTGTAAGCCATCTTGAGTCCCTTTCTGGAAAAAAGACAAGGTATAAATCAGGCTGTATATCAAGGTATATGGTGCTGGAGGAGACTCTTGAGAGTCCCATGGACTGCAAGAAGATCACACCTATCCATTCTTAAAGAAATCAGCCCTGAGTGCTCACTGGAAGGACAGATCCTGAAGTTGAGGCTCCAGTACTTTGGCCACCTCATGAGAAGAGAAGACTCCCTAGAAAAGACCCTGATGTTGGGAAAGATTGAGGGCACAAGGAGAAGGGGACGACAGAAGATGAGATGGTTGGACAGTGTTCTCGAAGCTACTAACATGAGTTTGGCCAAACTGCGAGAGGCAGTGAAGGATAGGCGTGCCTGGCGTGCTCTGGTCCATGGGGTCACGAAGAGTCGGACACGACTGAACGACTGAACAACAACAAATAAATCAGGCATCGGCAACCTCCGGCCCATGGGCTGGATCTAGCCCACGGAGGCCGTTTTACCGGCCCACAAGCCGCCCCTGAACCAAGGCGCCCACTCTGCCCACTTAGCCTTTATCCTGACTGATAGAATTTGGGTTCAATAATAAAATTTCTTCACTATCATTTTATACTGTAGATTCTCCCCAACACACACAGAGAGAAAAACTGCTAGCAGCCCCCAATGTCCATGCACTTGTTTAGCCAATAGGCCATTGTTGTAAATATCAGAGAGGAAGCAATTTCCTTGATGTTTTTCAAACAGGTTGCATTAGAAATTCACACCTTTCCAAGAGCCTCTTGAGGAAGGTAAATGTTGCAGCTTTTAGAAGTGCAAATTAAAGGCAATTATAACCCGGCCAGCATGCCTTATCATTAAAATGCCTGGCAGAATTCAGCCTTTCGAGAGGTGGGGACTCTGCTTCTTTCAAGGCGTCCAACTGCGCGAGTTCACTTTTTCAAAAGGCTCCAGAGAAGCTGCTTTTCACCGATAAAAGCAGAAGGAACTAGGAAAGTCCTTCAAAAATATCCTCCTTTGGTAGATGCGTGCGATAGAAACACACATACTACTAAATCATCAGACAAGGGAGCTTTTCCTCCTCCTTTTCACTCTTTCTATCAAAGTCAAAAGAAAAAGTGACCAAGATTAATTTTCCAAGAGCCAGTTTTTTTCCAAGGATATTTAATAAAACAGGAAGCTGTCAATCACCTGCACAGGGATATCCATGGAATTCAAAAATAAAGCCTTTGCATTAAAAAAGACTATGGGAAACCTTCCCCTTGTGAAGAGTGGTTGGCTGTCTCCAATCACTGCTTTTTATTCTGGCAGGATTTTACATAAGACGACTCCTGTTCGATCAAGTCCAGCATTCTCTCAGTGGTTCTCCCTCTTCTCATTTCATCTCCACAACAACCCTGCAAGGTAGGTGAGGCTGAGAGTCAGTGACTGGCCCAAGGTCACCCAGTGAGCTGTGTGGGAGAGTAGGGATTCGAACCCTGGTTGCCCAAGTCTACCGTCCAGCACTCTAACCACTACCCCATGCTGCCTCTCCCAGCTACTGCTATTCAGAGGCATATTGCCTCCAACAATGGAGGTAAGTAAGTAGCCATGGTGGCTAGTAGCCACCATTGATAGCCAAATTGGTGGCTGTCTCTACCCTCTTCTGGGAGCAAACTCCATAGCTTAACTCTGCACTGCATGAAATAGCATCTTCATTGGATGAGCCTGGGTTTTCAAATTATGAGAGAATAGATATATACTCTTCTCTGTCCACCATGAATAATTGTATACACCAGGCATAGGCGAACTCGGACCTCCAGATGTTGTTGTTGTTGTTGTTGTTATTATTATTATTATTATTATTGAGTTTTTCCACACACATACAAATCCCTCCCATCTAAGTACAATAAAAAGTGTTCATGTCTCTTAACAATGTTCTGTATCCCGTTATGCACTCTTATTCCATACATTCAGCACCAACATTGTAATTTTATTCACATACTTTATATAGCCTTTAACTTCCCTCTTCTTACTCCTCACCCTTCTCACTGTTCTTTTGTTTTTATTATTGTACTTATAGTTTTACATTGATAAATTATAGTGTATTAAGCTTTCCGTTTTCTACATTTATTTATTTATAATCATTATGGCTTATCTTTTTCTTTATCTTGCGTCTGTTCTTCATTCTCTGTTGTTACGTTGCAAGCGCTATTACAAAGCATACACTCTGTTCATGTCACATCTTGCTAACACGTATTTTAGAAATTTGATCGGACCTCCAGATGTTTTGGGACTACAGCTCCCATCATCCCTGACCACTGCTCCTGTTAGCTAGAGATGATGGGAGTTGTAGTCCCAAAACATCTGGAGGGCCGAGTTTGCCTATGCCTGGTATACACCTGTATCATAAGTCCTCTTCCTCTCCTTTTCTCTAAACTAAAAAACCACAAATGTAACTTTTAGCAACTGGAGGGTTGTTCCAACCCAGGGATCATTTCGGTTGCTTTTTCCTTCAGCAGACAATGTTCTGATTAAAGAAAAAAAACAAAAAACATTGCTGACCCCATCTCTCTCTTATGAAATCGCAATGTTTTATTTCGTAAACCGCTCAGATATAAATGCTTGAATAAAACAATGGAGGCTTCTTATCAAGCAAAGACAGCATATCCCAGTTGGGGGGGGGGGATGGACTTGGCTTTGAAAGGGTTCGAGACTTCCCTGGGCTATGGGGGGCATAGGCTGCTCTTCCTTCCTTCCAATACGTAAAATGGGATGGGGAGTGCAGATTTTGCAACGTGTGAAAGTAATGCTACAAACAAAGTTTCATATAGAATAGAATAGAATAGAATAGAATAGAATAGAATAGAATATATTTTATTGTCATTGTCCCCTTCGGGGACAACGAAATTACTTGGCTGCTCCATCCACCCAGATAGGGCACTCCACGCAAAGACAAAACAACTACAAAAACACTGATTAAAACCATACACACTGATTAAAACCATACAATGATAAAACATAACAGGTAAGATTAGATGACTTCAAGTGTGATTGGGGGGGGGATTGGAGATCCCTCCACAGATGGAAGCATCTGAGGAATTTCAAGTAGCAGCCAAAAACGTTGGGGGAAGATTAGTGAAACGTCTTGGACAAGATAAAACAAAATAAATAAAAAAAAATTCCTTCCAGTAGCACCTTAGAGACCAACTAAGTTTGTTCTTGGTATGAGCTTTCGTGTGCATGCACACTTCTTCAGATACACTGAAACAGAAGTCACCAGACCCTTATATATAGTGAGAGGGTGGGGAGGGGTATTACTCAGAGGGGTGGTGGAAATTATTTTATTTTGTTTTGTTTTGACTATGACAGACCAACACGGCTATCTACCTTTAATTGGACAAGATATGCAGAGAAGTTGAGAAGCAGGAGGCTATTGTCTGTCACAGGAAGGGAGCCTTGGATAGGTGTGTGTTAGGTTTTGCTTTCAGGCTGAGGGCTGCATTCCC
Organism: Darevskia nairensis; assembly: GCA_034642065.1. Taxonomy (NCBI): domain Eukaryota; kingdom Metazoa; phylum Chordata; class Lepidosauria; order Squamata; family Lacertidae; genus Darevskia; species Darevskia nairensis. The sequence continues at coordinate 86,039 of JAWWNI010000233.1, forward strand.
TGTTGGATGACCTTAAAGAGGTCATGTGTCAGTGTTCAAAAGTGGGTGAAGCAAAGGATGCAAATGTGACTTTTCTACAGTAAACTGTTTTAGCTTTGTGCAGTGGGCTAGTTCCTAAACACACCCCTCTCTAGTCTCCATCCAGGCAAGAATCAAGTATTACCAGAGTTCAAGAACACAGTCAGGCCAGGCAAAAACTTTCAAAGAGGGTGCAAAGCAGAGGCTACAAGGGGTGTGATCTGGGAAGAGTTTTAAGATCCAGATAGCATACCCTCCAACATTTATCTGGTGAAAATAGGGGCATAAAGGTAAAAGGTAAAGGGACCCCTGACCATTAGGTCCAGTCTTGGACGACTCTGGGGTTGCGGCGCTCATCTCGCTTTATTGGCCGAGGGACCCGGCGTACAGCTTCCAGGTCATGTGGCCAGCATGACTAAGCCACTTCTGGCAAACCAGAGTAGCGCACGGAAATGCCATTTACCTTCCCGCCAGAGCGGTACCTATTTATCTACTTGCACTTTGACGTGCTTTCGAACTGCTAGGTTGGCAGGAGCAGGGACTGAGCAATGGGAGCTCACCCCGTTGCGCGGGGATTCGAACCGCCGACCTTCTGATCGGCAAGCCCTAGGCTCTGTGGTTTAACCCACAGCGCCACCAGATAGGGACATAGGGGCGACTTAAGGACCACATTTGGGCCTGGACCTGAAGTTCTCCACTGCTGACCTAGACCACCCTATACAGAAACCTTACCATTCACATTTTTGCAAAATTCTGCCCTTTTTCTAGTAATGGGCAATCATAGCGTTAAACATTGTCTCCAGGTTGTAGCTAAGACCCTGCCCTTTAGCCTATTCTTGTGGCTACAGTAAGCCTGCAACTTACACACATTTAACTTGTGCACATTCATGTGTGTGGCAGAAAAAAAGAAAAGAAAATGGGGCAGAAAGCGGGCAGGCGGGGTTGCAGGAAAAATGAGTTTGGCAATCCCACCCGTCACTGAGCCCTGTGGGTTTTGACTATACGCGATTTTGACTATACGCGATCTGTACTTTCGTTTTCCTATCCAGCTGCGTGTTAACTTGTTCATCAATTAACAGCTTTTTGTTCTGGGGCCTAAAAAGTGAAAAATTCTGTTTTATATTAAATAAAAAAAATGAATAGTGATGACAAGAAATAGGTCATCATATGGGGAAAGTGAGGAATATAGAAGATATAGAAGACTATAGAAAGTGAGGATATAGAAGAATTGCAGCAATATGTGGAAAAGGCTGGGACATTATTTCCTGGCTAATGAAATCACCGAGGGCGACAAACCAAAGGCAACGTTTCTCTGTGTTTGGGGTACTTTTTTCACATGCACAAAAGTCAGGGGGCAAAAGTTTGGCAAGAGTTGCAAAATATATTGTCTGACCACCGTCTTCCAAGCAAAAGCATGCTTGTGAAACATTTCAAATTTGCCAGGAAGCAGGGTGGATAAAAATCAACGATTGTTTATTTTTTATTTATTTATATATATAAATTGGATTTTTAAAATTTAAATTGGATTTTATATATATATATATATATATATATATATATATATATATATATATATATATATATATATATATATTAATATATATATATATATTAATATATATATATATATATATATATATATATATATATAAATAAACATATATATATATATATATATATATATATATATATATATATATATATATATAGGATTTTTAAAAATAAAATGCTTTTGGAGAAAAAATCTTTCTAAAGATAGTTTTCTATTTAAGTTACATTATAGTCCAAAGGCTATTCATCAGGAAATAAGGATTTGTTTTAAGTTTTTCATGTGTGCTAAAACACAGTCTAAGGTGTTTTATTTTTAAAAAACCGTTTAGCCACATCAGTTAACAAACATGGACACATATGCTATAATGCTATTGTTTTAGTTAAATAAATTGTTTAAATTTTTATTAGGAAAATTATTATATTTCTCCTTCTAATAAAGTACAGCAGAAAAGTTGTCCAAATATAATCAGTTAACTTATTAATTTCATAATTATCTGTCTATGTATTTCTAATAGTATAACCAAAATTTTGATATACCGGTAATTGTAAAAACTACTATGAAAATTTATTATTCCAAAAATGAAACTTCCATCTGGTTGTAAATATTAAGATTATACCAGCAAGAATGAGTCTTTCTGTAAAAAAGAGATTTAAATCAAGTCTTACTGACTAGTTATTTAAATCAAGTCTTACTGACTAGTGATTTAAATAGATTTGATTTAAATCAAATCCATGCTGCCAGTAAGTAAGGTGAATCGGTATATGAGTATACACTCTCAAAAACCTTACTGAACACTGTTGTTTGGGGTAAGTTCTGGAAGAGATGATGAGAGACAGATTTATGTGAAGAGCTGGTGTTGTTAAAATCCCAAAAGCAATTACTGGCTGATGGGGAGATGACCTGGGACAAAAGCTGGAAAGGTGGTAACTGCCATGGAAGCAGCACCGAAAATTTTACAGGATTTGCATCTTGACAATAAATACTGAAAACGAGTCCATAAACCAAGTGCACGGCCACAACAGAAGTTCTGAGGTCTGGAGAGGTGCTTTCATTGTAGAGGAATGCATTCAGCCTCTGTTTGTAAGCACAAAATGTCCCGATGCTACAGAAGCAAAACTTGGGCATTTAGCAAGAAATTGCAAAGGGGTTGCACAACCAAGTCAGGACAAGAGAAAGACAAGAAAACAAAAATTAGCACATTTTTTACAGGAGGGAAAAGAAGCAGATAATTAGGACCACAGAGTTTACTAAATACTGTAATGGGGTGGCATGTAGGAAGTGGAGTGAATCCGAGTAGAGACCAACTGAAATTAATGGTCACGACTAATGCAGGTACATTAATTTCAATGGGTATATATTAGGTTAGTTGAATACAACCCAAGTTTTTTACAGATACATGTAAAAAATGATGCCTTATGAGGAACGGCTTAGGGAGCTGGGTATGTTTAGCCTGGAGAAGAGAAGGTTAAGGGGTGATATGATAACCATGTTCAAATATATAAAAGGGTGTCATATAGAGGAGGGAGAAAGGTTGTTTTCTGCTGCTCCAGAGAAGCAGACACGGAGCAATGGATTCAAACTACAAGAAAGAAGATTCCACCTAAACATTAGAAAGAACTTCCTGACAGTAAGAGCTGTTCGACAGTGGAATTTGCTGCCAAGGAGTGTGGTGGAGTCTCCTTCTTTGGAGGTCTTTAAGCAGAGGCTTGACAGCCACCTGTCAGGAATGCTTTGATGGTGTTTCCTGCTTGGCAGGGGGTTGGACTGGATGGCCCTTGTGGTCTCTTCCAACTCTATGATTCTATGTGAAACAGGGTGGAACACATGACAAATGAACACATATTAAATTGACTCAGGCCAGAAAGATACTGATCCATCTATTCCTCACTTCCTTCTTCCTTACTTTTTCTTTCTTTCCAATTTAATGAAAAGGGCAAGCTGGTCAAATTCTCTAGAGAGTGACATTTACCATCCCATTTGCCTTGGCAAAAGATTTAGAAGCCATGCAGTCTAGTGGAAAGAGAGAACAATATCACACATCCAGTAATATCACAGATACTTGGACCATCATAAGAAGGATCATGGGACAATCTCCAGAATCAGAGGGCTGTAGAGCTGGAAAGGATCCCAAGGGTCACCCAGTCCAACTCCCTGCAATGCAGGAATCTCAACTAAAGTAGCCATGACAGATGACCATCCAACCTCTGCTTAAAAACCTCCAAGGAAGGAGAGTCCAAAACCTCCTGAAGGAGTCTGTTCCACTGTTGAAAAGCTCTTACTGTCAGAAATTTCCTCCTGATGTTTTGTTGGAATGTCCTTTCTTGCAACTTGAATCCATTGGTTTGGGTCTTATCCTCCAGAACAGGAGAAAACTTGCTCCATCTTGTGTGTGACAGCCCTTTAGATACTTGAAGATGGCTATCGTATCTCCTCTGTCTCCTCTTCTCCAGGCTAAACATACTCAACTCCTTCAACCGTTCCTCATATGTCTTGGTTTCCAGACCCTTGATCATCTTGGTCGCCCTCCTCTGCACACGTTCCAGCTTGTCAACATCCTTCTTAAATTGTGGCACCCAGAACTGGACACAGTATTCCAGGTGGTGACTGACCAAGGCAAAATGGAGCAAGACTGTTACTTCCCTTGATCAGGACACTATACCTCTGTTGATGCAGCCTAGAATAGCATTGGCTCTTCTTGCTGCTGCCTTTACGCTGTTGACAGAAGTTAATAAAAAGTCCTAGCAGATTAGATAGGAAGATCACTCTTCCATGTTGGGCATTTACATCCTAGAATAAGTTTGGGAACCAACACTAGCAACTGCAAAGTTCAAAAGATGACAAGAACATACATACTACCCATGATGATAATTAGTACTTGACCTTTGAGTTTCTGGAAATGCAAGTCAGCTCTAATATCATCAACGTGACCTCAATCTGTCCCCTTCCATGCATGTGTGGAGCTCTCCACAGCAGCCACAAAACCTTCAGGCTATGGGATCGTCAGCTCTCATAAGCTAAATAAGAGCAAGTCTTGGTTGGTACTTGGAAGGAAACCTTCACAGAAAGCAACTGAGAGCCAATGTGGTGTAGTGGTTAAGAGTGGTAGACTCGTAATCTGGTGAACCGGGTTCGCGTCTCCTCTCCTCCACATGCAGCTGCTGGGTGACCTTGGGCTAGTCACACTTCTCTGAAGTCTCTCAGCCCCACTCACCTCACAGAGTGTTTGTTGTGGGGGAGGAAGGGAAAGGAGAATGTGAGCCGCTTTGAGACTCCTTCGGGTAGGGATTAAGCGGGATATCAAATCCAAACTCCAACTGATGGTTGGAAGTTGTGTCAGCATCTCTTGCTTTGACCCTAAACCTCTCTCATTTTGGAGATAGGGATAGCATCACTGTGTTCACACCAAACATTTAAAGCGTGTGCAAAGCACATGACTTCCCATAAGAATACTGGGTACTGTAGTTTTGTTTTGTTTTTTAAAGGGAATTGTAGCTCTGCGAAGGGTAAACTACAACTCCCGGGATTATTCCAGGCTTTAAATATATGTTCAGGTAGGTAGCTGTGTTGGTCTGACGCATTCGAAATATTAAAAAAATTGAAAATACCCAGAACAAACTTAGTTGGTCTATAAGCTGCTACTGGACAATTTTTTTATTTTTTAAATATATGGTGTGCATGCAACCAAAGTGAGATACAGATCTGAGGACAGTGATGTGTGACACACTATTAATCCATGCAACCTTTTGGGGCAGACTGTCACTTGTATTATCAGAAGAGCCAAATACATAATTTTACAGTATAATTGCATATAAACTATGGTTACTAGACGTCCCCGTTTCCCGGGGACAGTCCCCAGATTTACAAATCTGTCCCCAGACAAAATCTGTTCCCGGATTTCATTTAATGTCCCCAGATTTATATTTTAAGTGTTGTAGATTTATTAGTAGGGAATGAATGTTGTGTGATTGGTTCAACGGCACAAGACACATCATATGGGGACTTCTGGCCAACCAGATGCCTGTAGGAAGCCTACAAGCTGGACATGCAAACAGCACCTAGACTGAGTGCTGCTCCCAGCAACGGGTATTCAGAGGCATGATGGCTAAGAGGGTGGAGGCATAGCTGTCAAACCTCCCTTTTTTTGAGGGAAACTCCCTTATTCCAATGCCATTACCCGCTGCTATCCCAGATTGTTGATATCCCTTAAATTTCCCGGATTTCAAAGGAAGCAGCTCCTCTCCCTCCCTGCCGACCAGGGAGGCTCCTCAGCTGCGTTGCTCGGCTGCCAATAAGGAGTCTGAGACCGACTGGGGGCGGAGCTTGCATGCCTTGTGCAGCCAGACCCTCACGCCCAACCAGACAGCCAGCCTGCCTGCTGTCTATGCGCTCGCTCTTTCGCTCTCCCGTTCGCACGCAGCCTCTGGAGCACAGGGTGGCGAGGCTACTTGGTGCCATTGCACCGGCCTCGCGGCATCCCTTATTTTCAAATCCGAAAGTTTGAAAAAATCCCTTATTTTCAAATCTGAAAGTTGACAGCTATGGGTGGAGATAGAACATAGCCATCACTGCTAGTAACTACCGATAACATTATTCTCCATGAGTCTGATTCGGGGAAGTGGTGCAGTGGTTTGCGGGGACTTCTACCAGCCAAGAGGCAAGAATCAGAGGCAGGGGAAGCTTCAGAGCTGGAGGGTGGAGCACAGGATGGGTTGGAAGAAGAGAGAGAGAGAGGCAGGTCAGGTAAGTGAAGGACTATAGGCTTCCCCAACCTCTCCTGCATCACTGTCTCCCAGTTCCAGGAGAGGATTTCAAAGGGAGGAGCAGAGGTTGTTTCCATGCAGGCGCAGTCTCCAGCAGGTGGAGGGGGAATGGTCCCCTGTTGCTACCGCTGCTCAATAAGAGCATGGGCCTGGGAATAGCTGCCTAGATGTTAGATTGGTGTGTGTAGATATCTAGAGCTGTAGAAGAGGCTGTAAGTGTTTGACAATAGTTATCTGCTATTCCTTTGGCTGGGAAGCATCTTGACACCAAGGCTCTTCTTCCACTCTCATCTGCTTACAGCTCTTTTTATGTTCTTAACTGCCCCTTATCTGGGACGCGGGTGGCGCTGTGGTCTAAACCACTGAGCCTCTTGGGCTTGCCGATCAGAAGGTCAGCGGCTCGAATCCCCGTGACGGGGTGAGCTCCCGTTGCTCTGTCCCAACTCCTGCCAACCTAGCAGTTCGAAAGCACGCCAAAAGATGCAAGTAGATAAATAGGTACCACTCCAGCGGGAAGGTAAACGGTATTTCCGTGCGCTGCTCTGGTTTCGGTGTTCCGTTGCGCCAGAAGCGGCTTAGGCATGCTTGCCAAATGACCCGGAAATCTGTCTGCAGACAAACGCCGGCTCCCTCAGCCTGTAAAGCGAGATGAGTGCCACAACCCCAGAGACGTCTGTGACTGGACTTAACTGTCAGGGGTCCTTTACCTTTTTTTTAACCCCTTATCTGGGTTGCAGGGTAAGTAGTGGAGGTGAGGGCTGCACCTGCCACAGGTGCTACCTCCATCATTGGAGGTGGGATGCTGCCAATCACTAGCTGCCTGGGAATCACAGGGAGGAGAGTTGCTGCTGCACTCAGCTCCTGCTTGCAGGCCTCCCACAGGAATTGTGCTTGAAAACTGTGAGGATGGAATGCCAAACCAGATGGGCCATTGGCTAGATCCAGCAAGGCTCTTCTGGTGCTTTTATGGAAGATTTGGATCCTCTGCCTTCCATTTTCCTCGCCCAACGACTCTGTTAGTCTGCCTCTCCAGCCAAAATCCGGGAGAGAGAAAAATTACCCCAAATTCATCTTGGAACCGAACGTGGCTGAAACTCAAAACTCAAAGCATGCACTTAGCACATCCAGAGCACCTGGATCCAAATCTTAATTAGGTCCCATCATCGACTTGTAATTAGTACTCTGCATTATGTGGAAAGTGCTTTCAGGTACTTCATTGTCCCATAATTCCCTCCCCTCCGTTCTTCGAACTGGAAATCAGTCAAAATAAGAAGTGACAACTCCACCTCCACCTTGAAGAGGAGGATAAAGACAAAGAGTGCAGTTTGGGACCATATTGTGTGCCGTTTCCCTCCCACACACATGCTGTCAATCAGAAACTGCTAGCAGCTCCATAAAGATTGAGATGGGAAAGGGAGCAGAAGAAAGAAGCGGGGGGGGGGGGAGAGAAACTTCCCTCAAGAAGTAGACCTGTATATTGAGGAGGAGGGAGACTGTTGGTTAGGAGCAGAAAAAAGAACTAGAAGGTACAAAAATCATTTGGTACCTTTCTCCTTGTGCAAACTAATTTTAAACAAGGGCACAAACAAGGCTGGCATGTCAGTCATGCTAGACCAGTGAAATGTCGAGACATTTGATTGTCTATTTGCTGCTGTCAGATGCTGTCAAACACTCGCCGAAACCGAGAACACCCTTGGGTAAGTGAAGCCTATATTTTGGGATGCATCGTGAGGTTATCTGATGGCAAAGGCAGGAGTGATGGTCCATCATTCTGCAGCTCTGCAAGCTTCAGAATCACCCCAGGGCTGTTAGCATAACACTCGCACCCAGTGCTTCCCCCTCACCAAGAAAAAATAGGTGCTGGAACTCACCATGAAGTTGTCACAGTGAGTCACCTGGCGACTCGGGGCAGCCGTGAACAGGTGCCAGTTTGGCAGGAGCCGCGTTTCACCACCCGCCGAGGTGCTAAAAATACGGCAAGCTGTCTCCTGAGCTGTTGGGGGGGGGGGGTCGCCCCTAGTTCTGGTGCAGGTCAAATAAATGCATCATCGCTTCCCTCGTTCTCAGATTCAGGCAGATGGCTAGGGCAGCTCGGAAGGGCCCTTGCGCAAACCGCCACATGGAGGATGGGTTGAAGAAAAGGAAATACAAATTGGCCCCGCCCCGTAGCTTGACCAATCATGGCTAGGAACAGCTAGGAGCTAGGTGTAGCCATAGATTTTTTTCAAAAGAAAAAGTGTAGACTCGCACGCACTGGCCAGTTGTGACTTGAAATGTTCGCTTTGGGCCTCTTAAAAGTGTGTAAAAGCAAGAAGCAGGTGGGGGCAGCACTGTCCTGCAATGGTGCCCACCTGAGAGGTGCCGGAACTGCGTTCCAGCTGAAAAGGAAGCACAGCCCACATAAGACAACTGACTGCCCTGTTTGTGGGTGATGATGAGTATGAACTTGGCGGTGCCAGCCCTATTGTTAGGCAGAGTGAGCTGCTCAGGCAGCTACTTTCGGGTGTCAAGAAAGAACAGCAGTTTTTGGTTCCTGCAAGCGGAAGTGAGGTCCACCAGCTTGGATAGCTTTGAAAGAGGATATGGCTATTTGTGGCAGCTAAACATGGTGGCTGTGTTCTGCCTGTGAGCATCAGTTGCTGGGAATCAGACATGGGCAGAGCCCTGTTCCACTCGGGTACTCCTTGCAGATTGTCCATGGGCACTTGGGCTGACCATTGTGAAAACAGAAAGCTGCAACAGACGGGCTTCCTGCAGCCTGATCTGGCGAGGCTATTCTAACATTCTTAGGTAAAGGGACCCCGGACCAATAGGTCCAGTCACAGATGACTCTGGGGTTGCGGCGCTCATCTCGCTTTATTGGCCAAGGGAGCCGGCGTACAGCTTCCGGGTCATGTGGTCAGCATGACTAAGTCGCTTCTGGCGAACCAGAGCAGCGCACGGAAATGCCGTTTACCTTCCCACCGGAGCGGTACCTATTTATCTGCTTGCACTTTGATGTGCTTTCGAATTGCTAGGTTGGCAGGAGCTGGGACCGAACAATAGGAGCTCACCCCGTCATGGGGATTCGAACCGCCGACCTTCTGATTGGCAAGCGGTTTAAAATTCATTTTAATTGCACTTTTTTCTGCCAAGGAGGGGGGAGAGGTATTTGTGTCTCCATCTCAAGTGGCAAAAGAACTTTGTGGGCCTTGACTTGGGAAGCAGGAAAACATTTGTTGCTGTGCCTCAAGCAGCAAAATCTCTTGAGCTGTCCCCAGAACTAAAGGCGAGAGAGGAGTGTTTTGATTGTCTTTTTATCCCCCCGTTGGGGACAACATTTTAGAATCATAGAATCGTATAGTTGGAAGGAATCCCGAGGATCATCTAGTCCCACCCCCCTACAATGCAGAAATCTCAACATTCACCAAACAAATGTAGAGGGTTCCTTGCTAACAGATGCTGCTACCTTTTCTACGTTCCTTTGTTATCCCCTTTCTCCACCTGCACTTCTCTGATGTGCTGAGAGGAACATGCACATTGGAACGCAGCGTGTTTGGTCACATGATCACACCGCAATTCCTTTTTTTACCACTGTGCTTTCTCAACGTGTAAAAGACCCCCTTGCGCATTGGTAAGGTGAAGCAGCGTAAGAGGAAAGCAGTTACATTTAAGCTGGTGAAATCTTTCTGTTCCTGCCGACAGGTAACTTCTCTCATCCCCCCCCCCTTTGCCGCTGTCCTCTTTTGCTGCTTGTCTACAACAAACTGTTGCCCTGTTCAGATGCAGGTTAAAAACAGAGCCACAATCTAGCCCTAAAAAAATAAAAATAAAAATTCTATCTTGTACAGCAAGACAATTGGGTAGTGCAGACCTTTTTAATGATGTCCCTGTGGACCGTTCAGGTGAGCACTGCATTCTGTGTGTGGCTGCTGTATCACAGTATAACGGCAGCACAATTTATGATCTTTCTGAGGAGCACCTCCCTCCTCTAGCTATGTCTGTACAGAATTTAAATGAGGCACACAGGGCAGCCTAAAAGCTTGAAGACACAAAGAAAGAGATGATCCCTCTTCAGCTTAGTGCAAGAAGAGGCATTTTCAGGAGATAACGGGATAGCGCTTAATGGGTTGCATTGTAAGGGAAATCGCTAGGCAAATTAGCATGTGGGTGAGATGAGCCTCCTGTCCCACATGCTGGCTTCCTGTGCTCAGGGAGGTTCTTCCCACAATGAGGGGACATCCTGGCACCAAAATCTGCACCTGGTTAAAGTTCTAGGAACAAAAACTTTATTGCTTGATTCAGCCAGTTCCTGCTGTAAATACAGATGTAAGTGAGAAACAGCACCCTCTGTTAACATGGAAATGCCACCCCAAGGAGCACCCTCACCATAGTATTCCAGGGAGGTGTGTTGACGCTCCTTAACACCGTCTTGTCATGCATTTCTTGTTATAAGGGAGAGTGGGGAGAATACGATGCTCCCATTTTCTGTGACAGCACTGCGTCGAGAACCATCACACTTTTTAAAAAAATTATTTAATCATTTTTTCGATATAAACATCAACCACAAAAAGTACAAACAATAAAAACCATAACAATAATAACACAGTTTGACAATTCCGATTTAAATACACTGATATACTTATGACTAGACCCTTCTTCTTCTTCTTCTTTTTTAAAACACTATTTCCCCACCTCTCTCGCCTCCCTCTACCTCCCACCACTGTCCGCCTTATCACTTAAATATTCATTCCAGATTTCTTCATATTTATCCATTCTTATTTTGCGACGACATGCAATTCGTTGGTATGTAGCTAATCTGTCCATATTATCAATCCATGTGTTCAGTGGAATCTTTTTGCGGCTCTTCCAATTCATCAAAACAAGTTTTTTTGCTTCTAATATAGCACAGTACATCCATTTTTTTTGACCCCCTGAAATCTCCCACGTTTCCGGAATATAATTTAGAATTAAATTCAGTTCCCTTAAATAACAATTCCTTTTTATCACACTTGATCTTAGCCATCACACTTGATCTTAGCCAAAAGGTTGAGGAACTATGTTCTGGAGAGTAGCAATTGCGAATGGCAGAGATGGGGAACCTGGTTGGATTCTAAGTTCCATCAGTCCCGTCCAGCATGGCTAATGGTCAAGAATGATGGGAACTGTAGTACAACTGCACCTCGAGAACCACAGGCTCCCCCATTCAAGGTTTATGCACTTCGTAGGAAATACAAGTACAGCCGTGTGGGAAATCAAATGGGGTCATTCTCGTACGTTTGAGAATTCCTAGTGTAACCATCATGATCTTAGGAAGGTCTGCCTGGAGTTCAACATTCACTGTATACAAGTACCATATTTTTCGCTCCATAAAAAGTAAGGGGAAATGTCTGTGTGTCTTATGGAGCAAATGCGTGGTCTCTGGAGCTGAACTGCCCAGGGGCAAAAGCAGATCGCGCTTTTTTAAAAAAAGAGAGAAGGGGGTGTTGAAAGGAAGCCCGCTGAGCAGCTGCTCAGCAAACGATTGGGGAGAGAGATAAGGGAGAAAGATTCCAGCCCCGCCCCCTTGCAGAGGGAGGCTGTTTCCCCAGCGACATGTGACTGGCTGATTAGATTATCTGTCTGGAAACTGCAGAACTGTGAGTTAAACCCCATAAAACAGGGTTTTTCCCCTTTGCAAAGTAAGCTCAACAACTTTGAGCTGATCCTCAAAAAATGGGGCTTTTCTCCTTTGCAAAAGAAGCTGCAGAAATGTGAGCTGATCCACAAAAAATGGGGCTTTCCCCCTCTAAAAACTAGGTGTGTCCTATGGTCAGGTGCGACTTATAGAGCAAAAAATACGGTAAGTGGACAAAGTCAGATATGGACTAATGGACTCCAAGTATTATTTTTTAAAATCATATTTTGACAGAAGCACCTTTGAAAACCTGGTGATAGTAAAACATTACTGAAGTTGAAAACCACACACCAGAAAACTGTTTTCACAACAGAATAGATGCATCTGACTTCACACTATGATACATTTGGAGGATCATTTCAAGATTCCTAACCATAATTCATGAAGCTGGGAAAGTGTGTTGGAGTCAAGCATTCCCCTCTTCCAGTTTCAGAATGATGATTCTAGCTTGCACTAAGACTAGGAATATTCACATCACCCTTTCCTCATTCCTTACCAGTTTTGCAGGTATTGCACCATATATCAATTTCATCACCTCTTCTGCAATTTTTTTTTAAATGCATGAGAAAGTTGCATTTAAAGTCTGTACATTTTTGTAGTTACAGGTAGGTAGCCGTGTTGGTCTGCCATAGTCAAAACAAAATAAAAAATAATAAAAATTCCTTCCAGTAGCACCTTGGTGCTACTGGAAGGAATTTTTATTATTTATTATTTTGTTTTGTACATTTTTGTGTTCACTCCCCCCCCCCTATATATTCATTTTTACACATTTCTTCGCAAAACAATTTTGGTATGCATTTCCACCCTAAAATCTGATTTTTTAAAAAAAATGTGTTCAAAAAGACATAACCGGCTTTGTGAACTTCAGAGAAGTGTATAATTCAATTGTAAACTGCATACTTATCCACAGACGTCTGGGAACTGGTTCACTTTAAAATGCAGACTGAACAGAACTATTCTCTCTCACCAAGAAATGAGTTCCCCATTATATTCAAACCAGAGGATTCTGTTGAATATCATTTAACCAACCAGGAATATAGGCCAGTGGATGAGGGGAGGGAGGAAGGTTAAGGGAAGAAGCACTCAGCCTCCTGGATGCTTATTTCCGCCTTCACCAGCTCTGGTTTTTGAAGCTGAGAATGATCATCTGAGCAAGGCCAATCTGAGAACTGCAAACAGGCATGCAAAAAGAACAATGGTTCCTTTTTTTCACACACTGCCGCTAAAAGGTTGGACACCATTCCAAAGCCTAAATGGCTTGTTTATCTTATGACCATCACAAATACATCTGATGCTTTTGTTTCAGATAACAGCTCCCTGCAAAGAGATGGCATTGGAGCTAAACTAGGGCCTCCATAAAACTTAACTCTTTCTATATGAGATATGATGCCAAGGCAGCAGTCTGGAGCAAGTCGGGAATAACTCACAAGGTGTCAGTGAAGTTAACTCTTTTATTCAAAGAAAATAAAATAGCTCCGGCCTAGTGAGCATGGCAACTCTTCCCAGTAGGTCTTGCCCCAATGAGGCAGTTGCGAGGACTGAAGGCCCCTGCCTTCCCACAGCTCCCTATGTCTCCTCACCCCCAGGGTCCTTCCCCAAAACCTGAGACTTCTTCACTTTGTCTGTCTCTCTTCTGCCCTCTCCATACCTCTGTGGATTCTGGGAAACAGAGCGGGAGGGGATCTAGTCACCGTAAGAAGGGGAGACCCCTTGGATTCTTCAGCAGACTTCCTCATCTCTGCCTCTTGGCCCCTTTCCTCTCCTGCCTCTGAGTCTGGACTGCTCTCTGCCACAGCCTTTTCCTGCCCACTGTACCCTGTTGCTTCTTCAGCTTCCAACAACTCCTCTTCCCAATCTTCTCCATCTGACCCATCTGAGTCAGCGTCATCCCACCATCAATCTCCGGGCTCTGAGCCTTCTTCTCTTAGGGCAGGCATGGTCAAACTTGGCCTTCCATATGTTTTGGGACTACAATTCCCATCATCCCTGACCACTGGTCCTGTTAGCTAGGGATGATGGGAGTTGTAGTCCCAAAACATCTGGAGGGCCAAGTTTGGCCATGTCTGCCTTAGGGGTTCCCCAACTGGTGCCTCCCGCAATTCCTCTGCGTCCAGCCAGTCCATGACATATGCCTTCTCACCAGGAAAGTCTCACTGGGAAATACCTATAGGGCATTTCAAATAGTTCTGTTCTACCTTTCCATTTAAAAGAAAACACTCAGTGTGGCTTGCAAGATCTTTAAAATGAGGGTGGTGAACTTTTTTTCATCACAGAGGGCCACATTACAATGGTGGGTGGAGACAATGGCAAAAGTAGGTGGAACAAAGAGTGTGATGCTTTCATACGATAGACTACATTCCAGCCTTGCAAGGCTAGAAGTTTCTACACCCTCATTTTTGCATCCTCCATTCAAGGAAGCATTTTAGCTGGGCTGAGGCAGCTCTTGGTTATCTGCTGGATCCCTATGCACACCTCGTCCTTCTCTGGCTTTCCCCTCCTTCTTAGGAGACATGCAACAGCGAAAACCCTCTGGCTACCCAAGGATCACTCTTCCACCAGCCCTGGGCTCACCACCACCTCAGCCCCTGGGGACTCTAGAAGTCAAGGGAGAGAGCCTGGAGTAAAGGCTGGAGTTCTGCTAACAATAGATGTGGGTGGGCAAAGGTAGATGATTGAAAGCTGAAGGCGGCTCTCTGGTTCCCAAATGTTTCACGATAGCAAGAGCAACTATTACAACAAAGGCAAGGCATTTTCCATCTTCTGAATCAGGCTATTTGAATCCATGAACTATAGTAAACCTGCACTTATATTTTGTAGGCTATCCTGGCCTAGGTCTTGTGGTGTGTGCAGCAGCAGGTAATGGACACTTTGCCCTAAGTTGCCATTTCAGATCTGGCTCCTCGGGATTCGATTGAGGACCCTGGGGAGGCTAGTGCAAAGAAGAAGGAAGCTAGGGGTAAACCAGGAAAGTCTGAAGTCCACCCATGCCTGGCACAAACTGTGTGTTTCAATTACAGGTAGGTAGCTGTGTTGGTCTGCCATAGTCAAAACAAAATAAATAATAATAACATTCCTTCCAGTAGCACCTTAGAGACCAACTAAGTTTGTTCTTGGTATGAGCTTTCGTGTGCATGCACACTTCTTCAGATGCACTGAAACAGAAGTCACCAGACCCTTATATATAGTGAGAGGGTGGGAGGGGTATTACTCAGAAGGGTGGTGGGAGTGGGTGATAGGCTGATAGCTGTGGTAAACCTGTTGACGACTTATCGACTGCAATTAGTCTTACAGGAAAAAGCAAGGGGTGAGAAGGTTAAAAATAGCTTTGTCATGTATAATGAGATAAGAATCCAATGTCTTTATTCAGACCAGGTCTCTCCACGGTTTTAAGTTTGGTAATGAGTTGCAATTCAGCAACTTCTCTTTCCAGTCTGTTTCAATCAAGGAATATGCACTGCTAAGCTTTGTAATGTGACAGTTATGGTACCTTGACGTGTATGTACCATTCCCCCAGCCCAAATAATTTAAAAAATCCCAGTGGTAACAGGCTAAGGCATTCCATAGACAGTTACACTGGATCATGAGTTAATATCTAACTTCATCCATTGGCAAAACCTGGTTTCGAACCCCACCTCAGCAGCTGGCTTCAAAAAAGCACCTCTCTCTTGGGCAACAGTTTAAATCTGTAAAATGAGAGCTGATTTGCCTTGTAGGACATCTTCTTCATATAAAATAAAATTTGTTCTTATTCTGTCTGCAGTCCCCAAGGCCCTGGGTAGATAATGTTATATAGAGCAATAAAAATTATTAAATTTAAAACAAATGGGGGAGGGGGGATAAACACTGTTGCTTAAAGTTATAATTCATCCTTCTGCGAGAAACTTGTAGTCACAGCAACGTAACACAATGAAAAAGTTTCACCATCTAAAATGGAGTACCAAGTAACAGACATGAGTGCCAGTCAAATTAACACAAAGCAATGTTAATCCACACCCACTCTTCCTCAACTCATCCACTTCTATTGAAAATGGCCCCAAATATTACATAATCTTCCCTGCCACTAAACAAAATATCAACATTCAGTGCCCTACTTTTCTCTTCAGGTTACACAGCACTCCCTGTGTTTTTGTTTATCTGTCCTCTAGGCTAGGGGCTGGGCAGCCCGACAAGACAAAGTACAGCACGGCAAAGTCCAACAAAGGTTGCTGCCTTACGCCAAGTCATAGAATCATAGAATCCTAGAGTTGGAAGAGACCACAAGGGCCATCCAGTCCAACCCCTTGCCAAGCAGGAAACACCATCAAAGCATTCCTGACAGGTGGCTGTCAAGCCTCTGCTTAAAGACCTCCAAAGAAGGAGACTCCACCACACTCCTTGGCAGCAAATTCCACTGTCGAACAGCTCTTACTGTCAGGAGGTTCTTCCTAATGTTTAGGTGGAATCTTCTTTCTTGTAGTTTGAATCCATTGCTCCGTGTCTGCTTCTCTGGAGCAGCAGAAAACAACCTTTCTCCCTCCTCTATATGACATCCTTTTATATATTTGAACATGGCTATCATATCACCCCTTAACCTTCTCTTCTCCAGGCTAAACATACCCAGCTCCCTAAGCCATTCCTCATAAGGCATCGTTTCCAAGCCTTTGACCATTTTGGTTGCCCTCTTCTGGACACGTTCCAGCTTGTCAGTATCCTTCTTGAACTGTGGTGCCCAGAATTGGACATAGTATTCCAGGTGGGGTCTGACCAGAGCGGAATACAGTGGTACTATTACTTCCCTTGATCTAGATGCTATACTCCTATTGATGCAGCCCAGAATTGCATTGGCTTTTTTAGCTGCTGCATCACACTGTGGACTCATGTCAAGTTTATGGTCTACCAAGACTCCTAGATCCTTTTCACATGTACTGCTCTCAAGCCAGACCATTAGTCCATAAAGCTCAGTGCTGCCTCTACCCTGATAGCAGTTCTCCAGGGTTTATGGGAGAGGACATTCCCAGCTCTACCTGTAGATGCCAGGTACTGAACCTTGGACCTTCTTTATGAAAACCATGTGCTCTGTCACGGAGCTAAGGTCTGTCCTCAAAATTTCAAAGACAGGAGCTCAATAAGTCAAAATCCAGTCAGTGACAGGTGTCCAACATGGCCAAGACCAGAAGAAGAAGAAGAAGAGGAAGAGGAGGAGGAGGAGTAGTTTGGATTTGATATCCCACTTTATCACTACCTGAAGGAGTCTCAAAGTGGCTAACATTCTCCTTTCCCTTCCTCCCCCACAACAAACACTCTGTGAGGTGAGTGGGGCTGAGAGACTTCAGAGAAGTGTGACTAGCCCAAGGTTACACAGCAGCTGCATGTGGAGGAGCAGAGACGTGAACCCAGTTCACCAGATTACGAGTCTACCGCTCTTAACCACTACACCACACTGGCTCTCATGGAATTGTCAAGTTGGAATGGACTCAAATGTCTAGTCCAACCTCCTGCAATGCAGGAATCACACCCAACCTCTGCTTTAAAACCTTCAGTGAAGTAGTCCATTCCACTGTTGAACAGCTCTTACTATCAGAAAGTTATTCCTGATGGTTAGTTGGAATCTCCTTTCCTGTAATTTGAATCCATTGGTTCAGATCCCCGTGCTGATCCACCAGCAAAAAGGAGGGCTCAGAGGAGTGGTTGGGTTCAAAGATACCAGAGAATGAGGTCAAAAATATGAAAGTAATCAGTTCTGGTGTGTTATTAAAGAAAGGTGTAGACTTACAGCAAATCAGCCTGCCAGCTATCCCTGCCTTTACAGACATGGAACGGGCACCGCAGCAAGGAGGCGGCTTGTCTGCACCCAAACTAACGTTCATCCAGCCTTGAAGTACAAAGCAATGTGTGTAACTTTGGCCAGGACTTCCCATCACTTCACCTGCCCAGATGAGGGCATAGGTGGCAAGTACCCAAAGGGGAGCAGATAGCTCCCCTTTCTGGGTACAGAGCCGAGCACTTCAAGTCCACAGATAAGGATAATATCAAGGCAAGCCCATTAACTTATATCAGAAAAAGTTAATATAAACTTATATGAACCAATTAATTGTGGGGTTATCTTGACCACCAAGATGGCATTTGCAAAGCTCCCGGAACAGTCTGCCATTGGTTCAACGCAGCCATACCCTTTGGAGCAGAAGAAAACAGCTTCCATGTGATAGCCCTTCAGACTTCTCTTCTCCAGGCTAAATATGTCTCACTCCCTCAACCATTCCTCATAAGGCTTGGTTTCCAGATCCTTGATCATCTTAGTCACCCAGAAATTTAGCTGGAATCTTCTTTCTTGTCACGTGAATCCATTGGTTCAGGTCCTACTCTTCAGAGCAGGATGAAACAAGCTTGCTCCATCATCCATGTGACAGTCCTTTAGATAGATGAAGATGGCTATCATATCTCCTCTCAGTCTCCTCTTTTTTAGGCTAAACATACCCAGATCCTTCAACCGTTCCTCATATGGCTTGGTTTCCAGATCCTTGATCATCTGGGTCGGCTTCCTCTGCACACATTCCAGCTTGTCAATATCCTTTCTAAACTGTGGTGCCCAGAACTGGACATGACAAAGTCCAGCAAATGACAAACAAGATGCCAACATGACTTGAGCTGAGGAGCTCAGATGGATATTGCCCAACAGGAGAAAGACAAAAGTCTCCCATGACAAAGGCCAGCTGAACATCAGAGCAACAGCTCCTGACGTTTACAGCATAAGAGCAATCCTGGGATGTGAAATCAAGCGGTGATTATGGGTCACATTCATCTGTTTTACTTGGGGCAAGCCCACAGCAATTGAAGGAGCCGTGTTCATTGATTTCAACAGGCCTGAGTAAACTTAATCGAATGCCACCCTATACAGCTTATTCTTAGCTTTCCTAGAAAATGAGGACCAGCATATTTCTTCACATTTCCCCTCCACTTTAGATGCACAGAGATAACTGCCCGAGAAAAAGAGAGCGAGGGAAGCCTATAAACACGCTCTGCAAATACGATTACACATAAAAACCGTATGAACTGCACAAAGTGATAGATGAACCCAAATTCAACAGCTGTATTTTTTTCATTTCTTTTGGAACCAAGCAGAGAAATTATGGATAGAGAACAATAGTAAAGCTGCTGCTTGTTTCTTTCTTTTTGGTTTCTTTAAAAAAAGAAAATATTCTAGGCTTAATTGAATTATATATCTGCTGGGAATTTAAAATTTCAGGAGGAATATCACATTTCAGGTAAATTGAATTCCATATTGCTGAAATAAAGAACTGTCTGAAATATTAGAGGTAAGGTTGATATATTGCAATAAAAGCCATTTTTTAAAAAAGAGGCACAGCAATGTAAAATGGAGTATATTTATTTTCTAAAAGTTATTAAAACTCAAATCCAGAGCAATCATAAGTCATTTCAGACTCAAAACGCTGAGTAAGTGTCGAGACTCCTGAATGTTTCATTTGTGAATGATCTTTAAATAAGATTTATTATAATTGCTTTACTAATATTAGCTACCACAGAGTGCTATTTTCCTCTACAAGACCCACATTTTGCTAAAGAGGAGATGGGAAAGAGAACATTCCACCTTGCCAATGACTCCAGTACAAAGTCCAGTAGATGTTTTATTTGCCATGCCGTCAAGTCACCAAGGCCCAAGCTACCAGCCCTATGATGACCGTAAAGGCTTTAAGTAGAAAAATGATATAGCTAGCACAATATCCAGTTGTCTGTAGGAAACCTGTGGCCCTCCAAATGTTGCTGGACTACATCTCCCATGCTCCCTGAGCACTAGTCATACTGTCTGGGGCTGATGGGAGTTGGAGTCCAACAGCATCCAGTGAGCCAGAGGCTCCCTTCCCCAGCTTTAAACCATGCCAACTCTCTGATGCTTTCCTTTGCCCAAAGAAGTGTCTTCTATGCATAAAGGTAAAGGTAAAGGGACTCCTGACCTTTAGGTCCAGTCGTGACCGACTCTGGGGTTGCGGCGCTCATCTCGCTTTGTTGGCCGAGGGAGCTGGTGTACAGCTTCCGGGTCATGTGGCCAGCATGACTAAGCCGCTTCTGGCGAACCAGAGCAGCGCACAGAAACGCCGTTTACCTTCCCGCCAGAGCGGTACCTATTTATCTACTTGCACTTTGATCTGCTTTCGAACTACTAGGTTGGCAGGAGCAGGGAGCGAGCAATGGGAGCTCACCCCATCGCAGGGATTCGAACCGCCGACCTTCTGATCAGCAAGCCCTAGGCTCTGTGGTTTAACCCACTGCGCCACCCACATCCCTCTTGTATCCATAGTTCCCCCCTTTCCCAAGTTCAACTCCTTCCTCATCACATGTATTCCTGATTTTCTTCCCCCTTGCATCCCAATGCAAGCACACGCCAGCACTTTCCTCTTTTCTTCAGCTGTGAGCTCTATCCCAGGGTAAGCTAAATTAGTGGACAGGGGGAAGGCTCCCTTTTCATCAACACAACCCATGGCCCTGGTATTTGCAGGTAAACTCTAGGAGGGTGATGCTGTGAGAGATGCTTTAGGTCAGGGGTGGCTAACCTGTGGCCCTCCAGATCTTGTTGTACCCCAATTCCCATCATCCCTGAGCATGGGCCATGCTGGTTTTGGCTGGTGCGTGTTGGAATTCAACGTCTGGAAAACCACAAATTCTCTGCCCTGAGTAATAATTTTAATGACAATTGTATTATTCATACCTCACTCATCTGAATGGGTTGCCCCAGCCACTCTGGGCGGCTAGTGCACAATTTCTACTCTTAGCCAAGCATCTTATAACTGGGCAGCCTTATCATGTTTCATGTACCTCTGATTTTAAAAGAAAACAGGCCAGGACAGACCTGGGTGGTTGTATGGTGCAATTCTGCACCTGCAAGCAGTATGATGACTTGCACTTTGCAACCCCCAAAGTGCAACTGCTGTCTCTCAGCCACCCATTATTTGTTTCCAGATTTACATGATTCAGAACACCAGCAAAAACAAAGAACTCAGATTTAACTTCAGCCGGGGGGGGGGACACACCCTCCCAATTAATTCAAAAAGCAATCAATATAATTGCTTTATGCATCATTATTTTTTTCTTAAGCATAAGCTGCTTTCTGCTATTCTGATACAAAAGCACTTTCAGAGAAGGGGATTGCAGCTCCTATTACACTAGAACAGCTTAATTAATAAACATTGATTGTGCTCATTGACGGCTGCAAATTTTATTAAATATTAATAACATTTTGTATATTTTATGTGTCTCATGAAAGTTTCATACCTCTTGCCCTGCAGCTGTGGTAGATTTTATGTAAGCCAGCAAACATGGGCTCCCGTGACTGTTAACACACCACAGAGTGTATCCATAAATAAAATCAAACCTATTTAGGGCTATGCAATCAAATGTACACAAATTTGTACATGTGTTGGCAATATCACAGCAAACACATCTTGTACACAACGATTCCAGGGAGAAGCAATCCCCACTGGGAATTCAATTTTT
This sequence comes from Darevskia nairensis, assembly GCA_034642065.1. Classification (NCBI taxonomy): domain Eukaryota; kingdom Metazoa; phylum Chordata; class Lepidosauria; order Squamata; family Lacertidae; genus Darevskia; species Darevskia nairensis. The sequence goes on from JAWWNI010000233.1 coordinate 107,511, forward strand.
TTAAAATAAATAAAAAAGAGAGAAAGGAAAACCAATCTTGGTTGAGATTATAAAGGTTCCAGACTTTTATCCTTTGTAAACCCATAAGCTGCCAAAGCAAGATGTTATTCATTCAGGAAGCCGCAAGGAAGTTGTTAAAGGCCATCAAATTGCATTGCGTTAGCGCTGTGTTGCTTTCTCTGTGAAAGAGGCTTCCATTAGAACTTTGGTAGGTATAGAGCAGGCACCCCCAAACTCGGCCCTCCAGATGTTTGGGGACTACAACTCCCATCATCCCTAGCTAACAGGGCCAGTGGTCAGGGATGATGGGAATTGTAGTCCCAAAACATCCAGAGGGCCGAGTTTGGGGGTGCCTGCCATAGAGTTATCTTATCACAGTATGGTGGCCAAGAACGGTGCATGTGTTTTTATTCCCTGCAAACATTTCTGCAGTACCCTGCAGCCTCCCCAGCTGCCCTCTGCTGGTCTTTGGTTGAAACATGGGCACCCAGGAAGGCTGCAGAACACAGATCACCAGCGGGATGATCTGTAAAATTGAGGAAAGGATATTCACAGACACCCCTTGGCCACCTCAAAAGTAAAATAGGTGCAGCTGAAAACCCTCCACTTCACCCTGATAATGAAAGTTCTGTCTCTCCTTTGGCAATGTTCACCTTCAATTTCTTTTCTCATGAATTGATGGAGAATGGTCAAGAGCAGAGGGGGGGACAGGGGGAACAAATTCATAGCACTATGAGGCCTGTATGGTCTACTGCTGGTCAGTGGGTGCGAGTGTGCACTGTTCACATCACATGCAGTGAATAACTGTGTTCTACAACCTGGTTTTGTCATGGGGCAGCTAACCTTAACCACAGTTCATTGGGTTCAGACAACACAACAAACTGTGGTTATTCTAAACTGGAAGCGGAAGTTTCTAAACTCCTCCTTCCAGCCATGAAGAGGAGGGGGAGAGTGGTGTGGACTTCCAACTCATATTAGCCCCAGCCAGTGCTTTTTCTTCTGGGGGAGGGGACACGAAGGGGTATGCATACATAGAATCATAGAATCATAGAGTTGGAAGAGACCACAAGGGCCATCCAGTCCAACCCCCTGCCAAGCAGGAAACACCATCAAAGCATTCCTGACAGGTGGCTGTCAAGCCTCTGCTTAAAGACTTCCAAAGAAGGAGACTCCACCACACTCCTTGGCAGCAAATTCCACTGTCGAACAGCTTTTACTGCTACCCCCGATGGCGGTCTCATTTACTGTGTTTCCTGAGTCTCAGATGGAATGAGAGTACCCCTAAGCATTTTTTTAGGAAAAAAAAACACTGGCCCCAGCCATCATGTCCGATGGCCAGGGATGATGAGAGTTGTAGTCCAACAACATCTTGAGGAAGTTGGCTACCCATTGTTTAGTGTGATTATCTGTACTGCGCCAATGTAAGGCATGTCCTAATGCTCCTACGAACCTGCCCACATACTGAGGTCATCGGTGGAGGTTCTTTTCCAAACTGTGGCACCTCAGCTCTGAGTATCAGTTTCTGGGTATCACAAGTACACAGAATGCTGCTACACTCAGGTCCTGTTTCTGGGCTTCCAGTAGGCATCTAGCTGGCCATGGTGAGAACAGGATACATAACTAGATGGGCCCGATCCAGCAAGCTCTGCTTATATTGGTGCTCTTATGCCTTTTCAGCACCAGGCAAAAGCCTTATTCTCCCAGGCTTAAGAATAATCATTTTAATTGCTTTTATTCAATTGCTCTTATATCATTTCCCTAATTTTTATGCCTTAATTTCATTGCCCGGTGGTTGCTTTTAGTGTGTGTGTGTGTGTGTGTGTGTTGTTGTTGTTAAATGATTGGCGAGTTGCCCTGGAGACAGAATTACTTCTGCCGAAAGATGGGCTAACAATCTCTAAATAAATAAACTAAGGGAGAAAATGAGGACAGGTGATTTACAAGGGAGGCGTGCCAAGATATTGGGACTGTCTCTGATAAATAGGGGTAACTGGAGCATATGGGGACAAAATTGTCTGTTTTATTTGGGGGGAGGGATCTTTTCACTACTAGATACGATTCATTATGCCACCTCTCCCGTTTCTACAGAAATATGGGGAAAATATATTGCTTCCTACTGCTTGAGAGCTGGAGGGGAACCATTTTTATATAACAAGCAATGGACCACACAGTCGGAGCATATTCCCAGCTTAAGACCCAGCTAGCAGCTTCAGAAAACATTTTCGTCCAACGAACCCAGCCTTCCAACCCTGGAGAGCAAAAAGGGGGCCTGTGTAGTCACCTTTAAGCCTTGGCCAGCGAGTAAATTAAACCAGCATCTCAGCCATGTTGCCTGGAAGGGCTTACTCAATTATTTACAGGGCAATAACAGGGCTGCCACACTTTTGGGGGTGGCTACTATACAACTTTCTAAAGAGAGGGAAAGATGTACTGAGGCAACCAAGACATATTAAAAAACACAGACTGGTCACTGTCTGTGCGAATGTAGCCCTTCAGGGCTTCCCGCATCCCCCTATTAACTGAGGTACAGGATAATGCATCTTTGCTTCTCTTCCCTGACAACTTTGAAAGTTCATCCCCATCCTCTGAAAAACAATGCCCAAACATAGAAGTCAATAGCCTCTAGGAACTCGGAAATGTTGCAACCAATTATGTCATTCTAGTCACTGGTTCATCCATCTAGGGCCATTCCCAGTTCCCAACAAAAACCACACACCAGGGCTAGCAAATGTAATGAATATAATGGCACCGTAGAGATGGGAGGATGGAAGAGAACTAGCATTTCACATTAGGCTCTTGACCTGTGTAAGGCATTAACTTATTATTGTTGTTGTTGCTATCATCATCATCATCATCATCATGCCACCCTTAATCAAAAGATCTCAGGGCGGTTCACAAAATAAAAACACAAGATAAAAGCACAAATAAATAGTCAAAACAGAAACAACAAAACAATGCCCCCCTTCCCACAAACACATTTAAAAGGCTGTACAATATCAACCAGCCAAAGGCTAATTCAAGTGGGTTGGGTTAATTTGTCCATATATTCCTTCTCCTTACACCAGGTGGTAGGCAACATGTTTTTTTCCAGATGTTGTGGAGTACAACTCTCATGCAATGCACTCTACGTGGGGCTACCTTTGAAGGTGACCCGGACACTACAACTAATCCAGAATGCGGCAGCTAGACTGGTGACTGGGAGCGGCCGCCGAGACCACATAACACCGGTCTTGAAAGACCTACACTGGCTCCCAGTACGTTTCCGAGCACAATTCAAAGTGTTGGTGCTGACCTTTAAAGCCCTAAATGGCTTCGGTCCAGTATACCTGAAGGAGCGTCTCCACCCCCATCGGTCAGCCACTGAGGTCCAGTGCCGAGGGCCTTCTGGCGGTTCCCTCGCTGCGTGAAGCCAAGTTACAGGGAACCAGGCAGAGGGCCTTCTCGGTAGTGGCACCCGCCCTGTGGAACGCCCTCCCTTCAGATGTCAAAGAGAACAACAATTACCAGACCTTTAGAAGACATCTGAAGGCAGCCCTGTTTCGGGAGGCTTTTAATGTTTTATAGATTATTGTATTTTAATGCTTTGTTGAAAGCCGCCCGGAGTGGCTGGGGAAACCCAGCCAGATGGGCGGGGTATAAATAATAAATTATTATTATTATTATTATTATTATTATTAATATCATCTCTGACTGTTAGCCACGTTGGATGGGGCTGATGGGAGTTTGACTCCAGCAACATCTGGAGAGACCCACATTGGCTACGGCAACTGCTTTTAACAGTTTTTCACTTAAACTGATGTCTCACTGCCTTCATAGATGAGATTCCAAATCATTTCATTCATTCATTCATTCATTCATTCATTCATTCATTCATGCCATACGTCCCATATCGGAAGTGTTGAATCTGGCGAATTTCCCAAAAAACTTTCCTCAAAAAAGCTCAACAACCTATGTATCTGGATTTTCACTTTCTGAAATATGGCAACCCTATTCATTCTATTCTTACCGGTATCTATTAAATTTGTTCATTGCTTTTTCTAGCCCAAGGCAACCCAAAGCTAAACAAACAAAACAAAACTCTGCATAGATACATTAACTCAGGGGATGGATACATCAAAAACACCCCACCAACATCTAAAAGGCCAAAAAATAGCTAAAGGCCAAAGGCCTGCTTATAGAGGAAAATTTCTGCCTGGCACCTAGAGATTTTGCCTGGAGAGCAACATAAATTAATCCCCAAATACTAAAAACTGGCTTAACACATTTATAAGTGTGTATTGGAGGAATAGGCTAAGCAAGAAATGCTTCTCAAATGATCAAAACATATATATACAGTGGTACCATATGCACTGGCTACCGATTAGTTTCCAGGCCCAATTCAAAGTGCTGGTTTGAATTGGACCGCAATACTATAAGGACCGCCTCTTCTCATATGAACCTACCCAGACCCTGAGATCATCTTCGGAGGCCCTCCTTCGTGTGCCTCATCCTTGAGAGGGTGGCAACACGAGAACGGGGCCTTCTCTGCAGTGGCTCCCCGTCTGTGGAATGCTCTCCCCAGGGAAGTTCGCCTGGCACCTTCACTATACATCTTTAGGCGCCAGGCAAAATCATTCCTCTTCAACCAAGCTTTGGTCTGACCTGGCATCCTATACCCTTTTTAAAATGCTGGCTCTTTTCGGGGGGGGGGTGATTATCTGGTTTTTGTTTTGATTTTATGTAATTGATTTTTAATGTGAGACCTTTGGGTATAGGGCAGTATAGAAATAAAATAAAATAAATAAATAAATAAATAACAGCCCTGTTAACGAACTATTCAGTATACGAACTCTGCAAACCCGGAAGTAGGTGTTCTGGTTAGCAAACTTTACCTCAGTCTACGAACGGTGGAAGGGCACCGGCGGCAGGAGGCCTCATTATGGAAAGCGCGCCTTGGTTTAAGAATGGCTTTGGTTTAAGAACGGACTTCCGGAATGGATTAAGTTCATAAAACAAGGTACCAAAGTCTCTCTCTCTGTGTGTGTGTGTGTAATATACAATGTTAAAAGGATCTGAATTTTTTAGAGAAGAACATACCATTGATTCTCCAGCACATGTTTAATTATGTTTGATCCGAGATCCAGCAAACGTTCCAAATAAATCATTTTATCAGCCTGTCCAAGCAATGTCCCCCCTGCGTTAGGGTGAAATTTTTCTCTTTGGGGAACGATAGAAGATATTTTGTGTTGGAAAACACAATAATGGATTGGACATGGAAGATAAGAAGAATTCACGCACACACAGACACAACTGTTCAGCTTGAATTCGGCATCTTTAAAACAGCACTGCTTTATCTACTAGACTACACAGTACTTGGCTAACAGCCAGGCAGGTTTACAGGTGCTAAAGCTAGCCACTGGCAGACTCTCGTTCTTCTCCCTTCCCTGGAAGGCCAGTGAAACTCTCTGGTTCACAGCATGAGCTTGCATGCATGAAATCCCACATGCAAATCCAATTTAGGTCCCTATGCGCCCTCGCTTCTTGAATGAACACATGGAAAGGAGATGATTAAGAGAGACAGACAGAGAGAGAGAGACAAAAATCCCCAGCTCCTTTAAGCGATGCTTTGAAAACACCAAAGGCGATGACATGACCATCGAGCACCAACTCTCCACTGCAAAACAGTTGCCCCACAGCACCCCACAGTACCTCAAAGGAAGAGAGCAGAAGTAAACAGGATGCCCTGTTTGTAATACAGTGGTACCTCGACTTACGAATTTAATGCGTTCCGAAAGCACACTCGTAAGTTGAAAATTTCGTAAGTTGAAAAACGGCATTCCCATAGGAATGCATTGGAAACGTAAGTCGAAAAATTCATAAGAAAACCCTATGTAAACCTTTGTAAGTCGAGTAAACCTCATCTGGGCACCACAGTTCAAGAAGGATACTGACAAGCTGGAACGTGTCCAGAGGAGGGCAACCAAAATGGTCAAAGGCCTGGAAACGATGCCTTATGAGGAACGGCTTAGGGAGCTGGGTATGTTTAGCCTGGAGAAGAGAAGGTTAAGGGGTGATATGATAGCCATGTTCAAATATATAAAAGGATGTCATATAGAGGAGGGAGAAAGGTTGTTTTCTGCTGCTCCAGAGAAGCGGACACGGAGCAATGGATTCAAACTACAAGAAAGAAGATTCCACCTAAACATTAGGAAGAATTTCTTGACAGTAAGAGCTGTTCGACAGTGGAATTTGCTGCCAAGGAGTGTGGTGGAGTCTCCTTCTTTGGAGGTCTTTAAGCAGAGGCTTGACAGCCACCTGTCAGGAATGCTTTGATGGTGTTTCCTGCTTGGCAGGGGGTTGGACTGGATGGCCCTTGTGGTCTCTTCCAACTCTATGATTCTATGATTCATCTAAAACTTCGTAAGTCGAGTAAACCCCATCTAAAATCCAAGCGGATTTCCTTTCAGAAGTCGAAAAATTTGTAGGCGCATGGCCGCTTTTTCCCTTTCGTAAGTCGAAAAATACGTAAGTCGAGTACTTCGTAAGTCGAGGTTCCACTGTATTTGCAGTCACCTTGTGCTGAGTTAGGCTGCAGGCAATTCTGAAGTAGCCCACGGTCTTCTAAAACCTTGAGTCTCATAGGTACAGCTGTGAAGGGAGAGAGACTTCATGTTGACCATCAGGCAATGGATTTTCCCAACTGCCTTGCCCCACCTTCCAGCCCCAGGTGCCTTGATAAGGGAGCTGTTTCCAGGGGAACAACTGTGAGGGGAGAGAGACTCTGTTTGCCATGGGGGGTGGGGTTGGATTCACCTGTGCTGCCCCCACCTCCAGCCCAAGGAACCTTCAGAAGGGAGCGGCTGCCATGGGCTTTAGGTATATGTGTCTTTTAATGAGCTGGAGTGTAAGATTATAAGGGGGTGGAGAGAGAGTGTGCATGAACTTAACAGTGTTTAGTTTATTTTTTGGCTGCTATGTTATAATAATAATAATAATAATAATAATAATAATAATAATAATTTATTATTTTTACCCCGCCCATCTGGCTGGGTCCCCCCAGCCACTCTGGGCGGCTTCCAACAAACACTAAAATACATTAAAATATCACACATTAAAAACTTCCCTAAACAGGGCTGCCTTCAGGTGTTTTCTAAATGTCAGGTAGTTATTTATCTCTTTGACATGGGATGGGAGGGCGTTCCATAGGGCGGGCGCCACTACCGAGAAGGCCCTCTGCCTGGTTCCCTGTAGCTTTGCTTCTCACAGTAAGGGAACCACCAGAAGGCCCTCGGCGCTGGATCTCAGTGTCCGGGCAGAACGATGTGGGTGGAGACACTCCTTCAGGTATACAGGACCGAGGCCGTTTAGGGCTTTAAAGGTCAGCACCAACACTTTGAATTGTGCTCAGAAACGTACTGAGATGATTCTACAGAGTAGCTTCTTTTCCCTCCAAGGAGATGTCAGCACCAACACTTTGAATTATGCTCGGAAACGTACTGGGAGCCAATGTAGATCTCTCAGGACCGGTGTTATGTGGTCATGGCGGCCACTCCCATGTTGCTAATGTTAATATTGTTGTAAAGATTATAAATGCTGCATTGATTTGAGACCTTTGGGTATAGGGCGGTAAAGAAATTAAATTAAATTAATATTATTATTATTATTAATAATAATAGTAATATGACTTTTGCTTTAATTGCGATGCTTGGCTTATTTTGTAGTTGTTGCTTTGTTAACAGTGTTTTATAGATTGCAATTGTTTCCAGGATGGCCTGTTAATTATCCTACATGATTAATGCTGTATTTGTGATGCTCTACCATGTTATTGTTATTTATTATTTGTAAGACACTTCGGGATTCATTTGACTGAAGCGGCTTAGAAATATAATAAACCAGTTCAAATAATAAATTCTCTCGGAACCTCTCCCTCTACTGGAACTGGTGAGAACTGAATCTACACCATTGAGCTATAATAAGTCCCTGGTGAATGTGGAAGGCCCACTCCGATTCATTAAGTAACTCATCTTGATGCATGGACTACTCAGACAAAGCAAACTGTTCTAGATGACCCAAGAAATCGCCATGTAATCCACAGAACACAAGCCCCCAGGTATTAATGCAGAGGGTCCCTCTCAGCCAGAAAGATCTCTGTGGAACCTTTATAGGCCGCTCCCTTAGGAAGTGATTTTAACCAAGCAGTTGGTGGTATTAATCATACAGCAAGCTGACCCAATGTGTGTTTTCATCAAGTGTTAGGTTCCACTTAGGGTCCCGATGGGAGGAACTTGCAACATATGAGGCAGCCCTATGTTAGGGTGCCCCAGAGAAAAAAAAAACAGTTCAAGGTTCATCAAAGACTTCACGGATTTACGACACAAGGTCTTGCAGAGCTCCCCAACAGCATTTAGGGGATTGCAGCCGAAGTTTGTAGTTAAAGCTATGGTTTTCCCAGTAGTGATGTATGGAAGTGAGAGCTGGACCATAAAGAAGGCTGATCGCCGAAGAATTGATGCTTTTGAATTATGGTGCTGGATGAGACTCTTGGGAGTCCCATGGACTGCAAGAAGATCAAACCTATCCATTCTGAAGGAAATCAGCCCTGAGTGCTCACTGGAAGGACAGATCCTGAAGCTGAGGCTCCAATACTTTGGCCACCTCATGAGAAGAGAAGACTCCCTAGAAAAGACCCTGATGTTGGGAAAGATTGAGGGCACAAGGAGAAGGGGACGACAGAGGATGAGATGGTTGGACAGTGTTCTCGAAGCTACCAACATGAGTCTGACCAAACTGCGGGAGGCAGTGAAAAACAGGAGTGCCTGGTGTGCTCTGGTCCATGGGGTCACGAAGAGTCGGACACGACTAAACAACAACAACAACAACACAACAACATGCATTTCTAACTGTGGTCTAAGAGAAAAACAAGTTCAAAAATATGCATTTAGATGTGACTTTTTATGTATGGATTAGAGATATAATGTGGAAATGGGACAGGGCAGAGGTGTGAAGGAACACACATAGACTGATGGGAAAGAGGCGATTCGTATCTCTGCTAACATATCCCTTTTCTCTCATGGAACGACCGGAATTAAATACGAAGGATGACGCAAAATTGCTCGAAGATCTGCTGCTTATAGCAGACCCAGTTGCCAGTGCTTATCCCAGAAGCAATCTTAATTTGAACCATGTTCCCCGTGGGAAAATAACTAGAGAATCTTTGGTCAATAAAGAAAGAAAGAAAGACAGTAAGTTGACTGCAGTTTACTCAAACAAACCTTTAACCAGCTTGGCACTGTGTGATAAAACTGTACATCGAGTAATCCTTAATTTTCGCTCACCGTTCTCGTAACTGTGCTGCCGATATTAAATAAATCGGAGCAGAGGCATCAGATATACAAACAGATTGACTTTAAATATATCCCAACCCGCCCCAACCCCCCAAAAAGGAGAAGAGTAAACTGGCTTTACAGTTTTCGGAACTATAAAAGTAGATTTTTTTTTTAAAAAAATGCATAAAAAGCTATTATCCACAATGCGCTTGTTTAAAAGGGCAATTTTCCACAGAGGGAAGGAAATGAAATTTGCTCAGAAGGGATTTAATCTGTACAGATATGCACAATACGGGACAGGAAATTGCAATCCTCACTTATCAGATGGACCTCTACACCTCAAGGCTGTGGGGCGAATAAACTGATAAAAGTTTGGGCTGTGGTTTTTGGAACAATTCTGGTGCAAGATCCACCGCAATGTTTACTTTAGTCTAGAAAGCTCAGAATTGTCCAAAAGGCATGTTCCTCACTTAACAGTCGATTGCACAGTGGTAGCCTACCTTGGTTCTCAAACGTAATCCGTTCCAAAACCAAAGCATTCCAAAACCAAGGCACACTTTCCCATAGAAAGCAATGCAAAACAGATTAATCCATTCCAGACTTTTAAAAACAACCCCTAAAACAGCAATCTAACATGACTTTTACTATCTAACGAGACCACTGATCCATAAAACGAAAGCAATAAACAATGTGCCGCAGTCACACCATCAATCAATCAATCTGTAGCTGAACTGGGTTCCACGCAGTCACAAAAACAAATATACAGCCACAAAAATGCAAAATAAATAGCAAAAACAGACAGACCTCAGTGTGGCACTCAAATCGGAAGCGCAACACTCAAAATGGAGCATGTTCGGCTTCCGAAAAAAGTTTGCAAACCGGAACACTTACTTACCTGCTCTTCACTAGTCGCACTCAGGGTGGGTTAAAAAACCACCCTGTGTTTTTTAACCTACTCTGAGATCCAGTGTTAAAAACAGCTAAAACAAATCAGTGTCACAGCAATACAAGAGAGAGAGAGAGAAAGAGAGAGAATTGAGAGAATTACAGGCAAACTATACACATGCTGAACAATTCACTTGGAAACATGCCAGGGTTTTTCAAAGCAACAACAAATATTGTACGAGGGAGGGGAAGGTAGACAAGTTGGTAATTTGTTTATTGAAAAGTTCAGCAGCTTTGTGGTATATTGGGTGATGCCCAACCCTATGTAACTGGCAGCCAGTGCACCTGGCCCAGGATCGGTGTAATCAGCTCAAACCGTTATGTCCTGCTGAGCAACCTGGCTGCCAAATTCCACACCAGCTGAAGTTTCTGAACCTCCTTCAGAGGCAGCTCTATGTAAAACGTGTTGCAATAATCTAACCTAGGACAATCCAGACTCAGAGGCAGGAGAGCAGAGGGACCAGGAGTCAGAGATGAGGCAGGCTGCTGAAGAGTGCAGGGAGTCTCCCCCTCCTGCTGCTACCAGCTCCTCTCCCCTCTCCATCTCCCAGAACATGTAGAGAAATGAAGAGAGCACAGGAGAGATTGGTTGTGCACAGGCACAGTCTCTGATTGCTTAGGGGGGAAACCCTGGAGAGGAGGAGACTTCAGGAGCTGTGGGAAGGTGAGGACCTTCTGTCCCAGTAGGGGAGACCTACTGGGAAGAGTTGCTGGGATTACTGGCCTGCACTGTTTTGGTTTCTTTGAAGTAAGAGTTAACTTCACTGAAGAAGAAGAAGAAGAAGAAGAAGAAGAAGAAGAAGAAGAAGAAGAAGAGTTTGGATTTGATATCCCGCTTTATCACTACCCGAAGGAGTCTCAAAGCGGCTAACATTCTCCTTTCCCTTCCTCCCCCACAACAAACACTCTGTGAGGTGAGTGGGGCTGAGAGACTTCAGAGAAGTGTGACTAGCCCAAGGTCACCCAGCAGCTGCATGTGGAGGAGAGGAGATGCGAACCCGGTTCACCAGATTACGAGTCTACCGCTCTTAACCACTACACCACACTGGCTCTCTGAGAGAGCAGTGGGGGTGTTTTTTATTGCTGGACATCACCTGACTCCAGCTCCTGAAACCCTGGAATGAGAGAATCCTGGTCCTGGAAGCTTATGTTCATTCTTTTCTTGGCAGCTCACCAAAGCCCTTTATTTGGTTGAGTTTGGCAGAGTAGCCATTTTGATGCAGGAACTTTCCACCTATCCCTGTAAGTTAACAAAAGCCTGTACTGCCCAATACAGAAACCTAAGAAAAACTCATGTCAGCAACTAAATCAACTGAGAGGTTATTCCATGACACAACCTTAGCTTTGCTTTCACCTGGGAAATAGCTCTTAAGAGTAAGGGGAGCAGTGAGGGAGGTCAGAGCAGTGTTGTACTAACATAACTCTTGGCAAAAATTTGATCGCTACCTGTCAGTAGCTGCACTTAACCTCAGTCTGCTTTCAGCAATAATAACAACGTAAAAGGAATCAAGACATGTGAGCAAGATTTTAGCTTTCAAAAAGAAAGTGAAGGTGTGTGGGTGGGCAGCAATTCAGTCATGTGTCTCCCATGCACATACATGGAGCTCCATGCAAGCAGAGCTCCATTCAGTGTTTCCCAACCAGTGTGCCTCCAGATGTTTTGGGACTACAACTCCCATCATCCCTCGCTAGCAATACCAGTGGTCAGGGATGATGGGAATTGTAGTCCCAAAACATCTGGAGGCACACTGGTTGGGAAACACTGCATTAAAGGAGCCCCAGTTTGCTTGGCTCTCTTCAATGGAGGCCATCATTAAAAACAGAATGCTGGACATTGGGTCCAACTGAGCTGTGGATTCACTGGATCAGAGAGACTGGAGGCTTGCCCTAATAGAGCTGAAGGAATTGGTGACAAAGGGCATTACCGACCATAGCTGTCAACCCTCCCTTTTTTTGCGGGAAACTCCCTTATTCCAATGCCGTTTCCTGCTGCTATCCCGGATTGTAGATATCCCTTAAATTTCCCAGATTTCAAAGGAAGCAGCTGCTCTCCCTCCCTGCCGGCCAGGGAGGCTCCTCAGCTGCGTTGCTCGGCTGCCAATAAGGAGTCTGAGACCAACTGGGGGGGAGGGGAGCTTGCATGCCTTGTGCAGCCAGACCCTCATGCCCAACCAGCCAGTCAGCCTGCCTGCCGTCTATGCGCTCGCTCTTTCGCTCACCCGTTCGCTCGCAGCCTCTGGAGCGCAGGGTGGCGAGGCTACTTGGTGCCATTGCACTGCCCTCGTTGCATCCCTTATTTTCAAATCCGAAAGTTGAGAGCAATGTTACCGACCCTTCTGCAGGACGTTACTCAGAATGCTATTTCACAGCTGCAAGCATCGTCATTTGTAATCCTATTACAATTCACAGGTTGTTTATTTTGAAGTCTCTGCACAGTCCAGTACAACCCACTGACACACTTTAAAAGCATTTCACCACCCGAGAGAGAGAGAGAGAAAGAGAGAGAGAGAGAGAGAGAGATTCTGAACCCCTGCGTCAAATGATGAATCACCAATAAGCATATGCAAACTCTCCAGTCCTCCTTCGTAATCAGGTCTGGCACATTATTTGCGGGAAATATAATTCCATGAAATGAGTGGGGTGTTGCGTTTTGTTGTTCTTTTACATTTAGGCAGATAAAGTGATCTTTTGGAATGCTCAAGGCGCTATGACAAAGAAATCACAGCTTGCACAGATTAAGACAAGAGCAATAAAAAGTGATTCTCGAGATACACCCCAGTATCAGATTCCATAAAAGCGTTTTTAAGAAAGGGAGGGGCACACACACAAAATGTTGTGCAAGCAAAATATATACACAGCTGGGGGACAAAGAAACTGCATAACTTAGAGGCTCTTTCTTTTGACTGCAACATCTCTCTTCCCTGCAAGTTTCCACACCAGCTTGGAATGGGCGAATGGGTCAGTTTTGGTGTCTTTTGGTTTCTCGTTTTTTCAATCTTCAGTCCTCCATAACAGTTTCAATATTTTTTTTAAGTCCTCATGAAAACTCAGTGGCATTCTAGCGCAAATTTCTCCTAATATGCTGAACTATGAGTCCTGCCAGCCCCAGTCAGCATGGCCAACGGTGAGGGATGATGGGAGTTATAGTTCAACATCTGGAAGGCCAAAGGTCCCCTGCACTTAATTTACAGCTGTGGGTTTGGAGGAGACAAATCATGAGCCCAGGCACCATCCAGATTGAGACCTTAGCTTTAGCAAAATGGAAGAAGAAGAAGAAGAAGAAGAAGAAGAAGAAGAAGAAGAGGAGGAGTTTGGATTTGATATCCCGCTTTATCACTACCCGAAGGAGTCTCAAAGCGGCTCACATTCTCCTTTCCCTTCCTCCCCCACAACAAACACTCTGTGAGGTGAGTGGGGCTGAGAGACTTCAGAGAAGTGTGACTAGCCCAAGGTCACCCAGCAGCTGCATGTGGAGGAGTGGAGACGCGAACCCGGTTCGCCAGATTACGAGTCTACCGCTCTTAACCAGTGCACCACACTGGCTGCATCAGGTGTCCTCCTCCTACCATATTGTGATGCAAAACATCAGGCATGTCCAACTCCCAAGAGACTGTGATCTACTCCCAGTATTAAAAGACTGGCAGTGATCTACCATTGTCTTTGGAGGGAGGAGGAGTGTGCGTGGGGTGGGTGGATTGCCCAGAGTTGTTGAGCTTTTTACCGGGGGAATGCACAGTGTTTTTTTAGCTTTCCCCTCGTAACATTTTGAACACAATAAGGATCCCACGATCAACCAGGATCAGCCAGGGATCTACCGGCAGATCACGATCTACTGGTTGGACATCCCTGCAATACATCTTTCCACAGCGGGGAAGACTCTGTCTAGTCTTCCTTCTCAAGGGTCCTTATCTTTAAATGAGATTTGAAAGCAACATCTCAAATGAAGAACGGTCTTCTGACAGCCCTTAAAATTCAAGACCATCTTCTGCTAATTCAGCCCCTCCTGTTTAAAATTAACCGTGGAGTGCACAGGAGTGGGAGCAACTAGGTAAGAGTCTCCAGCTGTTTTTGCACTACAACTCCCATCATCCCTAGCTAAGAGAACCAGTGGTCAGGAATGATGGGAGTTGTAGTCTCAAAACAACTGGAGACTCAAGTTTGGGAAACCCTTAACTAGATGACTATATACACAAGACCAGGGTCACTTCAAGTATTATTATTATTATTATTATTATTATTATTATTTAAATTTGTATGCTGCCCTATACCCACAGGTCTCAAGGCAGTTCACAGGATAAAACACAATATAAAAACACAAAATACACAATCAAAAGGAAAACAACAATAACCCCATCCTCTGTAAAGGAGGCCACATGGCTTGCCTAATGCATTTCAGTGACACTACAAATGCTCTAATTCCAACTACCGTACTTTTCCGTGTATAAGATTAGGGTTTCTTTTTTTACTAAAAAAATAATGTTAAAAAGGGAGGTAGTCTTATACACGGGGGCAATCTCCCCCCCATTTTCTTAATTTCGAGTCCCCCAAAATAGGAGGTATCTTATACACGGGGGCATGTTATAAACGGAAAAATATGGCAAATTTTAAAAGTTTTAGTTAAACCAGAGCTAAGGAGCAGCACTGAGCAAACTACTGAAACAATAAAGAAATGCAATGGAGAAAATTTGGCGCTGCTGCTAGTTCTTTCGTACAAGCAAACATACTTCTGGATTCTGTCCACAGCACCTGAAACACACACACACACGTTTTTTCTTGAAGGTAGGCCATTGCATCTGGAGGAACAAGCAATGCATTAAAAAGCATCGCAGAAAGTGGCCTATTGATTGGTGTGTGTGTGTCGGGTTTTTACGCCGTTTAAAATTCAATTTGCTTGATCGCCAGTTGAGTTGCTGCTACACTTCATTAAAAAGTCCCAGTTGGAAGCCAACATTATTCATAAGCTGGTTATTCATCCTGGCTCCTCAACATCCCTCCCCCGCCCATAAAAAAATACCAAACACATTCAATCATGCTTGTAAATATTAGCGTTAATCTTCAGTAAAAGCAGAAATCTCACTATCACTCTTGGAAAGTTTAGAAACTTTGGCAAGATGCCCGGGTAAAAACCACAGCAGTTCTGGAGAGGAACGGGGAAGGCGGCCGTTCAGACCTGGCTGCTCCCAAAGAGCCAAGTCAGATCACTTACGAAACAAAAAGGTCATGTTTAATGTTAGCAAAACATTAGTAACAATAGAAGGGCAGATTTCTTCCTTTGCCATGAGAAATGGCCCTTGCTTTTCAGACTGAACTCCAGGAAGAGTCCAAGCCCATGTCCAAATATTCATTACATTTAAAAAACATCTGTCCTTCTTCCAAAAAGATCAAGAGAACACGCATCCTTTCTTCAGTTTTTATAACAACAACTCTGTGAGGTTGGTTAGGCTGGTCCTAGGTCACCAAATGATCTTCCCAGAGTAAACACGCCAGATTAAATTATTCTGATTTATGCTATACTTCCAAGTGTTTTCATTGATCTGTGTGACTGAACTCCATGGGTTGTATTCAACTAAAGTTTATTCAGTGCAGAACTACTGAAATTATCAGACCTTGTTGTTGTTTAGTCATTCAGTCGTGTCCGACTCTTCGTGATCCCATGGACCAGAGCATGCCAGGCACTCCTGTCTTCCGCTGCCTCCCACAGTTTGGTCAGACTCATGTTGGTAGCTTCGAGAACACTGTCCAACCATCTCATCCTCTGTCGTCTCCTTCTCCTTGTGCCCTCCATCTTTCCTCAATCATGGTCTTCTCCAGGGAGTCTTCTCTTCTCATGAGGTGGCCAAAGTATTGGAGCCTCAGCTTCAGGATCTGTCCTTCCAGTGAGCACTCAGGGCTGATTTCCTTCAGAATGGATAGGTTTGATCTTCTTGCAGTCCATGGGACTCTCAAGTGTCTCCTCCAGCACCATAATTCAAAAGCATCAATCAGACCTTAGTCATGCACATTAATTTTATTGGGACTTTCCTGAGTAACAGATAGTTTCGTCCCACCTTATGTGTACAATTATATATGTGCAGTTTGGGCTAATGTGCAAAAAGCATTCATATGTGGTTAGTATTATTTATTGCACTTATTAGCCTTTTTTATTTATTTACAAGCCAATGTGGCATCACACAAAACAGTACAAAGGTTATAACCAGTATCCAAGTTATACAAAATGAAAACCTAAACACACATCCATTCATACAAAAGGCAGATCTCACGCAGCACCCCCACTGAAAAGAGGCCACAGATTTACCCAAACCCTCCAAATTAAGGTTTGTTTTTTTTTTAAAAAAAGGAAACATTTTTGCCTGACACCTTAAAGAAGATAGTGATTGTGCAAGGCATGTGACGGTGCAAATGGATGCGTCCGTGGGGAAAGGATTGGGAATTTTCTGTGTTGGAATATGCACAGCTTGCGGAGCTAACTCATAGAATAAGAGAACAAGAATAACATGTTTAAAGAAGATTGAATATATGGTGGGAAATTGTATACATTTGAAAATGTGGGCAGCATTAAGATAAATTCAACAGTGTAAATAAGTTTGGATAGATGTAATAGTGGAATATTGAATGGTTTAGTTTATGTAAAATATGCAGGGACGCGGGTGGTACTGTGGTCTAAACCACAGAGCCTAGGGCTTGCTGATCGGAAGGTCGGCAGTTGAAATCCCCGTGACAGGGTGAGCTCCCATTGTTTGGTCTCAGCTCCTGCCCACCTAGCAGTTCGAAAGCACGTCAAGTGCAAGTAGATAAATAGGTACCTCTCCGGCGGGGAGGTAAATGGCGTTGCCGTGAGCTGCTCTGGTTCACCAGAAGCGGCTTAGTCATGCTGGCCACATAACCCGGAAGCTGTCTGCGGACAAACGCCAGCTCCCTCGGCCTATAGAGCGAGATGAGCACCACAACCCTAGAGTCGTCCGCGACTGGACCTAACGGTCAGGGGTACCTTTACCTTTATGCAGGGATTTATGTTATGCAAAATGAACCACGGAAAAGAAGAGGGGAAGTGATTGATATTTTGAGGTTGTTTAAATGAATATTTTAAATTGTAAATCAAAAAATTTAATAAAGATTATGTTTAACCTTCTGCGTTGAGCAATCTACAGAGAAGTTTCACAGCATAGCTGCAGGGGTGAATGTGGGACAGAGGGGTGGAGAACCTCTGATGGCTTTGGGGTGTGTGGATCATGTCAGCTGCATTTTTAAGCAATTGGTGACAGTAGCAGAGCAAGAGGCATCTTCTCCTCGGAGCTGGACCTCAGCAGAGCTTTCTGTCAATTGCATAGGAAGAACCTAAGAGCAACCTGGCCGGATCAGGCAAAAGGCTCCATCTAATCCCACTGTCATCTCACAGGGGCCAACCTGATCGACATGGGAAGGCTGCAAGCAGACCTCTTGCCCATCTGTGATTCCCAGATATTCAGAAGCGCATTGTCTCTGGCGGCAGAGATAGAGCATAGTCACCATGCCAAGTAGGCACTGATAGCCTGTATCCTTCAAAAGTCTCTCTATGGGTATAGGGTGGTATATAAATTCAATAAATAAAATAATCCTCCTTACCTACCTTATAGTCACATATAACTCAGGAAGTTAGTGAGGTCTGCATAGGCTTGGATGAAAAATTCAGTGGGCTCTTAACACACACCCTAAAACTCAGGAGTTTTGACAAGTTCCCAAACCCCTCCTCTATGCTGCAGCTCGACCTAAGTTTGAGGGTTGGGGTCTCCATCCCCATGGAGTGGGCTCATTCCCACCTTGGATTCTGCCCCCACAGCCATTTTAACCTCTCCTTCCCCCTTTTTTTTGTTGAAGGGGAAACTGAGGCGGTCATTTCTCTAAGGGCTCAGATTGGCTCAAAACATTATGCAACTTCGAATTCTTTCAATTTGGGGAAGAGCTCGAAGTTTATCTAAGGTCTGCTTCTGGGAGCTCGTCCATCTTTCCAACTTCCAAAGTGATTTCAGTTTTCAGAGTGACATGATAAAGGAAGAGTACAACTCACCCTAATTTTTAAACATTCTGTTTCCATCACTCTTCCGTGACCCCAGAAGCTACTCCCCCCATTTTGAAACTAAAGGCCAGTTTATTCATTATATTGTTTATAATGTTAGCAAAAAAAGGAAGGGAAACAACTCATTAAGGCAGCACACACTAAGATGCATATCAAAAAAAGGAACACCACCGCAGGAACATTAACGCAGTAAAATCAGAAGAGATGTTTGAAGAGGAAACCACAGCGGCACCACAGCTGATCTGCCAAACACTTCTCTATAAGCTACCACCATGTGTAAGCTAACTTCTGATGCTAGGTCCTAAAGAGGAGGCAGAGTGGATTGTACCAATTTAGATTACAGTAGTGATGTATGGAAGTGAGAGCTGGACCATAAAGAAGGCTGATTGCCGAAGAATTGATGCTTTTGAATTATGGTGCTGGAGGAGACTCTTGAGAGACCATGGACTGCAAGAAGATCAAACCTATCCATTCTGAAGGAAATCAGCCCTGAGTGCTCACTGGAAGGACAGATCCTGAAGCTGAGGCTCCAATACTTTGGCCACCTCATGAGAAGAGAAGACTCTCTGGAAAAGACCCTGATGTTGGGAAAGATTGAGGGCACAAGGAGAAGGGGACGACAGAGGACGAGATGGTTGGACAGTGTTCTCAAAGCTACCAACATGAGTCTGACCCAAACTGCGGGAGACAGTGGAAGACAGGAGTGCCTGGCGTGCTCTGGTCCATGGGGTCACGAAGAGTCGGACACGACTAAACGACTAAACAACAAAGACTACAGTTGAGGCATACTGCTTTTAAACACTCCCCTGTGTAAAACAAAAAGAAAACACCCAACAAACAACCGAGTCACAGCCCAGCCCAGCCCTTTGCTTTCTCGCTCTGTTTTTCGTTTAACACAGAGAAGAAAAGATTCAAATGTGTGACCCTCCACCTGCAGCCAGAATGATTCAATCCATGCTACCACCATAGCATTCTGCTTCGCGTGCAGATCATTCCCGACCCCGGAGAATTCCGAAGCTTCCCTGGAGACAAGCAAAGGAAATTGCAGCGTGTGCATTGGCGACGGGTTGTAGTGCAGCTGGCTGCATTTCTTCATCCATTGTTTACCTTGCCTCTTCGTTAGCAGTCAGGATTCCCCAGGGCCAATTAGCTGCAGCAGGAGACGTTAAGTTAAGAACATAAGAGCAGCTCTGCTCGATCAGGCCACAGGCAGTCCGGCAAAGCTGTTCTCAAAGATGCCAACCTGATGCTGCTGATGGGAAGCCCACAAGTTTGACCCAATTGAAAGGGGAGAAAACCCCAACAATAATAGAGTGGAGAACCAAAATGTGTGAATTGATAGAATTGGCAAAATTAACGGCAAACATTAGAGCAGTGTTTCCCAACCTAATCTAGGCAACGGCACACTTGTTTCATTAAAAAAATCTCGCGGCACACCGCTCCTCCCCCACCCGGCTGCGCCAGGTCTCCTGACCCAGAGTTACCTCTGGGATCAGCTGTAGCGCGGCATCCTTTCTCCCGCCCATCAGCTGGGGCACCAGGTCGGGATTCTCCCGCGAGGCTTCTGTTGCTCCTGCTGCTGCTGCAGCAGCCAAGGGAGCAGCGCCGCCCTGGCTTCCGCTTCGCCACCGGGCTCCAGCATTGCCGCCGCCACGGTCCTGTGCAGCGCGGGGCTGCAGGGCACCCTGGGCTCTGATTCTCGCGCGAGGCTTCCGGTCGGGATTCTCGCGTGAGGCTGCTGCAGCAGCAGCCAAGGGAGCAGCGCCGCCCTGGCTTCCGCTTCGCCGCTGGGCTCCAGCAGCGCCGCCACCATGGTCCTGTGCAGCCCTGGGCTGCAGGTCCCTTTTTCCGCAGCACATCAGCCGGTGTCTCGCGGCACACTAGTGTGCCGCGGCACACCGGTTGGGAAACGCTGCATTAGAGGACATCCAAACCAAAAAGTCATAAAGGAATGGCAAGGAGTAAAGGATTACCGGTATATGATATTGCAATGTTCCGGATTTGATATTTTGATAGATGTGGAATGAAATGGGTGGGGGTAAGTAAGTAAGATGAAATATGTAAAGTAGGTTTATAATATTGTAATAAGCAACATAGCAAAAGAAAATAAAACAGAAAGTAATGAGATCACGCATGGGAGAGGGGGAGTGGGGAGGGAGGGAAATAAGATGGGGAAATGTGATATAATGATGGTATGGTTTTGTCCTTTTTTCCTGTTTTGTGTGAATTTGAAATAAATAAAATGGTTAAAAAAGAAAAATAAAGAAAAAAGGGAAAAAAAGTTTGACCCAATTGCAACCACAGTCTCCTCACTTAAGGCTACCTCTGACATGATGGCTATTTTAACATTAGAAGGTTCTGCTTTCCAAACAGGGTCAGGATTGTCCCACTAATCTCTTTGGCTGGCAGATTCCCCGGGGGAAGGTGCCACCAGTAAAAAGGCCCTGGACCTCACATGAGTCTTGGGACCAGCAGCACAGCCTCCCAATGAGACTTTCAACAACCACGGTGGTGGCAGGGTGGGGAAATAAAACCCCAACTGAAGTTTGTTTTGCTGGGGGAAACCACTCTACCTTCAGAAATGGCATTTGCTTTTTGCTTCCTTTCCTCCTCCTTTCTGAACTAGAAATTTAATTAACTTGTAGACCACTTAATATTTTGGCTTACACTCAATTGAACTGAGGTTTACAGAGAGAGACAAGTGAGATTTAATGGTTTTATACAACATCATTTGTCAAAAGGTTGCAGGATGATTAACAACTTGGAGCCCATCTGCACTATACATTTGAAGTAGTATCATTCCACTTTAAATCACCATAGCTTCTCCCACATACTCCTGGGAATCTTAGTTTGTCAAGGGGGCTGAGAGTCATTGTGAGATCTCTAGATCCCTCACAGAGCTACAATTCTCAGAGTGGTTTAACAATTCATCTTCCCAGGAATTCTGAGAATTGTAGCTCGCAGGACAAGCCAAGACTAGCTAGAGTGATACAATGCTCCTTTAAAAGTAGAGTACATATGACACCACAGCAACATAATGGAGAATGCAATGCACATATTTAACAACTATAAAACACAAACATTAAATTTAGTTCAATTCACAATAACAAGCAATAAATAAAATTACATAGCGCAAGACAAAGTAAGCTACAGTGTTAAATTATTCACAGTATCAACCCACCTATAAAATCTGCAACTTAACCCCTGCAAAATAACCTAAGTTGTTATCTACTCTTCTCAGCTTTAGCACATATATCTAAAAGCAAGTGACTAAAAGATTCTTTTTTAATCACCAACAGCATTCCGGGGAAAAAAAATAATCCTTCCAGTAGCACCTTCTGTTTCAGTGTATCTCAAGAAGTGTGCATGCACACGAAAGCTCATACCAAAAACAAACTTAGTTGGTCTCTAAGGTGCTACTAAGGGACCCAGGTGGCGCTGTGGGTTAAACCACAGAGCCTAGGGCTTGCTGATCAGAAGGTCGGCGGTTTGAATCCCTGTGACGAGGTGGGCTCCCGTTGCTCGGTCCCAGCTCCTGCCCACCTAGCAGTTCGAAAGCACATCAAAGTGCAAGTAGATAAATAGGAACCGCTCTGGCGGGAAGGTAAACGGCGTTTCCATGCGCTGCTCTGGTTCGCCAGAAGCAGCTTTGTCATGCTGGCCACATGACCTGGAAGCTGTACGCTGGCTCTCGGCCAATAAAGCGAGATGAGCGCCGCAACCCCAGAGTCGGACACGACTGGACCTAATGGTCAGGGGTCCCTTTACCTTTACCTTTAAGGTGCTACTGGAAGGAATTTTATTTTATTTTATTTTGTCTATGGCAGACCAACACGGCTACCTACCTGTAAGCATTCCGAAAGCGCAAGAACAGTGCACAATGTGTATATAATTCTCTGTATGCAAGACTAGCTCTTAATTGTGTTAAGTGAAGCCCTATGACCTTTGCACGACTGCATCCCCAAAGGTTTTACATTTGTGGTGTGAATGTGCCCAGAGAAGAAGAAGAAGAAGAAGAAGAAGAAGAAGAAGAAGAAGAAGAAGAAAGGAGGACAAACTGCCCATAAAACATTTTCTGTTTGGCTATGGACAAAGCTCCAAAATCATACAAGTGATCCATAAAAATTATCATCAACACTTGGCAGCCTCAAGTATGGGGCCTCTTTGCCAGGAGGGGAGGAGGGAAAGGCTACAAACAAATTACACTTCATGTTTTTTTTGAGTCCTGAGTAATGTCACTATTAAGATGGGTTCATTACATAGAATTGTCATCCTCCAGATGCCTGGAAGGGGCTAGTAAGTTGTGTTTTGACACCTGGCCCAGATCAATGCCATTTTTTTTATTTTTTTGCCTCTTCCCCTCTCTCCTTTAAGAAAACGTGATTTTGCATGGCAACGTCTCCAAGACAAACACTAAACAGACAGATCCTTTCCCTTCGTCTCCTCCCAGCCTTGCAGATTACACAGGTCTTCGGTTTTGGCTGCGGCGTTACTTTGACAAACAAAAGGAACAAACAGACGTCTTTGCGTGCAGTCTGAAAGCGTGCAAATATTGGACAGCTAATTGCTTGACACAAGAGTCTTCCAGAGCAATAAATCTGCAGCTACATTAGTCGAAAAAGCTAGCTTCTTAACGTTTGCCCAACTTAATTCTTAAAAAATAAAAATATATATTAAAAAGATGACCTCGACATTCTTTGAGGTACAACCACAACCCATAAATCAATAGGACCTGGACTTCATCAGTGGATCATGGGGACTTTATTGGAACGGGCACTGGTATTGTTACCACGAAACAATAATTGTTACCATGTCCGAGAAAAAAACCACCCCTGACGTTTCCAGAAATAAATTTTACTTGAGATCAGAAAAAGCTGTTGTGGTGGTGGCAAGGGTTTAGACACAATGTGGGCAGGAGAAAATAGTAAGTCTTGTTTATTCCACTTGTTGGGCCAACATTTATTGTGCCAATGCACTCAAGACGGTTTGGAGCTTGGAATAATGGCTTGCAATTTAAACATCTGCAAAACTGACACATTGCTGTCTCAGGTAAACCAATTGCCTCCTCCTCCACCACCACCCATTGCAGAGACACAGGTTGGCTGTATTGGCTGTTGAAATTTACTTCGGCCCTGGCAGCAGGATAGCATCTTTCATCACACCTGAAGGAAAGCGGGTGAGTTTAGTGGGTGCCGGACAGACTTCACGGCATGCAGAGATCTCTACTACGAAACTGTGGGAATGGCTAAAGATTGACAGTCAATAGTGCTGTCACCACTCAGGCTTACTGCCTGCCTATTCACCAAGAAAGAGGGCTTGCTGCTGCCTGCACAGGTGTGTTTGGGGGCTGCTGGAGACATAGTGACCTGGATCATTCCCCCTGTTCAGCTGCTTCCTGAATCAGGGCAAACTGGGGCAAACCCCCTTCCAACCTCATCACTCTCCCCCTACCTGGCCCACTCGCTGCTGACACCCACTTGTCTCTCCCTCCCCCCATGTACAGTCTTCTTCGCAACCTCCCCCTCCTCCACAGCCTTGGGGAAGCCACCCTGTTCTGTGTGGCACCAGGAGACACCGCTCCGGCAGTATGGCCTCCACCTCCTCCTCTGCCAGCACTGCTTCCAGAAGTACCACTACAGAAGGAGGAGGAAGAGCAGTGATGCGCAGGCTCAGGTTAAGTTGGTGCACCTTTTGGTTTCATTTTTGGGTCCCATGCTCTCATGGGAGCCAACTGACTCCCGCTACAGGGCAGGATGAAAACACACCTGTCTTTTGGTCTTGCGCTCTGCCATGACCAGAGCACGGAAACCTAAATGGGACATCTGGAATTCGGATCAGAAGCATAGCTGTCAACCCTCCCTTTTTTTTGCGGGAAACTCCCTTATTCCAATGCCATTTCCCGCTGCTATCCCGGATTGTTGATATCCCTTAAATTTCCTGGATTTCAAAGGAAGCAGCTCCTCTCCCTCCCTGCCGGCCAGGGAGGCCCCTCAGCTGCATTGCTTGGCTGCCAATAAGGAGTCTGAGACCGACTGGGGGCAGAGCTTGCATGCCTTGTGCAGCCAGACCCTCACGCCCAACCAGCCAGCCAGTCTGCCTGCTGTCTACACGCTCGCTCTTTCGCTCAACCGTTCGCGCGCAGGGTGGCAAGGCTACTTGGTGCCATTGCACCGCCCTCGCGGCATCCCTTATTTTCAAATCCGAAAGTTTGGAAAAATCCCTTATTTTCAAATCCAAAATTTGACAGCTATGATCAGAAGCCAGGGTGGCTTCTCTCAATCCTGGATGTCCCTTGCAAAACAGGATACTTGGAGGGCATTCCAGCATAGTTGGGGTAGGATACCACCTCAAAAGTCATCCCAGATGACTGTGCTCTCCTATACATAAATTCCACTTAGTTTGGTTTTCCCTTTGCAAAAACAGGCAAGTCCAATGACACTCATCCTCATCTTGACAAAACTAATTTTCCATGCCTTAAGTTCAGTCAACCATTTCTGGAACCTTTTTTTTATTAAAGCCATGCTATCTTCCTGAAACATCTGCAAAGAGACATGATCAGAAGGCAGGCCTTTCTACCACCATAGATGGACAAGAAAGAACTTATTATACCCCAGTAAGCTTCTCCATGTTTGTGCATACATGGATTGAAGA
The DNA here is from genome assembly GCA_034642065.1 of Darevskia nairensis. Lineage (NCBI taxonomy): Eukaryota > Metazoa > Chordata > Lepidosauria > Squamata > Lacertidae > Darevskia > Darevskia nairensis. The sequence goes on from JAWWNI010000233.1 coordinate 132,465, forward strand.
AGTAACTTTTGCACAAAGCAGCTATATCTATTAGTGTAGCAAATTTAATTATGTGTTCTTACACTATTTCACTGGTAGATTTGCAAATACATGCTGGGTGGTTTTCCAACTAAGGCTGCGAACAAGAAGAATCAATTATTGGAAGACTGAGAGAATCAGTTCTCCAGATCAGCGCAGGTTTCTAATTTGTTCGGTTTTTATGATGCTGGAAATGCAAACTCAAGGCCATGCATTAAATACACACTTTTCAATGCCATCACCAGTCAAATGTGCCTTTTGTACACATCGTTTATGCAAACCACATGCTTTTGTGCACTGAAAATCTGTTGCAAAATCTGGAGAAGCATGAATTCCATTTGGTAGTTGCATTCTTGATCCAAAATCACACTCGGAAGCATTGAGTTGGTCTTTAGCAAACAGCAGACCAAGCAAATCCCTCCTCCCACCCTTCAGTTTATGGCAATCAAAACCATGCATGTAGAGCTGTGGAAAGACACTGACATAAAAGCAGGTAAAAGGAGAAATAAAGAAAAGAGAAGATTGGGAGAAGAACCGTAGAATTGTAGAGCTGGAAGGGACCATGTGGGTAGTCCAACCTCCTGCAACACAGGAATCTTTTGCCCAACGTGGGGCTTGAACCCACGACCTTGAGATTAAGAGTCTCATGCTCTACTGACTGAGCTGTCCGCCCAATCTGCCAAATGTCAGAAAGGAAGCACCAAGACAGATGTTGAACCAACCCTTCTGAAAAGTGTAGATAAGCCCAAATTCCAATGCAGGGCGATTCGCAACAGCTACAGCAGTTTCTTATTTTGACAATGAATACCGTCTTCTCTCTCTTGCTCACAAACATTTAAGTTCAGATGTAAAACTTGATCTATAGAATAACACAGCTTTGCATTTCTTAAAATGTTGTGGCTGCACCTCTGTTTTCTGCACAGAGGCAGTCCAACATAGCTCTCCATTCTGCATCTGAAGAGACCCTTGGCCTCAAGCCCTTGGCTACCCACCCCATGTCAGAACCCTTTATGGTGATGAGCATAAGAACATAATTAGAGCCTTGCTGGATCAGGCCAAACGTCCACCTCATCCAGCATTCTGCTCTCATGGTAGCCAACCAGATACCCCTAGGAAGCCTACAAGCAACAGTGCTTTCTCCATTCCTGATTCCCAGCAGCTGGTATTCCGAGTCCCACTGTCTCCGACACCCCCATGGTCTGCAGCTTCTATTCTGAACCTCTGCTCCACCGCGGCCCCCAGTGCACCACACAGGAAATGGCCTCGCTGTTGCTACTCTGCATCTATGCTGGTCCCGTGGGTTACCCAAGAGGAGAGGTCCAAGTCCAGTCCGTGGTCAAAGGTTCAACGTAGAGACAGTCTGTAGTAGCTGAAGCTGGGTGCAGGAACAGGTATGCAGGCAGGAAACCAGGGCGGGTCATGAGCTCAGGCAGGAAAGCAAGACAGGTCTCAAGCAGGAACACTGGCAGGAACCAACAATGTTGCTCCTGCAACTTGGGGCTGGGACTGGACGGCTTTTATCTTCCCCGAGGATTAGGGCGGCCCCGATCCTCTGGTGACTCGCCTCTCCTGGCTTGGAGGCGAGCACTCCTCCTGTGGGAACTCAGTTCCCTTCGCCTCTCTGCCCTGAGCCTCTGCAGCTCAGGAGAGGCTGGAGGATTACCGGACCCAGAGGCAACCTCAGCTTCCCCTGACGGGGCTGAGAGTGGAGCACCTGCAGGCAATGGGTCCTCCATCCCATCAGGAGCCAGAGCAGACTCAGCAGATGCCTGCACCTGAGGATCCAGCACAGGTGAGGACCCTTCAGACTCAAGCCCCAGCCCTGGCTCAGCTGGTTCTGGAGGCAGGGAATCCTGTGCAGGCTGGGATACCTCAGGTTCAGCATCTGAGTCCGAAGCCCAGGCCATCACAGCATCCATTCTATTTTCTTGTGCCTCATCCTAGTCCTCTCTGGACTCACTTCAGCTCCTCTTTCCACAATTCCCGTCATTTGAAACCCTGAACATCAGAAACAATTGTAATTAGGCCCTTTCCCTCAAACTTTTTGTTGTTGTTCAGTCGTTCAGTCGTATCCGACTCTTCGTGACCCCATGGACCAGAGCACGCCAGGCACGCCTATCCTTCACTGCCTCTTGCAGTTTGGCCAAACTCATGTTAGTAGCTTCGAGAACACTGTCCAACCATCTCATCCTCTGCCATCCCCTTCTCCTTGTGCCCTCAACCTTTCCCAACATCAGGATCTTTTCTAGGGAGTCTTCTCTTCTCATGAGGTGGCCAAAGTACTGGAGCCTCAACTTCAGGATCTGTCCTTCTAGTGAGCACTTGCTGGGACCAATTCTTTCTTGCGTCCCTCCCTTCCTCTCAGGATAGATACCATTAATGGACATTCTGCCTGGCCACTTGCAAAGTGATATCACCTGACCTCTGAGATTACAATGCTATCTTATTGCGCTGTGTCAATAGTTAGACAATTCATTGACAGAGTGGCTTCTAAATAATCAAAATGGATTACTATGCACTCAGAGTTGTACATGCTTAAACAATGATGCCGATGTTCAGATTCCTCCCATTTTTGCTCATTTTCCCAATACTCCTACCCACATAATATCTTATCTACAATTGCAATTCAGCACCACCACTGTACTGTACTCCTTTTGCTCCTGAGGGCTTGCCAAATAATAATAATAAATAAAAACTGGAGGAAAAAAAGAGTGCTATGTTTTGTTTTCTTGTGCTGGTCTTTTTTGGCTGTACGAAACTTGCATAGAAGAGAGGGGAGGAAAACACAATTGTAGGAAAGGAAAATGGGATGGACACAGTATGCCCCATTCCTAGGAATAGTCTGGCTTGCCAAACATCATTTGTAACCCTAGAAACATTTTAACTGCAGACAAGTATACTTGTTGTTACTCTGACTTGTAGCCAGTTATCTACGTCAATGTGTATCTAAGACACCAACCATTATGTTACTGGAGAAAAGCATGGGAATAATATGGAGAAAGGACAGGAAGACGCAACACGGAGCCAGCACCAAAACATTTCACAACAAGCCTCTATTGCAGGGTTTCCCAAACTTGGGTCTCCAGCTGTTGTTGGACTACAACTCCCATCATCCCTAGCTTATAGGACAAGATGAGGCGGAAGGAGGGGGGAAGCACCACAGGGCTAGTGGAAGTCCTTGCACAGGCTTCCGCTAGCAGGACTCATTAGTTGAACCCAGTCCAAGCCAAAAAGCATTTTATTAGGGAGCACTGCTGTCAGGGATCTGACCTCACACAAGGTTCTTGAGACGGGGAAGGAGGAATGGAGGGAAGTGCAGCCTCTCCTGGGAAGCAGTTCTGAATCCAGTGGGGATAGTAATGAAAGCCCCAGTGGTGAGGAGCAGGAACTGCCAGGCAGTGCGGTGAAGCTGAGGGCCAGAGATGCTGACAGAGCCCTAGCTCCACCTGAGTGGGTTGCAGAGCAAAGCGGTCAGCTACTTCCGTCGCCCCAGCTGCGTAGGGGGGGGAAGCGTAAGGAAAGGAGGCGACGCTTTGGAATTCCAAAGCTTTTATGTTGGGGGAGGAACCGGCGAAAGCCACTCCTGTATTCTGGAACCAACTCAAGCGGACATGAATCTTAAACGCTCCGATGTACATAGTCTGTAAATAAAGTATTAGCTTTAGAAGAACGGATGTTTCTGGCTCTTTACTCTCGAGGAGACAACCCCGAGCCCTTACAACTGCTTTGCCAAAAAATGTGTTTATTAGGTGAAACTGTGTGTGTGTGTGTGTGTGTGTGTGTGTGTGTGTGTGTGTGTGTGTATTAGGAGAAATTTGCACCAAAGCTCTAATGGAATTTTAATGAGGCCTTTAAAAAAAGTTGCAAACTGATATGGAAATGTGGCAAACAGAACTGAAGATTGGAAGGAGGAGAGACACTGAAATGGACCTATTTGCCTACTTCTACTTTGGAGACTCTGCTCATGGCTCAATGACACTACCATAATGGGCTGAATAACAGGTGGAGATGAATAAGCGTATAGAGGGGAGGTCCAAAAAATATCTACATGGTGCCTAGGGAACAATTTGCACCTTTATATCAGCAAGACAAAGGAGATTGTGTTGGATTTTCAGAGGAAGAGAGGAGAACGAGCCCCACTGTACATCGGGGAGGGCTGTGTGGAGAGAGTCTCTTCCTTTAAATTCCTAGGAGTTTATCTCAGTGAAGACCTTACTTGGAAAAATCAATACAACCCAGGTGGTTAAGAAAGCCCAACAGAGACTCCACTTCCTCAGAGTATTGCGAAAGAACAATGTCAACCAACATTTGATAATCTCCTTCTACCGGTCCACAACAGAAAGTGTCCTTTCATACTGCATCACGGTGTGGTACGCCAGTTTGACAGTCATGGATAGGAAGTGCCTACAAAAGGTGATGAATACAGCACAAGATATTATGGGCTGTCCCGTGAATCCACTGGATGATATCGCAGAAGATCGTTGCCTCAGGAGAGTGAGGAAAATCCTCAGGGACGATTCACATATTGGTCAGCACTTTCTTGATCTCCTGCCCTCGGGCAGAAGATATAGAAGCATGATTAGTCGCACCAACAGGGTAAAGAACAGCTTCTACCTGTGGCCTGTTAGGCTACTGAATGAAAAGATAACAACAGGGCAACTGACTTTCGGGTTAGAAGAAGAAGAAGAAGAGTTTGGATTTGATATCCCGCTTTATCACTACCCGAAGGAGTCTCAAAGTGGCTCACATTCTCCTTTCCCTTCCTCCCCACAACAAACACTCTGTGAGGTGAGTGGGGCTGAGAGACTTCAGAGAAGTGTGAGTAGCCCAAGGTCACCCAGCAGCTGCATGTGGAGGAGCGGAGACGCGAACCCGGTTCACCAGATTATGAGTCTACCGCTCTTAACCACTGCACCACACTGGGTGTGCGTCAGTAAACGAGGGAAATTAAGACTAAGAGAGCTGAGTAGGGGGTGTTCATGTAATCTCACTGCAAACAAGTTGTATTAGTGACAAAGTATTTCAATTCAATTTCAATTCTTATCAGTAAGCGGCATTTCAAATGGTGTGAAATAATGGAAACAACTTGATTTGCAGCAGAAAGTAACTGTTGCTCACTGGGAGGAGGATGAGGAGGAGAAGTTGGAGTGCTAATCTCTCTCTCCCAATAAGCAACAGCAATCCACCTGTTGAAAACTATTGTAGCAGCTGTGCTGATAGGTCCTTGTGCATTTTCCCTGCATTGCAAAATTCCAGTCATATCACACTTTGAAATTTCCGCGCTGTGTTTCCTATGGGCAGGATCCAGCCTTGCAATCCACGGAGTTTGTGGTGGAGGAAGGGAAAGAGGATTTTCTCTGCGATCCTCTTGAGCCCCCGAAAAGCTGCCCTAAAGGGCCAGGTGGGAGAGACACAGAGGACTGCAAGGGATGCCATCTCCCTCTGCTTCCTCCAACAAAGTGACTCCTCTGGACCCCAGACACTTTTCTGAACCAAGAGAGGCTTTTTATATGGGATGGAGACACACAAGCCCTTCCGGAGACTCTGGCTATTGGATGGTAATCTGTAACAACAAAATATTCTTCTAATTCCATGATTATACCGTCTTTCCCCCTTTTTAAGACACCGTCTTATAATTTTTTTTCCTCAAAAAAACACAGGGTGGCTTATTTTCAGGGGGATGTCTTATTTTTATTATGTCAGTATGGTACGGTACAGCCTCCCCCTGTGGCAGCACCACGGCTTACTTTTGGGGTACGTCTTACTTCTCACAAAGGTAAAAAAACCTGCCATGGCTTATTTTATGACTATGTATTAAAAAAGGGGAAACAGGGTATTATAGAGGAGAAAGAAGCTTGGGGATTTGCCATCATCCAGCCCCCCAGAGGCTTCAGAAGGACCACCTTGCTCTGAGTGAGAAAAGGCAATAACTGTTTCTCCTAAAACAAACAACCTTTCCTTCTATTGTAATTATATTTGAAAAAAACCAATGCTTATTGTTAATGACCCCCTTTGTACCTCCTCCACCTTCAGTAGGGCTGCCATACGTCCAGGAAAACCCGGACATGTCCTCTTTTTGGAGACCAACATGCCCATCCAGGCAGTTTTTTAACTTTTTAAAGGAAATGTCCGGGTTTTTCGGGCTCGGACTGCTGGGGCTTGAGCTACTCTGCATACTGCAGCTGCTGCCAGCCCGAGCTGGGGAAAGAGGCGTGCAGGTGTGACGGTGGCAGCCCAGCATGCCCGAACCTGCATGCCTCTTTCCCTGGCTTGGGCTGGCAGCGGCTCGGGCTGTCCTCTTTTTTGCTCTTCAAGATACGGCAACTCTACTTTCAGAAGCAGTGGTGGTGGTGTTCTGGGGCAGGGCCTTATCTGTGGTGGCCCCCAATTGTGGAACTCCCTCCCCACAGAGGTGTGCCTGGCCCGGTTTTATACTGCTTCCTGCGTATATTTTTAGGACCCAACTTATTTCTGTCATTGCATGTTGTTTAAAACTGTTCTTTTTAATATTGGGTTTTAATGTTGCGTTTTAATGTTTCAGCCCTTCCTGAGACCTTAGGCTGAAGAGTGGATAATAAATAAAATAATAATAATCTTATGTAAACCACTTTGCGAGGTCTGCCTGAAAAGCAATACAGCTGTACCTTGGAAGCCGAACAGAATCCGTTCCGGAAGTCCGCCTGACTTCCAAATCGTCCGAAAACCAAAGTGTGGCTTCTGATTGGCTGCAGGAAGCTCCTGCAGCCAATCAGAAGCTGTGGAAGCCCCATCAGATGTTCGGCTTCCAAAAACAGTTTGCAAACCAGAACAGTCACTTCTGGGTTTGCAACATTCGGAAGCCAAAACATTCGACTTCCAAGGTATAACTGTATACAAATGTCACTAAACTAACAAATGCAAACATATTTGTTGTTGTTTAGTCATTTAGTCATGTCTGACTCTTCGTGACCCCATGGACCAGAGCACACCAGGCACTCCTGTCTTCCACTGCCTCCTGCAGTTTGGTCAGAGTCATGTTGGTAACTTCGAGAACACTGTCCAACCATCTCGTCCTCTGTCGTCCCCTTCTCCTTGTGCCCTCCATCTTTCCCAACATCAGGGTCTTTTCCAGGGAGTCTTCTCTTCTCATGAGGTGGCCAAAGTCTTGGAGCCTTCAGGATCTGTCCTTCCAGTGAGCACTCCGGGCTGATTTCCGCACACATATTAATAAAGGGGGAAATATCACTCAGTGGTTGTTCTCCTCTCCCTTCCCAATCAAATAACTTGTGTGTGTGTATCCAACCTATCATGTTTTGGGGACACTTATCACTGGGAATGAATACGTTGTTCTGCTTTCTCAAAGCATTCCCACTGGAAGTTGCAAATTGCAGGTTCTCACGCAGGGCTGCTAATACGATTCTAGCCTGACAAGGTCAGCAGGGAAACTTAATAGATAACAGAATTCCTCAAGTGATTTGTGATGCTGCGGAAAGAACATGAGATGTGTGCTAGGAGGGGCCACAGGAAGCCTTTCATTCTCGATCAGGCAACTGAGGCAAGAATTGTCTGGTCAAAGCATGCGCCAGGAGCAAAACAGATGCTATGGCGCCCATTCCCGCCATCACTTTCGGCACATTTTCTTCCATATAGTAGTTGAACGCCGTCATCAAGCTATCCCGGCAGTGTAAGGAACCGTAGAAGATCAATTGGCTCTTTGTGGCTATTTTAAGCACATGCTCAAAGATGGCAAAGAGTATCTTCTGCCTTATGTAATGATGAACTTGGTGTCAGGGAAAGAGCTGGCATCTGTTGAACTCCTGCCAAAGCTTTATTTTCCATGAAAGAGGGAGTTGGGGAGGGTGGGGGGAACAGCTAGAGAGAAAGCCTGTAATGGGATCTTCATGGGAGAATGGCAAAACCTCCAGAAAACGTTCCCCTGGATGCTCATTGTTTATATCAAGAGTGGGTAAACTGCAGCCCTCTGTTTGTTGCTGGACTCCAGCTCCTATCATACCTGAGCACTGCCTATGTTGGCTGGGGATGGTGGGAGCTGGATTCTCACACCATTATGAGGGCAACATGTTTCCCCCATCCCTAATACATGAAAAGCACAAACACAAATTTAGACATTTTTTTCCCCCTTGGGGCTTTCTCCCTAGGAAGTGTGCTTCGGACTGCAGCCTAATATGAATGTGGCATGTTTGCAAATGAGCATTAGCAAAAAGAGAGAAAGGAAATGAAAAGAGGTTGCTGCCCCAAGGAGCCTACAGTCTCAGTTTCCAGAGTGAGCAAGGGGTGAAAAAACGGTGACAGCAAAGGTTCGTTGAAGGAGCTAAGTTGCAGTGTGACTCAAACTTGGGTCTCCAGCTGTTGTTGGGCTACAACTCCCATCATCCCTAGCTAGCAGGGCCAGTGGTCAAGGATGATGGGAGTTGCAGTCCAACAACAGCAGAAGGAGACCTCCAGGATTCGGAAACCCAACACGGCAACCAGGGCCCCTGGGGCTGTATTTCTGAAATGACAATCTTCCTCCAATGCAACTGACTCAAGTTTTCTACCAGGGGCTTCCCAGCTCATGCTCCTAGCATAAACACTACCCCCATAGCCAATGTGACATGTGTTACAAGGTCAAGGGTTTGGACAGCGAACAAGATCGCTGTGGCATAATTATCGGCGCTCACTTCATCCTATTGAAATGTCAGTAAAATAATATTATGATTTCCCAAATTTGGAATTTACCCTGGCCCTTCTCCAAACTGAGCAATTCTCTTAGCTTGCTTATTCTGGTGCACCCTATCCGAAAAAGGGAATATATGTATGTATTCCAAGACTCTCGTTATTTTCTCATTCTAGACTAGAGCTGTAAGTAACTCTTAAAATAGACCCACACATTATTTTTTTTGAAAAGAATGCCATACTTCCACTTGTCCTCTGGGAAGACTCTTCAGCCTGTCAAAGATACCCTGAGTAACCAGTGCTGCCCACAGGGTGATTCCTGCATTGGAGGGGGTTGGACTAGATGGCCTTTGAGATTCCCTCTATCTCCACAATCCTATGGTTCTTAGTTGCTCACATTAACAGTGGACTTAATCTTACATTCCCTCTTCACCCGCACTTTAGCTGGGAGGTGTATACAGCTTTACTTTCACTTAATTCAAAATCTTATTAAGCCAGCAATGCTTCAATTTGAAGGGGTGGGGGGTGGGCTCCTGCACATTTTGCTGTGTGGGACCACTAGACATCAGCCCTGAAGTCTGGCCCTACGGTGCCAACAACCTCTCAGCCTTTGCGAAGCCCCTGTAGCACCACAGTCCAATCTACCTGAACTAGGTTTGTGAAGAGGCAGAAGAGGAACCATAGAATCATAGAATTGTAGAGTTGGGAGGGACCTTCCAGGGCCATCTAGTCCAACCCCCTGCAATGCATGTGTCAGGGATCTGCCCACCCCTGCCAGTCCAGCTCTGAGTGCATACAGGGACCCGCAGCCTGTGTTAACGACAGATTCATCTTTGAGTGAATCTGGCAGCCCCTCTTCAGGGGAGGAGCAGATAGTGGCTGGGAGCCAGGGAGTGCCAGGTGTCCAGGGAGTTGCTGAGAGACCTGGCACCACCCAGCAGACTCGCTCGGAGGGGGAGGCATCAGTTCCGGCGCATATCTCACGTAGGAGGAGAAGGCGGCAATTCAGGATGCCGAGGCTTTGGTGTTGGCGCCAAAACAGAAGGGAGGCACTTCCGGGTTCTGCTAGTGACTGAGCAGACATGATAAACTGAACTCTGCACTGTAAATAGCTTTGCACAAAATAAAGAGACTTAAAGACAAGATGACTTGGTCTTACTATTGAACAACCGATAAGAGAATCTGACAGGATGAATCCCAGCTAAAGCATCCATGAGATGTAAGGAAATGGCCACATCTTAGGATATGCAATGCCTGCACCTATCAGATTACGGAACACAGGAAGAGTGAAGTGGGGGCATAAAATGAGAGGAATTGTGGAAAGTGGAGCTGAAGTGAGTCCAGAGAAGAGGAGAAGGAGGGACATCAACATCAGAAGGAAGAAGAACAGGTTGCAGAGTAGCAACAGTCAGGCCATTTCCTGTGGTGCGCATGGGAGCCTGTGATGGAACAGGGGTTCAGAATGGAAGAGGCACACTGGGTGTCTCTTGAGGAAGTGCAACTCTGAACACCAGTTGCTTAGTGAGGAGACTGGTGTTCCACTCAGGTCCTGCTTGTGAGGTTGCCCACTGTGAGAACAGGACATTGGACTGGATTGGCCATTGGCCTGCTCCAGCAGAACTCTCCTTATGTTTATGTCCATCAAAACTGAGTAACTATTTCCAGGTTCCTGAGCAGATTTTTCTTGAACATTAGAAGAATCCTTAGTGATGGTAAAAACAGCTTGACAACAGGGAGAATGACCTACAGGAGTGGTGGATGTTGGGGAGGCATCTGTTGGAGATAACCTAGCTCTGGGCTGCTTTCATGAGGCTGGGGGCTGGAATCGAAGGGAGCTTTGATCTGTAACTAGGGTCTGGGGAACATATGCTTTGCCCTAGATTCATAGGAAAATGCCAAGTCACAGAACCAAAACAAAACCAAGGCCCATGAACCTTGGTACTGCCTAGAGTGGCTGGAAGAACTTCCATGGGATTTTAGACAGGAGTGTTTCACAGCCCTGCACAGAAATGACAGGGATCACACCCAAAACCTTTTGCACGCATAGACATATCCTCTACCACTGAGACCCTCAGTCTCTGGTACAACCAGTTAAAAGGATCTTGGGCTAGCAGTTTTGGAAACAATTGTGACTGATGACTGCTAGCAACTGAGCTGGCTGGATCAATACTGAGCTGGCTGGATCAATAGTCTGACTCAGCAGAAAGCCGGTTCACATGTTCTATGTTTATATCCTTTCCCACACTGGAGCAGTATGCATTGCGCATACACAGAGAGAAAAACTTCCGATTACATCACCCTCTGCAAAATTTCTACTCGCTCTTCTCAGCTAAGATTGTTCCTCCCCAAGAAAGTGAGATCGATAGGTCTGAACTACCTTCACATAAGAAATGCTAGCATCAATCATTTGTCAAGTCTTAGCCTGTCACCACAAGCACCACCTTTGTAGACGGGAGGCCAAAAACAGGACCGAACTCATTAAGTGACAGAACTGCTATTGCTTACATATTGCTCAATAGGTTTCTCATCCTTCAGTGCATGTTTGCTTCCATCCAAGTTAGAACGCATGAACGGTAGAGCAGTGTTTTCCAACCTCCTCGGGGCAACGGCACACCTGCCCCACGAAAAAAATCTCGCGGCACACCACCACATGCACCCCGACCCGGGGGGCGGGGTGTCCGCGCGCCCTGGCGGGAGGGAGGGGAAGGACCCAGGCGGGCGAAAATGGAGCGGGAGATCGGCGGGCCAGGCGCCCGCCCCCCCTCCAGCGCCCAGCCCCCCGGCAGCACCTTCACCCAGCCCCGAGCGAGCCCGGTGGCACCGGCACCTCCCGCCCGTCCCCGACCGCGACCGGGGCGGCAGAGGCAGCGGGCGAAGCACCCAGCAGCCCCACGAAGGCGGCGGTCAGCGCGGGAAGCCCGGACCGACCCGGAAGACCGGGGCGGCAGAGGCAGCGGGCGAAGCGCCTGGCAGCCCCGCGAAGGCGGCGGTCGGTGCGGGAAGCCCGGACCGACCCGGAAGCACAGCAGCCGGTGTCTTCCCGCGGCACAGGAGCCGGTGGCTTGCGGCACACTCCTGTGCCGCGGCACACCGGTTGGGAAACGCTGCGGTAGAGAACAGTTCAACAAATGTTAATCTCTACCATCTTTAAAAAGTGAAACATGGACATGCTCCAAATTTCCAGTACAGATGTGGTCCCCCCCCTTTGTCTCAGTAACTGGTTTCAACAAGAATGACCTTCAATGTCAATGAGTTTTCCTCCAATACCTAAGCAAAATATTGCAGATACAATCACTGCACATATGTCATTGGAGTATCCTAGGAAAAGGATGGATGCCACCCTCATAATGATTTAAATGGACCATAGTTGGTGGTGATCTTATACCAGGAACGTCCAACAGGTAGATCGTGATCTACTGGTAGATCATAGGGGTCTGTGGTAGATTGCGGTAGATCTTTCCCCCTCCCAAAAAACTTCCTAAAAAAAGCTCAACAACTTTGGTAGATCACTTTTTTTATATAGTGGGAGTAGATCTCAGTCTCTTGAAAGTTGGACATGCCATCTAGCCAATCTCCTTGCCCAGTCCTGGAAACCCAGAGCTGGAGCATTCCATCAAGACGTCTAGCGCAATGGTCAACTAAAATCTTCCCTCCTGTAACTGCAATGCGCTCTACGTGGGGCTACCTTTGAAGGTGACCCGGAAACTGCAATTAATCCAGAATGCGGCAGCTAGACTGGTGACTGGGAGTGGCCGCCGGGACCACATAACACTGGTCCTGAGAGATCTACATTGGCTCCCAGTACGTTTCCGAGCACAATTCAAAGTGTTGGTGCTGACCTTTAAAGCCCTAAACGGCCTTGGTCCTGTATACCTGAAGGAGCGTCTCCACCCCCATCGTTCAGCCCGGACACTGAGATCCAGCACCGAGGGCCTTTTGGCAGTTCCCTCATTGCGAGAGGTGAGGTTACAGGGAACCAGACAGAGGGTCTTCTCGGTAGTGGCGCCCACCCTGTGGAACACCCTTCCATCAGATGTCAAGGAAATAAGCAGCTATCCTATTTTTAAGAGATAGCTGAAGGCAGCCCTGTTTAGGGAAGTTTTTAAAATCTAATGCTGTATTGTTTTAACATTCAATTGGGAGCTGCCCAGAGTGGCTGGGGAAACTCAGCCAGATGGGTGGGGTACAAATAATAAATTATTATTATTATTATTATTATTATTATTATTATTATTATTGACATTAGAACTCACAGATTCATCATCCAGGGTGATTAATCGATCATTATCAGGTACTTGTGAGTGATTCAGTCCATCTTCCCTCTTGGACTACTTCCCCAACACAATGAGGACACGTGCCATCATAAAGCTGAGGGAGAGTGGGCTGTTCTTAAGGAATGTGTGATCACAACAGGATCTATTGGTGCATAGGGTAGGGCCCACTGGGAGAAAGATCACTGTACCAGAGTGACCAAAGCCCAGCTCTATATACTTTTCTTTCATCGCTCCTTCTCAGTCCTTACTTCTTTCCCTGCTTGGAACCCTCTCTAAACATGCTGCCCACCACAAGTTTGCCCTCTAGCCAGATGAGCATCTCTCCTTCTCTGGCGGGGCTGCAGTAGCCAGCCTCTTCTGATCTGTGCAGCTCACCTTCATAACCGACTGCCAAGCTGACAGCTTCAGTAGGGAGTTACCCCACCAGCCACTGCTCACAACAACTTTGAATATATTTCTTCCAGTGTTTGAAAGTGGAATTTTACACCTGCTTGGTGTTCCGGGAAAGGTATGACTCAGCTTTTGGACCAGGACGGTCTTTTCTAAGGATAAAAGTATTTGGGCTCTGATGTAAACTATTCTTTCCCTTGGTTTAACAAAATCAGGACACAACCTGATTTCCTTAGCAGAAGGAGATACAGACGTAGCCCCATAAAATAAGCTTTTATATATTTTCTGCAGCGTTCCCAGAATAGTAGTTCAGTAACACGTGGCATATACCTCTCTCTCTCTGTGTGTGTTGTTGCCTAGAGTCATGATGTTGAAGATGACCTGTTTAAATCCCAAGTTATAGTCCAACCTTTTAACACACACAAAGTTATCTTATGCTGTTGCCGTCCATTCTGTATGCTGCATTTCCAGTTTTGAGTGGAATCAGGAATCAAATAGCTAAGGCGAATGTGGAAGAGACTGGTATTAAAAGAAAAACAGCAAGCAGCGATTTCTCTGGGCCTGCCAGCTGCAAAATGGGGGGGGGGGGGAAGGCAGATTCAGCATGGAGACAGGGGCTATACCAGGCATAGGCAACTTTGGCCCACCAGATGAGTCAGGCTGGTGAAGAGTCATGGGTGTCTCCCCCTCCTGCTGTGACAAGCTCCCCTCCTCCCTTGTCTCCCAGAACCAAAAGAGGTATGAAACAGGAAGAGCAAAGACAGCCTGTAAGCAGGCACAGTCTCTGATTGTTTGCAATGAGCCCTGCAGAGGAGACATATACTGCTGTGGGGAGGCAGGGACTTCCAGTCTCAGCAACTGATTTCATTGAGTAGGACCTACAGGTAGCAGCGCCAACTATAGGGGGCAAAAAGGGCTTCAGCCCCCTCAATATTTGTGCGTAGCAGCAGAGGCGTAGTAAGCCCAGGTGGTACCCGGGGCGGAATTTTTTTTTGTCACCCCCCACCACTTTAATTTTTTTAAAAATAAAAACAATTAAAAAGTGTCACCCCCCTCTGATGGTGCCACTTTGCGAGGTGTGGGGTTTTTTTTGTGTGTGTCTATTATCTCTTTTTTTTCAATAAAGTAAAAATAATAAAAAATAATAATAAATGTATAAAAATAAAAAAAATAAAAAGTGTCGCCCCCCTCTGATGGTGCCACTTTGTGATGTGTGGGGGGGTTGTGTGTGTGTGTGTGTGTGTGTGTGTGTGTGTGTGTGTGTGTCTATTATCTCTTTTTTTCAATAAAGTTAAAATAAAAAATAATAATAAATAAATGATAAAAATTTAAAAAAAAATTAAAAAATTAAAAAGTGCCCCCTCTCTGATGGTGCCACTTTGTGAGGTGTGGGGGTTGTGTGTGTTTCTATTATCTCTTTTTTTCAATGAAGTTAAAAATTAAAAAAAAAAATTAAAAAAAGTTTAATTTTATTTTTTTTAAAGTGTCACCCCCTTCTGGGGTGGAACCCGGGGCGGCCCGCCCCCCCGCTCCCGTTGCTACGCCCCTGCGTAGCAGCAGTGGCAGAGCTGGGGTGGAGGCAGGGGGCATCTTGTCACCCCTCCCCCCGGGTAGCACCCGGGAAGGACCACACCTGCCCCCCTTCGTACACCCCTTCAGGGGGCCACCAAACCCTGCAGCCTGCCACTGCCAGGCACTCTTGCACGCCGGGCAGGGGTGGGACGCCCATGCCTACAGGGTGGAAGCTGCTGTGCTCCTTAGGCCTGAAACTCTGCCAAGTCTGTGAAGATCATGTTTCGCTTAACTCCAGCTTTGTGATTTACTGTGTGATTTACTGACCAGCTTGCTCTGTGACGGGCTGCCTTCAAAGGCAGTTCGGAAACCTCAGCTGGTGCAGAATGCAGCAGCCAGACTGAGAACAGGAACCAGGTGATCAAATCACAGAACCCCTATTCCGGCCCAGCTGCATTGGATGGCTCTATCCTATCACGGCTTGGGACCGAGAGCCCCATCATCAACCTGCCCACGCCCTTAGGTCAACATCGGATGCCCTCCTCTGTGTACCCTCTGTGATGGCAGTTTTAAGAGTGGTGACAAAGGAATAGGCCTTATCAGTGGTGGCTCCCCACCTGTGTAATGCTCTCCCCAGCAAGGCCTGCCTGGTCCAGACTTGTGTCGTCTTTTCAGTGCTAGGTCCAGATGCTCCTCTTTTCCCAGGCATATGATGGGATGGTTGCTTTCATGCCTTTGTTTCATTGATTATCCCTGACAATTTGTGTTTCGAGGTGGTGTGCTTAAGATATTATGACAATGTTCATACTGTTCTGCATTGTGGTCTTGCTTTAATTTCTGTATATTTTAATCTATTGTAAAATAATCTGAATAGTAGTTGTTTATCTAAAGACATTTAAACTAATCTAATCTAAATAATAAATGAGATGCCCCCAACAAATAATATGTTTATCAGGCCACTGAAGCCATTACCAAAAGTATCACCACAAATCTTCTAAATACATTTTGACTGCCAGCCTGGGATAGCTCAGTCAGCACAGCCCGAGGCTCTTAATCCCAGGGTTGTGGGTTCGAGTCTCACTTTGGACAAAAGATTCCTGCATTGCATGGATGACCTGCATAGTCCCTTCCGACTCTAAATTATTCTACGACTTGTCTTTAAATCTAAGACGTTTAAGAGGCATGCCCCCTTCTCCCTTTATTCAAGTGCATTTTCTCACAGCAACATCAGTAAGAAAGCATTGTGGGGAGTGGCCGCCAGGACCACGTAACACCGCTCCTGAGAGATTTACATTGGCTCCCAGTATGTTCCCGAGCACAATTCAATGTGTTGGTGCTGACCTTGAAAGCCCTAAACGGCCTCGGTCCTGTATACCTGAAGGAGCGTCTCCACCCCCACCATTCAGCCCGGACACTGAGATCCAGCGTCGAGGGCCTTCTGGCGGTTCCCCTCACTGCGAGAAGCAAAGCTACAGGGAACCAGGCAGAGGGCCTTTTCGGTGGTGGCGCCCGGCCTGTGGAACGCCCTCCCATCAGAGGTCAAAGCGATAAACAACTATCTGACATTTAGAAAATACCTGAAGGCAGCCCTGTTTAGGGAAGTTTTTAATCTGTGATATTTTAATGTATTTTGATATTTGTGGAAGCCGCCCAGAGTGGCTGGGGAGACCTGGCCAGATGGGCGGGGTACAAATAATAAATTATTATTATTATTATATTGTGGGTGCCACTCTTTGCCTAGATGTGCTCTTGTGTCTTTTGGGGAGGGAGAGAGGGAGAAAGAGAGAGAGAGAGAGAGACCGACCTTCTCTACCCTTTATCTGTAAGCCAATGAGTTCTTCATGTCATCCTATTGAATGACACCCCAGCAGTCAGGGCTGGTGTGGGGGGGGGGAAGAAATGTAGCAAGCCAAATGTTCAAAGATCAAGAACAGGAGCAGCAAACAACAAATACTTTCCATTCTAGTACACAATAGATAACGTGCCGCCCCTAACAGCGTTCCGCGTTTGCAGATATGAAAGGAAACATCTAGGCAAGGCATCCCTTTTAAGGTTAAGGCCCGGTGTCCTTGTCTGTAAAGCACAAGATTAAAAGAGAATAGAAAATCGCCCAGATACACACAAACCCTTCAAGGCATCATAGTTGATGCTGGCATTGGGATGCATTGTATCACTGGAAACAAGGGTGGGAAGTTATAGCTTTCCAGCCCCTTCTTGCCTTTAGCAAGTCCTGTACACAGACACACCTCCTCCTCCTCCAAATAAGGCTCACCCACCCAATGCAACTTATATAGAACACGCATAGAGGGATTTGAAAGCCCCTCCACACATTTGCCGCCAGCAAATGTGTTTGCGTGGGAGGTGTCTGCTCACAGTCCTCTGTTCACAACATGCACACACCTTGCTGTAAGATAAACACCTTGCTGCAAAGATAAACGACTTTGCAGCACACCCGTCCTTAAAATTGCAATAATAAGGCCACCGAAGAACAGATTCTCATCTCATCTGATCAAATCATTGCAATAAACAGCAGCCATACACTTCCTCAAAGGCCTTTCCTCATTGGATATAAAATGCAAAAGGATGGAGATGTAACAAGAGAATTGTGGTTAGTTTCCCAAGTAGAAGTTTTAAGAAAGGGCTCCAGGGCCATCCCAAAACTTTTAGGAAGCAGTTTACTTTATAAACCAAAAACTCAATGGGTAGCCTCACAAAGTATTTCAGAACACTATTGTGACAGGTCGAATTCGTGTAAAATCAATTTAAGCAGTAACAATTCCCTTCCCATTTACTTTTTTTTTTTTTTTAAGTACAGTTAAGGCACAAACAACCCTCGAGAACCGAAATCATGCATAAATAGTTGCCAAAAAGTATTCTGTAAAGCTCAAAATAAGGAAAAATTCCCCCTCAAATTAATGCTATGCCCTCTGCTAAGGCAGCAATGCATACATCACTTAGAAAATCCTTTCTCCAATGAAGCAAATACTACTAATAAAACCCCACAAGTTTTTAAACTCTTTAGCCGTCTCAGCCAGTGTTAAACTTATTACAGCTCCAGCTTCGAAATAAATCCCACTTTAAAATAACAAGGCAACCAACTTTCCCAGTTTGCATTAAGGAATATATTCAAAGTTCTCAATGAAGACTCTGCTGAAACATCAGCTGAGAACCCCCTCATCCTTTTTTTTTTTAAAGGAGGGGGGGTCTAGTTACTCCTGCTGTCTTAAACCCAGGAATTCATATTGTGGTTACATCACCGAGGTTGCAGTGCAGTCGAGGTTAAGCCGCATGTGATTCTGAAGGGCAGACCAAACCCAGGCATGCGTTGTACTTGTGAGTAAGGTAAACGGAGGAGGGGTTCCTACGGGGGGAACATGCAGAGCATTTGGGAAGAAAGGAAGAAAGGAAGAAATAGGCCTACCTTAAAACTTTCCAGCTTTTCAGTGGGTCCAGATCAGAGATGATTGAAACCATTGTGTTTTTTAAAAAACAAAAAAGACAGGAAAATGTAAAAAGCAAACGATCTGCAGAGTTGCACAGCCACTAAGAAGCAGGCTGCCGTCTCGGCTTTACTGGCTGGGAATGACAACAGACAATCCGAACCGAAGAAGTAAAAACACACAGAGAGAGGGAGAGGGAGAGAGCTCTTCCTCCTTTTCCAGCTGATAAGAACTTGTGCGTCTCTCTCTCCAACCCCTCCCCCCGCAAAAAAACACCCTATCTTCTTGTGTTTAAAAGGCTTGCCAAAGCCCTGGGCTGCATTTCTCCACTATCACTCCTTCCCCCCCCCCTTCACTCCCTCCTTTTAAAACAAAACAAGGAGAAAGACCCTGTAATCTACTGCTGCAACTGATCAAATTGTGACCTTTTTGCCGTCCACTGTAATTCAGAGAGTGCGAGCTGGCAGCTAAATCTCTCTTTATTAACACCGTCCGCCTCTGCTTTTTTAAGGAACAAGCACGGATCAAAAATGTGAAGGCTCTGCAGACACTGCTAGCAATCATTCACAGATTATTGCAAGCTGGAGCCGTTCTCTGCTGTTGGCTATTTTGCAACGCTCTCCCCAGCTCTCCTTAGACTTAGCCCAGAGGTTAGGATTCCCGCCCCGCTCCTTTCCCCATAGTTAAGATTTTATGACACTCTGAAAGCAAACACACATTTTCTTTCTTTTTCCTTTCCAAAAACTCCCCACCCCCTTCTTCTCTCCCCCCACCCCTCCAAGCTTTCCCTGCAATGACCAAACCAAAAACTCACTTTGGCTCTCTCTCTCTTCTTCTTCTTCTTTTCCAATGTGTAACAGATTTGTTAATTTCAGAGCCACAATTCAAAACAGCCTCAGTTCTGGCAGCATATTCCTGTTATTGTTGAAATGAGAAAAATAAAAAAAAATAAAAAACAAGGGAGGGGGGGGAGGTTTAACGCCTTGATGTATCTGAATATTCCCTTTCAGAATCTTAGGAAGTTACAGGTAGGTAGCCGTGTTGGTCTGCCATAGTCAAAACAAAATAAAAAATAAAAGAATTCCTTCCAGTAGCACCTTAGAGACCAACTAAGTTTGTTCTTGGTATGAGCTTTCGTGTGCATGCACACTTCTTCAGATCTTAGGAAGTCAAAGGTGTCTAATTTCTTGAGGAAGGGTAAACCAGACCCTCTTTTAAATGTTTCTTCAAAGTCATTTGAAGACAGGGTTTGTGATCTCCGCCATTCACGAGTACAAACTTCTGTGCTCAGACCTTGCTTGAGGGGTACCGACATGCATCTGGTTGGGCACTGTGAGAACAGGATGCTGGACTTGAAGGGCCATTGGCCTCATCCAGCAGACACACTCCATACATTCTTGTGCATTTGGCTGTTTTCCTACCACCTGAGTTCAGTGTGGCCTAATAATAATAATAATAATAATAATTTATTATTTATACCCTGCCCATCTGGATGTGTTTTCCCAACCAGTCTGGGCGGCTCTCAACAGAACATTAGTAAAGGGTAACGGGACCCCTGACCATTAGGGCCAGTCGTGACTGACTCGGGTTGCGGCGCTCATCTCGCTTTATTGGCCAAGGGAGCCGGCGTACAGCTTCCAGGTCATGTGGCCAGCATGACTAAGCCGCTTCTGGCGAACCAGAGCAGCACACGGAAACGCCGTTTACCTTCCCACTGCCATTGCTTGGTCTGTGCTCCTGCCCACCTAGCAGTTCAAAAGCATGTCAAAGTGCAAGAAGATCAATGGGTACCGCTGAAGCAGGAAGGTAAACGGTGTTTCCGTGCGCTGCTCTGGTTCACCAGAAGCGGCTTTGTCATGCTGGCCACATGGCCTGGAAGCTGTACGCCGGCTTCCTCGGCCAATAATGCGAGATGAGCGCCGCAACCCCAGAGTCGGTCACGACTGGACCTAATGGTCAGGGGTCCCTTTACCTTACCCAGAAGCTTAGAAAGCTGGTGTGAATTTTAACATGTTTTAGTATTTTAACTTTTTGCATGTTTTCAACTATTGGTGCAATTTTTTATCTATTTGTACACCGCTTTGAAGTTTGTTGGTTTGTTGTTGTTTTTTTACAACCAAGCGGTGTATAAAATAATGCATAATTGTTTGAACACCTGAACACTTGCAATGATCAAGCAATGCACTTGCAAACGTCATCTTGCCCTTCGCATTTATGCACAGCTGTTCAAAGTGTTCCACTGACATTGTTCTCAGCAACAGTCCCATGAACAAAATACCTTAGAAGTTAAGGAAGAGTGGCTGCTTGTGAACTGGACACAACTTGCCGTGCACAATTTTTGTGAGCCAGGCTGTCGTCCTGGAGGCCATAGGGGATTAAAAAAAAAACCCAGCAACAAAACCCTAGAAATCCCAATCAATTGAAACAAATGAAAATAGACCTGTCACCTTGATTTCTGCTCCTCCCCCTCCTTCTCTCCCAGTGCACCACTCACTTTAAAGCCAAGTTCACATCTATCACGCACAAAATTGTCACTGCATAATTCATGTTAATTGGCAAGGAAAGAAGCGCAAAGACTTTAAACCAAAGGCATGGAAATTTACAACACACAAACACAAAGTAAAGAGAGAGAGAGAGAGAAGAATATACCATCTTCAATATCCTCTGGTTTACTATTACAGTGGTACCCTGGTTCTCAAATGTCTTGGTACTCAAACGCCTTGGTTCCCAAATGCCGAAAACCCGGAAGTAAGTGTTCCGGTTTTCAAATGTTTTTCGGAAGCCAAACGTCCGATGCGGCTGTCGGCTATTGTTTCTGGGGCACCCGCACCAATCAGAAGCTGCGCCTTGGTTTTCGAACATTTCAGAAGTCAAACGGACTTCCAGAACGGATTAAGTTTGGCGCTTTTGTTTCTGCTATTTATTTTGCGTTTTTGTTTTTGAGGCTTTTTCGGGGGTTTTTTTTGTGTGACTGTGTGGAACCCAGTTCAGCTACTGATTGGTTATGTGACAGCGGAAATGGATAAAAGCCCCCCATCCAAACAATGACTTATCATCGGTGCAGGTAAAAAATTTTTTTTTTTAAATTTTTTTTTCTACAATACTGTCTTATTTATTTTATAGTACCGTACATTGATTATTGCTTTTATTTTAGCGATCAATGTCTCATAAGATAGTAAAATTCATGTTAAATTGCTCTCTCGCAGTGAGGGAACCGCCAGAAGGCCCTCGGAGCTGAACCTCAGTGTCCGGGCTGAACGATGGGGGTGGAGACGCTCCTTCAGGTATACTAGGCCAAGGCTATTTAGGGCTTTAAAGGTCAGCACCAACACTTGGAATGCCCCATGGGAATGGCATTACATCATGATGGCACACTGTTCCACAATTTACAAAAATTCATAATCTAGTCTCTAGAAACTTGCTATAACATGAAATAATAATAGCAAACCAGTGATATTTTAGGGAGCAGGCTAGCAGGCAGGGCCCATTACTTACATCATAGGAGCCTACACAACACAAAAAACTGTTGCTGTATGTAGGTTTTATTTTATTTGTTTTTCATCTTATATTTTGGAAATGTACACCCAGGTGTTTTTTTCCTTTAATTTTTTTGGGGGGCCCCAAGAGAGTGGGGCCCTAAGCTATGGCTTGTTTAGCTTATACGTAAATCTGGCACTGGGTAGTTCATACATAAGCATTTCCAGGTAGGGGCTGGCAGAGGCTCTGTTTGGAGATCCCAGAGAGCTGCTGCCAGTCAGTGCACGCAGCACTGAGCTAGGCAGGCCCAGAGCTGGCAGCCTCTCGCCTGTCCACTCTGTGCCAGTTTGACGTGTAAGCCGCCTCAAGGAGAGAGAGGGGAGGGAGGTAAAAATAAGGCAAAGCAAGCAAGGAATGGGAACGAAAATGCCACACGTTTCCCAGGAAATAGTTTTCAGTTAGCATATAGGTTACATTTCAGCTCTCTGTGGGAGCCCATCGCTCCACATAAACACGCAAACACTCCAATCCCCAAGATAGGAAATGACCCCTGTTTTACATAACACACTTTTTATTCCTCCTCTCCCCCACCGGCCCCTCTGACCAGGTCATGCTTACAACAAAGATAGACTTTTTTTTCCTGTCCCGCGAGCGTCCGTTTATTTTTATTACGTTTGTTCAGAACATTTCCCTTCCTCTGGAAAACTAAAGCCAAGGGTTCCTTTCTCCTGACCTACCTGACATTTTGCCCACTCCTCCACAGCGACAGGAAAATAAAAAAACAACACCCAACGACATACCCGCAAGGATATTATATATATATATATATATATTCCAAAAAGGTTAAGTATAGCACGCAGAAGGCTGCTTCAGGGGAACGGATTTTCCAAGACACGTTAAATGTTCTCTGCTCAGGATGTCAGAGTTTCCAAACAGCATACCCAAAGAGGTCAAATGATTTTGCTTCCCAGGCGGCTCCTTCTGAGGTGGTCAGTCTGTGTATTGACACGGGAAGTCCAACTAGGTGGGCTCGCACCGAGGTTGCCCTATTCCGAAGCCCCCAAACCCAGACACATTTGGGGCACCACCCCACATCTCCCTCGCCGGCCAGCTCCCTGGCGCTGACCCCTTCTTCCCATCCCTCTCTTATCTTTGCTGTCGTTGGCCTCCTGCTCTCTGGACGATGGGAGGCTGAGTGGCCCCGGGAAAGCTGTGCTAGGAAAGACCGCTGGAAGCAAAAGCCAGGCCGCCAGAGTATCCACTGAGTCTAGCACCGCTCATGGAGCCCAGCGCAATACAATACATATGAAATAAAAAAATCTGTTTGGAGAGGCATGCCGCCCCCCCCCCCAAAAAAAGAGGACCAGTCCGGGAAACCCAGATGTATGGCAGCCCTAGCTCCTGCTGAAATTTGAACCCAAACAAATACAAACTCTTCTTCTTCTAGGACCAATCAGGCTGCTGCATTTTGGATCCTATTGTTCTAGGATTCAGCTCAGTACATAACACTGGGGCTGATGGGAGTTAAAGTCCAACAACATGTGGAGGGCACTATGTCGGCTATCCTTTGCCAAGCTGGTGCCCTACAGATGTTTTGGACTACAACTCCCATGAGCCTCAGCCGGCATGGCTGCCCTGAGCTGTAGACCTTTGCACCGATGAAGTTGCTCCCTTGCGGCCAAATGTTCGTGTTCTGTTTCTTCTTATAGGCTTGACGGTGTTCTTTTTTTTCTTTTAAGACTGACATTTTCTCAGCACTTCTGCCCTTTTGCCAAGAAACAGATGTGCGCACATCTGCAACACATTACTGCCTAGATTTAATAATACAAACAGGCCAAGAGGCAGAGATGCCAGGAGAGTACCTGCTGAAGGACCGAAGACCTCCAAGTCCAAAGGCATATGATGCCCCTATGCTGTGAAATACAGCAGCAGCAGCAGCGAAGATGAAGCAGATTGTCTTTCAAACGCACAAAAATGTTGTCCAAGATGTTAGAGAGCATTTGCCGGCGGCGGGGAGCGCCAGCCTTCACCCATGTGTGTGCATTGGTAGAGAAGGGGTGCGGCAGAAAAAGCATCTCAGAGGAGTTTATAAGCATCTTTGGTTTAGACAGCTGTGTATATAGGGAGGTCGTTTAAAAGTCCCAGAGAAGTTTGGAACAAACTGAATAGTTCAAGGACCTGACATTTTCTTCTATACACATGCAAGAGATTCTGTGGGCTTCTCCCGGAAGGATAACAGGGCACTGCGAGCATCACACAGAATCTGTGAGATGTTGGTTCCCCGTTAGAAAGACAGACAGATACATGCAGATGTATAGATGCAGTGGTTCTCAAATGCCTTGATACTCGAAGAACTTGGAACCCAAACACTGCAAACCCGGAAGTAAGTGTTCCAGTTGCGAACTTTTTTTGAAAGCTGAAAGTGCTCCATTTTGAGTGTTATGCTTCCAATTTAAGTGCCACACTTCCGTTTTGAGCGTTATGCTGAGGTCTGTCTGTTTTTGTTATTTATTTTGCATTTTTGTTTTTGCGGATCTTTTTGTTTTGTTTTTGTGACTAGGTGGAACCCAGTTCAGCTGCTGATTGATTGATTGATTGATTGTGTGACTGCAGTACATTGTTTATTGCTTTCATTTTATGGATCAGTGGTCCTGGTAGATGGTAAAATTCATGTTAAATTCCTGTTTTAGGGGTTGTTTTTAAAAGTCTGGAACGGATTAATCCATTTTGCATTGCTTTCTATGGGAAAACGTGCCTTGGTTTTGGAACGCTTTGGTTTTGGAACGGACTTCTGGAACGAATTAAGTTTGAGAACCACGGTACCACTGTATAGGTATCCCCACCCCCACACAACGCGGGTGGCGCTGTGGGTTAAACCACAGAGCCTAGGGCTTTCCGATCGGAAGGTCGACGGTTCGAATGCCCGCGACGGGGTGAGCTCCCGTTGTTTGGTCCCAGCTCCTGCCAACCTAGCAGTTCGAAAGCACGTCAAAGTGCAAGTAGATAAATAGGTACTGCTCCGGCGGGAAGGTAAACACCGTTTCTGTGTGCTGCTCTGGTTCGCCAGAAGCGGCTTAGTCATGCTGGCCACATGACCCGGAAGCTGTACACTGGCTCCCTCGGCCAGTAAAGCGAGATGAGCGCCGCAACCCCAGAGTCGTCCATGACTAGTCCTAATGGTCAGGGGTCCCTTTACCTTTACCCTCACACAAAAGATTTCTGGAGTCTGCCAAGGATGGAGAGCTGGGAGAGCAATAGCGAACATTGTTTCTGAGTGTAGTCGAAAGTGCTTAGTTTTTCAGACTGTTTTCTGCAGGTCAAATACCCATTGGCACTGCTTGTGAAAATGTTAACATTGCCCACTCTTGTTCTTTTCACAGATTTCCCTTGCCTTCAGTGAAGTCCATCGGGGGTTGGGGAGAAATTAAGTTCACTTTGCATTTTAATGCAGACTTTCCTAATTCACGCATTCTGAAACAACCCACAGAGTACAATGCTGCTCACCTTTGAAATTCGCACTTGTCTGAATTTTTGGTTTCTGGCCAAAATAATTAGTACAACAGTGTGTATAATAGGGGGAAGTGTGTGTGAATATGCCCATTTTGGTGACAATAACATATAAAAATGCATTATGTTAGGGGGGACTTATGAGCTGAGAGAAACAAAAAATGTCAGATTCACCAATCCCTCGATGCCACCCCATATAACTGGCTATGTAGAGTTTGCTGGAGGGTCCTCTAATTGGATGACATCATCCACCTCAATAATCCAGGAAGCATTGCTCTGACTTCAAATTGACTGTCTTTTCCTCCCAAGTCAACATTGTGCAGCCAATTCTAATTGGCTATATAGTGTTTTGACATCCTCCTCCTTACTTCATGAGTTCTGGCTAGTCATCCAAGTGACTAATGGAAGAAAGAAGTGGAAGAAAGAAGCCGGAAAAAAGTGATCAGCAGAAGCAGCACCACCACCACCAGCAGCAGCAGCTGAGGAATCTATGTCACTGACCTGTGAACATTATGTTGCAGGTCCCACTTGGGTCTTGTTAAAGTCAAATAACAGGAAACCCCAGAATCAGCATTGTGGTTTGCTACAAATGCTTTGTCATTTGTAGATGGATTCAACTTCGCTAGAGATTGCTATCCCTTTCCCAAGCTACATTTCCAATGGTTCAGGGATGGTCATTAAGAACTTGGTCTGCAGGTAAGCCCAAGGCCACCAAATCAGGACCTGGAGCTGCTAAGGCTCTGAGGAAGGCGGCCTCTTGACTGCTTAGCATGCACCTAGTGCAGTTTTCATCCCAAAGGATTGCAAAACCCAAACCACATTGCCATGTGTTGCCTGCAGGAGCTCTCATTCCTGGGGGGTGGGCTTTGGGCTACACCTCTTCTGTGATGTATGTATGATGCTTCTGGGGGGTGGTCTTGAACTCAAGTGTGGGCAATTTCAAATTTCTATATAAGAGCAGGCGCACCTTTGTTCTGGGTTCCTTCTTTTGTCTCCTGCGTGAGAGGAAGGACCCTGTTGCAACAGTTCACTAAAGATCAAGTTTACTAGCTGCTCTGCTTCTAAATATTCTCTGGTTGGCCTCTGTTATTTACTCCTACCGATGGAGAACCTGCAAAGGACGCCACAAGGGCTCTTGTGTACCCCATAAGGGAATAAGGGCAGATTTGGTTTATTACACTTTGCTTTTAAAAAATGAGAAATGTAATTACAATTATAATTCTTTCCAGCCAAGGCAACCACTAAACACATGGGCACAGGGGCGTCTTGCCCATAGAGGCAAGTGGCGCGGGGCACCAGGGCGCCAAGTTTGCAGCGAGTTCTGGAGGGCGCCTGGGAAGAGGCGGAGGCTGGACGCGGCGCCTCCCGGCATCAGCTCACTACCCTCGCCCACCGCGCCAAAGCAGCGCTGCGCCCGGAGCCTCCGCCTCTTCCCCGCCGGAGGAGCCGCCCTCCAGCTGCTGCCCGCCTCCTCCATCCCCGCAAAGCTGCCGGCAGCACTGTAAAAAGGTCATCAACTCTGGGAAATGGGGGGGGGGGCGCCGGAGGGATCTTTGAACCACGGCACCGGATAGGCTTAAGACGGCCCTGCATGGGCTGTGGAAGCAGGACCTGCCCCCATGCTGAAGTTACTTTCTGGAAGTTATATTCTAATTTGGGGAGCACAGATAAAATATTAAGTCAATGGTAAGCTTAAAACAAACAAAAGGAGAGGGTCTCTGGCTTACCATCAGGGCCTCTCCCTCCCCTGGGAACCCTTGGTTAAACAAAGCCTATCTAACTGCAACTAATCCAGAATGCGGCAGCTAGACTGGTGACTGGGAGCGGCCGCCGAGAGCACATAACACCGGTCTTGAAAGAATTACATTGGCTCCCAGTATGTTTCCGAGCACAATTCAAAGTGTTGGTGCTGACCTTGAAAGCCCTAAATGCCTTCAGTCCAGTATACCTCAAGGAGCGTCTCCACCCCCATCGTTCTGCCCAGACACTGAAGTCCAGTGCCGAGGGCCTTCTGGCGGTTCCCTCACTGCGAGAAGCGAAGTTACAGGGAACCAGGCAGAGGGCCTTCTCGGTAGTGGCACCCGCCCTGTGGAACGCCCTCCCTTCAGATGTCAAAGAGAACAACAACTACCAGACCTTTAGAAGACATCTGAAGGCAGCCCTGTTTAGGGAGGCTTTTAATGTTTAATAGATTATTGTATTTTAATGTTCTTTTGGAAGCCGCCCAGAGTGGCTGGGGAGACCCAGCCAGATGGGCGGGGTATAAATAAAAAATTATTATTATTATTATTAACTGAAGTGGGACCTTGAACGATGCTTCTGACTGGTCTGTTCCTGCCTGATAAAGCCTCTTCTTCTCTATCCATCCCAGGCTGGCTTACCGCCTCCCATGTCTCCAGCCCCTCGTCTCTCTCTCCCGCAGTGCTGTAATGCCTGTCCTTTTAAGCCGAGCAATGACTAATTGAAAAATGCATTCCAGTGCTTTCAAAAGCCGCTTTCCTTTTCCTGCGGGCCAGCCAAATGTTTGCAGAGTTGGCAGTGCAGCACTGAAACTTGGGAACTCGATTCTTGGCCCTGCTTGAGGGATGACAAAATCCTGCCCAGTTTAATAGCCGGCTGCAGTCAAAACACGCCATCTCTCATAGATGGGGCTGCTGAGTTCAGAAGCGTTAGAGATGCTTTCGAGCAAAGTGTCCACCACAGCCCCACTTTTAAATGTCCGACTTGCACTCCAGATGTTTGTTGCAAGGGGGTGGAGGAAGCACAAGCCCCACTTTGCGTAAGAGGAGGACTTATTCTTTCCCAATTTCCCCTGTAAGTCTCTGGCTGATTTTTAGGACTGCAACCTCCCCCCTTTAAAAAAAATAAATAAAAATGAAGTCTTGCCCTGAATCTGTGCATTTAACATAAATAGTGAAGTGTTTATCTCTATATTTGTATGCACTGCACAAAATCCACAAGAAACCACAGCTTGGAGGAGAACAATCAGGCCCAACAATAATCGGCTTCAACCCAGTATACCTGAAGGAGCATCTCCACCCCTGGACACTGAGGTCCAGCTCTGAGGGCCTTCTGGCAGTTTCCTCACTGTGAGAAGTAAAGTTAAAAGGAACCAGGCAGAAGACCTTCTTGGTAGCGGCGCCCTCCCTGTGGAATGTTCTCCCACCAGATGTCAAGGAGATAAGCGACTATATTATTTTTAGAAGACATCTGAAAGCAGCCCTGTGTAGGGAAGTTTTTAATGTGTAATGTTTTAATATGTTTTTATATGTGCTGGAATTCTCCCAGAGTGACTGGGGCAACCCAGCCAGATGGGCGGGGTATCATCACCATCACCATCACCATCATCATCATCAAGTTGTCAGGACTGATGCATACCATCAGGCAGAGACCATAGTTTCTCTTCACCTCATAAGCTAGTGTGTTGTCTTTGGGTGTGATACAGGATTCTGTCTGTCAAGGTTGATTCAATTTCAAGTCTGGTTGGCTTCTAGATATGGACTTTGGACTTTGTCTCCTGCATAATAATAATAATAACAATAATAATAATAATAATTTGGTGTCCTTCTGTCTTAGGAGACCATGGAGGAGTGTACCACTCTTAACCACTACACCACACTGGCTCTCTGGTAAGCTGGTAAGCACTTTATTGATTGGGGTCTGCCTGGCATGAGGCGGGCAGATGCTGACCCATGAGACACGATTATCTATCCCACCAATGAAGACAACCCAAAGCACTTGTACCTTATGCCAATCAGGTTGAGCTCATAACTAGTAACTGCTGCCTCCCCTGTCTTTCCCCCCTCCCAGGCACTCAAGGTGGCTTACAGATAAAAATAAGAACAGCTAAAAACATGGGGGACGGAATCATTAAAAAGCAACTAAACTGTGATAGAAGTGAAACTATCTGTCTAGCTAGCTAGCTGTGTATAATCTATTAAAAACAGAGACCTGTTGGATCAGGCCAAAGGGCCGTTTTGCCCAACATCCTGTTCACACAAGATGCCCATGGGAGGCTCACAAGTGGAACTCAAGTTCAATAGTACTGTCCCCAGTTGTGATTCCCAGTAAGTGCTGCTCAGAACCATGCCATCTCTGACAGTGGATGTTATGGCACCAACAGGATGGCGTGCCGAAGCCAGGTATCAGTACCGAGATCAAGGGAAGCCGAAGTCAGGAGCAGTCCGAGTCAGGAGCCAGCCGAGGTCAGGTACACAGGATGAGGATGAGGAGGCACAACCACGTGCTTCAGCACAGCAGTTGCAGGTGCTGGTGAGGGAAGCAGCTGGCCTTCCTTAAGTAGCCAGCTCATCACCATGCCTTTTACGAGCTGCAACTGCCTCCAATTGCTCCCTCCGTTTCTCAGCTCTACACTCTACAGCTGAGATGGGAGGAGGGGAGGGGGCCCTCCGGCTCCTCTCCTCACAAGGGCCTGATTCTGGCTCAACTTCCTCCTCCTCCTGTTCTGGCCTTCCCTCTTCCCCATCTGCTTCTTCCTCTTCTGAGGAGTGTCGCCACCAGTCTTCTTCAGGTAAGAATCCCTCCATTCCTCTGGACTCTTCCGTGGTTGCCGCCTCGCCTAGGGGGGCTTGCCACCACTCCTGCTCATCTGGTGCAACCCTGACATCGGAGGTAGAACACGGCCATGGAAAACTGATATCACAATACTGGTGCAAAGTAGTTGCAAGGATTACTTAAACAAAGTGCCTGAAGGACTTCAAATGCTCCAAGCGTAGAACTAAACAGGTGCCTTCCGAAAACAGAAGCTTCATGTTGTGTTTCCCTTCACCTGTCCTCAGGACGTGTTTAAGAACACTTACCTGTATTGTGACACCAGATGTCCACGCTCTGCTGATCTCCAGATCAGAGCATGGCTCCTCTGTCTTGGCTTCTCCTATGGGACAGCTAGAAAGATCGGCTGGGTAAGAATATTGATTTGGAGACAGCCTCCTCTAGAATCCTTAGAAAGTTTATGATGTTCTTTTGCTTGTCACTGCTAAGCTTTTCAGGATTTTAGGCGCATATTCTATGCTCTCATATCAGATCTTAAACCTTGTAAATTATTCTGTTTGATATTTTCTCCCTGAAGTAGATATATATATATATATATATATATATATATATATATATATATATATATATATAACCTTCCATCTATTTCTTATTTAAACCTTTCCAACCCAACCTGTTTTTTACAGTGCCAAATTAACAAAAAGACAAACATGCTGCCTTTCTGGGATATTTCCTATTGCCTAGTTAGTTTAGCAAATTAGTGTTTCCTAAATGCCAGGGGTTATAAAAATTCACCCTAAAGAAGCAAGCATGACAATAGCACTGCCTTTGAAGGTGGTTTATGGAAAAGGCTGCTGTTGTGGGTGGGGGAAACAAACAATGTGATGACAGCATGACATGGGCAAGGATGCCTAAATATTTTTGTGGCTGCCCCTTGCCAGGCATCACTCTCAAGCCTTCTTCAACAACTACTGGCTTGAGGAGCCATCACTGGTACTCTGAGGCTTCACAATCAGCTGAGACTCTCTCAGACTAACCACAAGCCTCCATAGTGGGGAGACTTTGCTGGGAGGCTTCCTGTGTGATTAGGAAGCCACAAGAAGCCTCCATAGATACAAAAGCTTGCCCGCCAGTGGTGGACCTACATTTTGGGGGCTGTGAAGCTGGAATTGTTATGAGGACCCATTTGCAACCAGAAACGAGGTCTGAGTAACTACTGTGATCTCCTAAAAGAGGTTGTTCCATGACAGATCACCATGCCTTTACAACATCTGTGCTGCTGACTGTCAAACTCTGGGGTTGTTGAAGTATATACAACAAAAATTAATCATGTGACTCAAATTGGGTGTTCTTGACCCTTTTTTTTAAAGCAATATGGACTAAATTTGCTTCTGGCGAGAATTAGGGGCATCAAACTTCATTCTTTTTCTAATTTATAATTTTGTTGTTACCACAAGGGGACAATGACAATAAAGATTATCTTATCTTATCTTATCTTATCTTATCTTATCTTATCTTATCTTATCTTATATCTCTTATCTTATGTCTTATCATCTTATCTTATCTTATCATCATCTCCTGCTGCCCACTGCAGAAGTTCATTCTTATCATGGAAGGAACCAGGAGGAATCACATGACTTCAGTGGAGGGCCAGTTTTGAAACTACTCTGTAGTGTAGCCTAAAAAATAGTATGTTACTATACCCTGCCCATCTGGTCAGGCCTCCCCAGCCACTCTGGGCGGCTTCCAACAGGATATTAAAAACACAATAAAACATCAACCATTAAAAACTTCCCTAAACAGGGCTGCCTTCGGATGTCTTCTAAAAGTCAGATAGTTGTTTAATTCGATGGGAGGGCGTTCCACAGGGCGGGCGCCACTACCGAGAAGTCCCTCTGCCTGGGTTCCCTGTAGCTTTGCTTCTCGCAGTGAGGGAACCTCCAGAAGACCCTCGGAGCTGGACCTCAGTGTCCGGGCTGAACGATGGGGGTGGAGACGCTCCTTCAGGTATATTGGTCCGAGGCCGTTTAGGGCAGCGTTTCCCAACCGGTGTGCCGCGGCACAGGAGTGTGCCGCAAGCCACCGGCTCCTGTGCCGCGGGAAGACACCGGCTGCTGTGCTTCCGGGTCGGTCCGGGCTTCCCGCACCGACCGCCGCCTTCGCGGGGCTGCCGGGCGCTTCGCCCGCTGCCTCTGCCGCCCCGGTCGCGGTCGGGGACGGGCGGGAGGTGCCGGTGGGCGCTGGAGGGGGGGGCGGGCGCCTGGCCCGCCGATCTCCCGCTCCATTTTCGCCCGCCTGGGTCCTTCCCCTCCCTCCCGCCAGGGCGCGCGGACACCCCGCCCCCCGGGTCGGGGTGCATGTGGTGGTGGTGTGCCGCGAGATTTTTTTCGTGGGGCAGGTGTGCCGTTGCCCCGAGGAGGTTGGAAAACACTGGTTTAGGGCTTTAAAGGTCAGCACCAACAGTTTGAATTGTGTTTGGAAACATAGTGGGAGCCAATGTAGGTCTTTCAGGATCAATGTTATATGGTCTCAGCCTTGTTGACTGCTGAGGTCAGTAATGACTAAAGAGGTCTCAAGCCCCTCCCTAAAGCCCGATATAAATGCAGAGCCTGATAGTGCTACAGCTCAGTAGCAGAGCATCTGCCTTACAAACAGAGGGTCCCAGATTCAATCCCTGCCAACTCCCGGTAAGGCTGGAAAAGATTCCCTGCCAGGGTAGACAATACTTAACTAGATGAATGAGTATATACAGTGGTACCTCGGGTTAAGTACTTAATTCGTTCCGGAGGTCCGTTCTTAACCTGAAGCGTACTTAACCTGAAGCACCACTTTAGCTAATGGGGCCTCCTGCTGCTGCTGTGCCGCCAGAGCACAATTTCTGTTATTAGCAGAGTTCTTAACCTGAAGCGTACTTAACCCGAGGTAACACTGTAGTAACTTCCTATGTTTCTATGCATGCAGAAAGTCCTAGGTTCATCTCCATGTAGGGCTGGCATGGACCTCTGTTGGAAACCCTAGAGAGCAACTGCCACTCAGTGCAGGCAATACTGAGACAGATGGACCAATGGTTCAACTTAGCAGAGAGCGGCTTCCCGTGATCTGTAGCATGCAATTCTATTTGAAAAATTTGTGAGGAAACACTGTTGCAGCAGGAACTGCGCTGATCGGCCTTCCCACAGCTAAAGAGCAAAGCCTAACAAAGGGCGTCTCTGTGAGCTCATTGTGTCTTCTCTAGAAAGTCTCGATCGGGTGAGCACAATCTATCCCTTTTCTTGCCGTCTGACGGAGTCAAGGGTCCAACCGGATACAACACAGGGAAACAAATGCAGCCTTTTAACACTTCTGAGTCTTGTGGGAAAGGGATGCTACTAGGGTCATTGCCCCTGCTCCAAATTTATCTCGCCATCCATTCATTGAATCTATTTCAAGTCACACAACACAGCAGACATAGAGGCCATTATGAAGGCTGCCCTAGGGGGGGAAACAACAACAACCCTATTGCTTACCCAACGTCCTGCATATGATCTATAAATAAAGGAACCCCCCCCCCAACAAAATAAGTGACTTTAACTAGTCTTTTGACTTTTACTAACATGCAAAAATCCTACATGAATAAAGGTCTCTATGATGCAATCCTGGAATGAGTCACGAGGCCTTTGGGACTTCCTCATTTCATGCTGGCAGAGGGACCTGCCAGCCTCTTCAGCCTGCGGGCAGCATTTCGTCAATTAGCAGAGGGGACGGATGATATCTTGGCTAGAGGATTCTCCTCTAGTCCGTGAGTAGCTTGGCCATGGCCAATGGAGGCTCCAACCCAGTCCTAGTCAAGAGCAGCCTGCTTTAATCAGTACTGGCCCCAGATGAAAAATGGACATCAAAATGCACATTTAGCCATTTCGGGAAGGCTCGGGCGTAGATAACCTTCTACAGAGCTTTTGCTCTCTTGGTGTGGATCTTTCAGGCTAGGAGAGACAGTGTGCTGCAGTGGCAATTATGTGGACTTAGCCTGTGGCACAACGGGTCAGTGCATCTGGCTGTTAACCAGAAGGTTAGTGGTTCGAGCCCACCTGGGGACGGCTGTGGGCAGGATTCCTGCATTGTAGGCAGTTGGATTAGATGGACCTAGGGGGCCCTACCAATGCCACAATTCTAAGATTCTATGGGAGAGACTTAAGCCATATCCACACCATACATTTAAACTTATGCCACTTCCACAGCCATGGCTTCCCCCCGAAGAATCCTGGGAACTGTAGTTTATCCCCTCACTGACTTACAGTTCCCAGCACCCTCAACAAACAAAAGTTCCCAGGATTCTTTTAGGGCAGCTTTAAATGGATGCTGTGAATGTGACTTCTGATTCCCGCCCTCCAAAAATTTACTGGCTGAGCTAGTCATCGTGGCTGAAAGGAAGCATAACACAGAACTTTTTTTTAAAAAAAACTTTTTCACCTGACTTCTTCAGCCCTGAATGTGAGTCTCCTCCAAGCCACAAACTGCTCCAAGCTTTGGCCTGTCCTGGCCCTCCTCTGTTGACCTGGGGAAAATAGGGTGGCAGCAACAGCAGGGATAGCCTGTTCTGGGCTCTCTTCCTCCCTGGCACCTGTTGGGAGCTTCAGAGAGTGCCTGGGGCCAGAGGCAGAGCAACCTGCTCCGGTACCCAGAGTGGCGCTCGTCCCAGGGGGTGTGGCGCGCGCCCCGGGGGTGCCACTGATTGGGGGTTGGCATTTTGTCACCCCCCTTTGGAATGGCATCCGGGGCAAACCGCCCCCCGCCCCCACCGTGGAACGCCCCTGCCTGGGGCCCTGGGAAGTGCAATTTCCCCAGGCACTCTATTTCGGGCTACAAGAACACTGCTACCCAAAAGATCTACTCCTCCCTCTCGGTGTTTGTTGTATCTGTGTGTGCAGAGGGTTTTCCACTGCAATGCTCTGTGAGTCACTGCTGCCGGCATTTCTCCTGTTTGGGGAAAAGGCAAAACCAGGACCCAGCAGCTGGTCTCCTCCGTAGACAAGTTCTTGGAGTCACAGGAACTTGTTTCAGTCTCTTGTTTCAGCCAGTGTGGTGTAGTGGTTAAGAGCGGTAGACTCGTAATCTGGTGAACTGGGTTCGCGTCTCCTCTCCTCCACATGCAGCTGCTGGGTGACCTTGGGCTAGTCACACTTCTTTGAAGTTTCTCAGCCCCACTCACCTCCCAGAGCGTTTGTTGTGGGGGAGGAAGGGAAAGGAGAATGTGAGCCGCTTTGAGACTCCTTCGGGTAGTGATAAAGCGGGATATCAAATCCAAACTCTTCTTCCTCTTCCTCTTCTACTTCTGGCACCCTGTAGCCGTTCTCAGGCCCATGGCAAACTGATGGATCCTAAGCACAGAGTCTTCAGGAGCTGAATTAAAGAACTGAGGATATCGGACTCTGACCCTCAACTGAACTGCAGGCCGAGCAAGGAATTTCACGGGTAAAGCCACAGATAGGGCATGGCTTAACACTGGACCTGCGAAGAAGCAGATTGCTCTCCACAAGCTATATATTTTGGGGATGGGTTTGATCTCATGACCTGTGTATGGGGGAAAACCCTCCACCTCATACAATCCTCCTACGTTCCTGTCTGACAGGTTAAGTATTGCTTCATCTTTAAATGCAGGGCGAACCTCATAGGTCAGTGGAAGTCAGAATTGTTAACTTCCTGCTTTATCAAAAGCTGTCAGTGTGGCATGGAGCTCTTCATTCATCCCTCCCCTCCATTCCTCATTCGCTCTCCTACCTCCTTCCTTTATCTCTTACTGCCAGAGAATGATGCTGGTTTATCTATCACTATCTAAACAGCCTTACAACAACAACAACAGCGGCAGTCATTAAGCATGCCAGCAGGAGAAGGCTGGTTTTAAGTAGGAAAAGGGGAGGGGGGGGGAGAGAGAAGAAGCACTAAAGGGAATTTCAAAAATCAGAGGTTTCACCTGAGCAACAACTTCTTTTTATTGTAGTTATTCAGTTGTGCCGATTGTAAATGAGGGGCATGTTTGATGACTAAGTTGTTGTTGTTGTTGTTTAGTCATTTAGGTAAAGGTAAAGGGACCCCTGACCATTAGGTCCAGTCGTGACCGACTCTGGGATTGCGGTGCTCATCTCGCTTTATTGGTCAAGGGAGCCGGTGTACAGCTTCCGGGTCATGTAGCCAGCATGACTAAGCCGCTTCTGGTGAACCAGAGCAGCGCACGGAAACGCCGTTTACCTTCCCACCAGAGCGGTTCCTATTTATCTACTTGCACTTTGACGTGCTTTCGAACTGCTAGGTTGGCAGGAGCAGGGACCGAGCAACAGGAGCTCACCCCGTTGCGGGGATTCGAACCGCCAACCTTCTGACCGGCAAGCCCTAGGCTCTGTGGTTTAACCCACAGCGCCACCCGCGTCCCACGTTTGGTCGTGTCCAACTCTTCGTGACCCCATGGACCAGAGCACGCCAGGCACTCCTGTCTTCCACTGCCTCCCGCAGTTTGGTCAGACTCAAGTTGGTAGCTTCGAGAACACTGTCCAACCATCTTGTCCTCTGTCGTCCCCTTCTCCTTGTGCCCTCCATCTTTCCCAACATCAGGGTCTTTTCCAGGGAGTCTTCTCTTCTCATGTGGTGGCCAAAGTATTGGAGCCTCAGCTTCAGGATCTGTCCTTCCAGTGAGCACTCAAGGCTGATTCCCTTCAGAATGGATAGGTTTGATCTTCTTGCAGTCCATGAGACTCTCAAGAGTCTCCTCCAGCACCATAATTCAAAACTGAGGAGTTAGGGATAGGGAAAGACATCATTTGGTGAACTTGCCCTGTTCAGACTTCCTGAGCCCACGCTGAAACAGAAACAAGCTTCTCCTTCCCAAAACGGCACACCTCTGAATGTCACACTGCAGGTCTTCAATCAATACACTGCAAGACGTGTTCACCTAAATATGTGTGGCTATTAGATACTGTACATAAATGCATGAGCTCCTTGGGAGAAAAATGCCATAAATAAAATGAATAATAAATATCTCAGGGGTTTTTTTTGGGGGGGGGGTTGCTTGCAAAAATGTCTACAAGGCATACTTGTGAGCAGACGTATGTTAGAAGTAGATATTTACTTACCGGTATTCCATTTATGAATCACGTCCCACAAAATATCTTGAAACAATTTCACAATAAAAACAATTTTAAAAAACAATTAAAAATCACTTTCATATGTTTAAAAAAAAACCCCACAATTTTAACTATTAAAAACAATGCCATGTGTAAAAGAATAATAATTTTAGTCCCAGTACAGATTGGGGGGGGGGGGAGATCTCCTCTAAATAGGCTTGCAGCATAAGGAAGGAACCAAAAAATACAACAGAGATGGTGTTTGTTGGATACCTGTTCTAAAATGCAAGGAGTTCTAGAAGGAGTTCTAAAATGCAAATGTATTTTTTATGCATATATTAATAAATAAATAAATGGGGGAACTGCAGTTAAGATTTTTTAAACAATTGAAAATAAGAGCTGATTCCTGAGACACTAATTCTAGGGCAGGGGCTGATCCCCTTGAACTGAGCCCATAAACAAATTGGAAGCCAAGGTAGTTGGTGAAACCAGAACTCTGGCAGCCCCTTTCTGAACCCATTGAAGCTTGTGGACTATCTTCAAAGCCAGCCCCATGCAGAGCATATAAGATAAGATGATAAGATGGTAAGATAAGATAAGATTTCTTTATCGTCATTGTAAAAGTACAAGTGCAACGTTGTACAAGTGCAATGAAATTGGATGCCATCCCATAAAAACAAAAACAAAAAAGCACAAAAAACCAAAAACCAAAAACCACATTTTCAGTCACACATGCACGTCCGTACACACCCATCACAACTCTCCAAGGTCATATTATCTGGTTACAGCATTTAAGATGGTTATAGCTCTTGGGTAGAAACTATTCTTCAATCTATTTGTTCTTGATCTAATTGTTCTATATCTCTTGCCCGAAGGCAGTAGTGCAAAAAGACTATATCCTGGATGAGATGGATCCTGTAAAATATCGTTTACTTTTTTTAAGGCAACGGGAACTGTATAGTTCTTCCAGAGATGGGAGAGGATGACCAATAATATTTCGGGTTGTGGTTATGACCTTCTGAAGTACCTTCTTCTCCCTGGCTGTGCAGCTGGAGAACCAAGCACAAATACAGTATATAAGAATGCTCTCTATGGAGCCTCGGTAGAAGGACACCAGCAGTCTCTCACTCAGATTGTTCTTCTTTAAAAGTCTGAGGAAATAAATTCTCTGCTGGGCAGTAATCTTCATCACAGTAATCTTCCCTGGAAGTGTCAGGAGCAGGCATGACTGAGGCCAGGCCCAGTTTCTCTTAGAAAGGATACACCTGGTGTACAGGAAGAACTACTCTTGGCCACCACTGCCAGCTCAGCATCCAGGAGCCGGCACAGGTTAGGGAACGGCCCCAGGTTTCAGGAGGAGGGGAAAACCCACCCAGAAGGGGTCTTACCCTACTCCTGCAGCACCAGAAGCATCAACCTTGTACATCTGCCTTGTCCTGAAGCAAAAAATCCTAAACTGTGTTCCTGGGGTTGGATCTAGACACAGGTTAAAAAATGCTATAAATAAGTCAGAAATCAAATTGTTACAACAAAAGGGAGGGAAAAGCCTATGTAAAAATCCACATCAACTCTTTTTTGCTCTCTGCCGCCATCTGGTGTTGGATGTTTATAACGCATTTGTTGTTGTTCAGTCGTTCAGTCGTGTCCGACTCTTCGTGACCCCATGGACCAAGGCACGCCAGGCACACCTATCCTCCACTGCCTCTCGCAGTTTGGCCAAACTCATGCTAGTAGCTTCGAGAACACTGTCCAACCATCTCGTCCTCTGTCGTCCCCTTCTCCTTGTGCCCTCCATCTTTCCCAACATCAGGGTCTTTTCTAGGGAGTCTTCTCTTCTCATGAGGTGGCCAAAGTACTGGAGTCTCAACTTCAGGATCTGTCCTTCTAGTGAGCACTCAGGGCTGATTTCTTTAAGAATGGATAGGTTTGATCTTCTTGCAGTCCATGGGACTCTCAAGAGTCTCCTCCAGCACCATAATTCAAAAGCATCAATTCTTCGGCGATCAGCCTTCTTTATGGTCCAGCTCTCACTTCCATACATTACTACTGGGAAAACCATAGCTTTAACTATACGGACCTTTGTTGGCAAGGTGATGTCTTTGCTTTTTAAGATGCTGTCTAGGTTTGTCATTGCTTTTCTCCCAAGAAGCAGGCGTCTTTTAATTTCGTGACTGCTGTCACCATCTCCAGTAATCATGGAACCCAAGAAAGTGAAATCTCTCACTGCCTCCATTTCTTCCCCTTCTATTTGCCAGGAGGTGATGGGACCAGTGGCCATGATCTTAGTTTTTTTGATGTTGAGCTTCAGACCATATTTTGCGCTCTCCTCTTTCATCCTCATTAAAAGGTTCTTTAATTCCTCCTCACTTTCTGCCATCAAGGTTGTATCATCAGCATATCTGAGGTTGTTGATATTTCTTCCGGCAATCTTAATTCCAGTTTGGGATTCATCCAGTCCAGCCTTTCGCATGATGAATTCTGCATATAAGTTAAATAAGCAGGGAGACAATATACAGCCTTGTCGTACTCCTTATAACGCATACAAAACATATTATTGTGACGAATGTAGCTGTGTCCCTGGTTTGCAGATAGGGTGGACCCATGAGCAAGATGCTCTCGGGGAACGCCTCCTTCCTGCCCATTGTTACTGCTGACCATTCACAGACCCTCCAAGTGTCCCCATTTTCCAGGGACAGTCCTGGGATTTACAGAAGCCGTCCAGGTTTCTGATTTGATCCTGAAATGTTCCACTTTTCCTTAAACGTAAAGGTAAAGGGACCCCTGACCATTAGGTCCAGTCGTGGACGACTCTGGGGTTGCGGCGCTCATCTCGCTTTAGTGGCCAAGGGAGCCGGCGGACAGCTTCCGGGTCATGTGACCAGCATGACTAAGCCGCTTCTGGCGAACCAGAGCAGCGCACGGAAATGCCGTTTACGTTCCCGCCAGAGTGGTGCCTATTTATCTACTTGCACGTTGACATGCTTTCAAACTGCTAGGTTGGCAGGAGCTGGGACTGAACAACGGGAGCTCACCCCGTCGCGGGTATTCGAACCACCGACCTTCTGATCAGCAAGCCCAAGAAGCTCAGTGGTTTAACCCACAACGTCACCCGCGTCCCTCCACTTTTCCTTAGGACATCCCTAATTTCATCAGATAAATATTGGAGGGTATGGAGTTCTCTGACCCCCCCCCCCCCGAGCCATCTGAAGGCAGCCCTCTATGAGGAAGATTTTTAATTTTTAATGTTTTATTATGTTTTTATATATGTTGGAAGCTGCCCAGAGTGTCTGGGGCAATCCAGTCCGATGGGCGGGGTATAAACAGTATAATAAGAATAACAGCAATAATAATAATAATTGAATAGGACGTCTCTATTTTCAGCGGAGAAATGTTGGAGGTATGCAACTTGCCCTCTCCCTTTTAGGCTCTATTCCACACCACCGCTCAGAAAGACAAGGGACATGGAAATTGCTGCTTTTTCTCCCTGTTCCTGTCACTGCTTGCTTGCTCACTCTAGGCATGTGAATAGGCAGTTGTGGCACAGAGGAGCAGCAGAACTCCCAGCACTCCCCTTTGTGGGGTGTGGACATTGACAAGTATCCAGTGATGCCAAACTCCGGCACTGGCTCAGGAAGATGAAGGAAGGAAGGAAGGAAGGAAGGAAGGAAGGAAGGAAGGAAGGTTCATCAGGCATCCTGTTTCAGCACTAGTACAGCACAAAGGGTTTACTGGCAGTTCATTTCCCCATCCTTCTAGATATCCCCTAGCACACCTGCTCTTCTGGAAGGCCAATTACCGCTGTCAAAGTGAAAGCAGTAACCCCTCGCCAGCGCTCCCGAGTCAGAGCAAGGCTGGCACACAAACACCGATGCTCACACGCACACAGAGGTTTCTAGATAGCTGCGGATTGTTGCTCTGCTCTCCCCCAAATTCTCGGTCTCCTGGTTTTTGAATACTTTTGTGCTGACAGCATTGCAGAAGGGAGCCCCGTTCGCCGCACAAAGCAGCGGACATCTTTTGCTGTCTAAATGCTAAATCGGAATGTGTCAGAGCCGCTAAGTCATAGCTGTTGTTTTTATGCCACTAACTTCAAGGGGCCTGGAAATGAAGTCGCACTGAAATGCATTTTAATAAAATGTTATTTGTGTGCACCTAGCCCACAAAATATGCTGGGGTTTTGTATATAAGTGGCAGTCTGGTCTAAAGTTAACTTTCTGTGACTCAACGCATAATATGTATCTTCTCTCTCACCTTCCATCCATCAGCTTCCTTATGGCAAACACACCTCTGTCCATCCAGCCATCTATCATACGTACACACAACATTTTGCCTTAAAGGTAAAGGTAAAGGGACCCCTGACCATTAGGTCCAGTCGTGACCGACTCTGGGGTTGCAGCGCTCATCTCGCTTTATTGGCCGAGAGCCAGCGTACAGCTTCCAGGTCATGTGGCCAGCATGACTAAGCTGCTTCTGGCGAACCAGAGCAGCGCACGGAAAAGCCATTTACCTTCCTGCCGGAGTGGTACCTATTTATCTACTTGCACTTTGACGTGCTTTCGAACTGCTAGGTGGGCATGAGCAGGGACCGAGCAACGGGGATTTGAACCGCTGACCTTCTGATCAGCAAGCCCTAGGCTCTGTGGTTTAACCCACAGCGCCACCTCTCTCCATCCAGCCATCTATCATACGTACACACATCATTATGCCTTACTTTCACCCAAAGCACCCTGCTTTGGGTGAAGAAGCATAAGGATAACACTAACTATGACACAAGCACAATTACCATTTTATGCCCTGGCACTGCATAAAACATTCAACCCTGTTTACAATAAAATAAAATGCAGAATAAAAAAGCAAGATATCAATGATTTTAAAAGATCAGCAGGGACCCCGAGCCACTTCAGGGCAGTGGGGAGCAGAGGCCGGGCACCCACAACAAAAAAATAGTGGGTGCCTCGGCCCCCAGGGCCATCTGGAGTTGACACCAATGGACCCACTGTTGGTCTCGGCCGCTCAATCCTCCAGCATTAAAACATTGCACTGCCCTGACTGCTTTCCTAGAAAGGTTGGATGTAAATATTTAAAACAAGGCAGACAATTGGATATTTACAGCAAACATTAGCCCTCTGCCCCTTACAGCCAGGAAGCTGAGCCAAACCTTGGCATGGAACCTGCCCCAAAGAAAGTCCAAGTTCAAGAAAATTTGTTTCGCTGCATGTGAGCCACGCTGGGCAAAGGATTGGCTCATAAGCCCTGTGAATAATGTCAAAATATTTCAAACAGGCCCGTTGCTCACCCAGATTGAACCTGGATAATAACCCCATGTAGATAGTAAAGGTGGAAATCCAATTGGACCAATTATGTCTTACTCTCGGGGCCATTTCCTACATTCTTGATCTCTACCGCTCTCCTTATTACGGTATTTTTTTTTTC
The DNA here is from genome assembly GCA_034642065.1 of Darevskia nairensis. Lineage (NCBI taxonomy): Eukaryota > Metazoa > Chordata > Lepidosauria > Squamata > Lacertidae > Darevskia > Darevskia nairensis. The sequence continues at coordinate 174,777 of JAWWNI010000233.1, forward strand.
TGCTCAAGGCTCCCTAAAGAACAATGCAGGGCGGCGGTGGAGGGGGGGGGCAGAGAATATCAATATGCTACTCACCCCTTGCTACTTTCCCCCTCTGCTTGCATACAATAAATAGCTAAAGAAATGAGTTATGCCTTTTGCATAAGGAAGCGCAGGGAAGCTGTACATCCATCATTCAGCCCGGACACTGAGATCCAACGCCGAGGGCCTTCTGGCAGTTCCCTCATTGCGAGAAGTGAGGTTACAGGGAACCAGACAGAGGGCCTTCTCGGTAGTGGCGCCCTCCCTGTGGAACGCCCTTCCAGCGGATGTCAAGGAAATAAGCAGCTATCCTATTTTTAAAAGACATCTGAAGGCAGCCCTGTTTAGGGAAGTTTTTAATATTTAATGCTGTATTGTTTTAATATTTGACTGGAAGCTGCCCAGAGTGGCTGGGGAAACTCGGCCAGATGGGCGGGGTAAAAATAATAAAATTATTATTATTATTATTATTATTATTATTATTATTATTATTTAAACCTGATTCAGAGCCCCAAATAGCGCATAGTTAAACGATGGAACTTGCTCCCCCAGGAAGCAGTGAACACCACTCATTTCCCTCTAAAATCCATATTAGGATTCCCGAACAAATCGGTTCCTGAATGCCGCAAACCCGGAAGTAACTGTTCCGGTTTACGAATGTTTTTTGGAAGCCGAACGTCCGTTTCGGCTGCTGGCATTGTTTCTGAGGCCAATCAGAAGCTGCGCCTCGGTTTGGGAACGTTTTGGAAGTCGAACCGACTGAGTTCGGGAACCATGGTATCAATGTACCCAGTGCTTTTTTTCGGGGGGGGGGGGGCAGGGGGATGCATACCCCTAAACATTTTGTGAATCTTTGTACTTTTGTCCATTTACTGTATTTATTTTCCCTGATTTGAACTATAAAATGGTGATTTTCTTGAGTCAGAATGCGAGTACCACTTAACATATATATATATATATATATATATATATATATATATATATATATATATATATATATATATATATATCTATATATATATATATTGGGGGGGAGTACTGACTATACCTTTATAAGGCCATCTAATGCTCTGGAACCCATATTAGTTTAGAAATTACAGGGCACAGTGGCTATGTTCTAACTTCGCTGTTGGAACCAGTATGGTTCTGAATACCAGTTGCTGGAATTCACAAGTGGAGAGGGTCCTGTAGAGTTCTCGTCCTGCTTGGAGGCTTCAAGCAGGTATCTGGTTGGACATCGTGAGAACAGGATGCTGGACCAGATGGGCCTTTGTCCTGATCCAGCAGGTCTCCTGTTATGTTCAATCAATCAATCAATCACTTTATTTCCACTTTAAGCTCATAAGAACAACAGAACTAGAACAAATACACAGTACAATTTGATTTAAAAAAATTAGAACCAGTAAAACTTAAATGAGTACAAATTAGAAATAGATACTATAAGGAATTTTCAGCTTCCAAACAGCAGTCCATTACGACGTTTATATGTCAAAACGGAAGTTAAAAATTTCGCCAATTGTAAAGTTACATGCTGATCTGTATCTTGCAATAAAAAGGCCAGGCGAAAATCTGCTGGGTGCCCAGGGAACTTGTGGATTAATGGTAACAGTAAGTTCTTCCGGACAACACAATATAAAGGACATATAAATACTATATGGTGAAGTGTTTCGATTGATCTATCGACTTGGCCCCTAGAAAATTTATGAAAAAGGGAATTCGAAGGGAAAACATTAAAACGTGCTTCGATAAAGGCAAAACTATGACTGGCAATGAGGGTGAAAGAGGAGAGCGCAAAATATGGTCTGAAGCTCAACATCAAAAAACTAAGATCATGGCCACTGGTCCCATCACCTCCTGGCAAATAGAAGGGGAAAAGATGGAGGCAGTGAGAGATTTCACTTTCTTGGGTTCCATGATCACTGCAGATGGTGCCAGCAGTCACGAAATTAGAAGACGCCTGCTTCTTGGGAGAAAAGCAATGACAAACCTAGACAGCATCTTAAAAAGCAAAGACATCACCTTGCCGACAAAGGTCCGTATAGTTAAAGCTATGGTTTTCCCAGTAGTAATGTACGGAAGTGAGAGCTGGACCATAAAGAAGGCTGATCGCTGAAGAATTGATGCTTTTGAATTATGGTGCTGGAGGAGACTCTTGAGAGTCCCATGGACTGCAAGAAGATCAAACCTATCCATTCTGCAGGAAATCAGCCCTGAATGCTCACTAGAAGGACAGATCCTGAAGTTGAGGCTCCAGTACTTTGGCCACCTCATGAGAAGAGAAGACTCCCTAGAAAAGACCCTGATGTTGGGAAAGATTGAGGGCACAAGGAGAAGGGGACGACAGAGGATGAGATGGTTAGACAGTGTTCTCGAAGCTACTAACATGAGTTTGGCCAAACTGCGAGAGGCAGTGAAGGATAGTCGTGCCTGGCGTGCTCTGGTCCATGGGGTCACGAAGAGTCGGACACGACTGAACGACTGAACAACAACAACATGACTGGCAATAGAAGGGGATAATAGGTAAGATGGCACATGAGTTGGAGAAATAACTCCCAACTGACGCGGGGAACATAGCCCCCTACCAAGCATAAGATTACGCTGCCACTTTATGTCGTCCAGTCTTTGATTAATAATTTTCCTTGCTAAGGTAAGATCTTGGTTCAAGAGTTCTATGGGAGAGATTCCAATAGATAAAAGTTTAGCATGAATCTTATTGGCCCAAGGGCTGCTAAACTCATCGCGCCAAAGGCATTGGGCTATATAGTAGTTAGGTAATCTAAACCAAAGTGTTAGCCAGTAACTAAAGACACGTTTCCACAGGAGTGTCTCTAGGGAAGGCGTTCTCATTTCAACACGGATAGCCGCGTTACTCACACAGGTAGGGACTTTCAAGAGACGGCGTAAGAATCCTGTTATGTTCTTACAAGAACATTCAGAAAGACTTTTACTCTTTGCTATCCTGTTCCTCACATTTCCGTTTTGAAACAATTGAATAACACAGCTCGTCCTAGTCATTTTTTGACTTTTTTCCACATCAATTTTATTTTTCATTTTACTCTTCTGCTCTCTTTCGGCTTCTGCTTCCCAACTTCTAATCCATGTCAGGGCTTCTTCTCTCATCCGTGACTCGCTTTGTTTCTTTAATAGCCTCTTGCGGGGACTTTTGACAGAGGCTCTTTAAAAAAGAAGAATCCTAATAAATTATGCCAACCGGTCCTTTGCTAATCCACTCTGCCGCGGATTAGACAACTGTTCGGTTGGGTTCGAAGGGTTGAGGCCTTCTTTATCTGTTGCCACACTCCAACCTAAACACTGGGAAAACCAGCTTCAGAAACCCATCCGTCTCCAAACATTTATTTATGTTTACTTTTAATAAGCACCACAAAACCTGTCTCAACAAGCAGCAATTTAATTGCATCGCTGCATCGGATCGGATGAACATCCTGCTCATAATAAACTCTCTTACCTATAAATAAACATTGAAAATACAAATTAAGCTTCTGTGTTAAGCTGTGGCAGATGAAATGTCTCAATTCTTTCCCCTACACCTTGTGAATGGGATTCCCACCCCCCACCCCCAACTGCACACACACACTGCTGCTGCCGCCTTATTTGGGATGCAGGTTTGCATGTCTATTATTATTAAAGCATAATTGCCTACTTTTAGACAATGACAAAAAAAGAAGCATACAAGGGCCTTTGAAGCCTGTTGGAAGATAAGCAAAATTCTGGGCTTGGTACTTGGATCTAGACCTTAGTGAAGTATTCTCCAGTTTGGTCGCAGAGGACTGGGACTGAGGCACATCAGGGCTGGTCCGCCCATGTGTTGGACTGAGGCAGCCACCTCAGGCAGCATTTTGTGTGTTTAGACCTTTAACCTCCCCCTTAAATAAATTCAGACAAGACTCAAATTTTGGGTTTGGTTTTTGGCAGAATTTAGGCCACAACTTTATTGATTACATCAAGTGAGTGGTTGCATAGGCTCTGGTTCGACTAGCTCCCTGCACCGTGGCAGGTTGCGCTGACCCAGGGCACCAGCATAGGTCAGTCTAGGGTGAATACCTGGATAAGCAGAAAGCCAGGGTCAGGCTAGTCCACCACCCAGATGTCCCCCCGGACTCAGGCACGGACACAACCCCTCTCAGGGTTGACCAAACCATGGAGTCCCTGGATTCCTTTAACGGAATACCCTTCACATAGGGATGGCGAGAGTGTTTCCCTATCACCTGAACCAGAGTCTACCCGCAACCTTACAAGTTGTGACGGTTTGCTATGCGGCAGGCGAAACCCAAATGGCAACAGCCAATCAGCGAAGTGGGGAAAATTCCTGCCATGCCCCTGTCCCAACAACAGACGACACACGACGGCATAGCAAGGTCAAGCGCACAAGCCCTAAAAGTAGGGAGAGGTGGGCGGGTGTTCACTGGCCCAAAGAGGAAGCTCAGGGAAACGTGCAAGGGCTTATGTAGGTCCCTCGATCTGTTTGGCTAGCATCCCATTGGTCTGATTACACCCAGCATCGAGGGACCTACCAATAGGGTGTTGTGGCTATCCAATAGAACCCACCCACAACACAGGGTTGGGTTGCCAGGTCACACTGCAACATGTGCCCTCTTTGAGGGAGGACACAATTTCTCATGGGGAAATGCCTGCCACTACTGCCACTGTTGAAGAAGTGAGGAAAAGTGGTGGTGGCAGCTTCCAGCGATACCTCACGATATCTCACAAGATTTCCGATATAACTCACAAGAATTCCACGAAATATCTTTTAAAAAAATAATTATTTCCTTGTGCACAGTAACAAAGAGAACAAACAACATAAAATTATAACAATACAATCATTCACATATATTTCCACTTCCTCAGCTAACGTTCTGCATTTGTATCCGTATATTTCCTCACATATTCCTTATTTACAATACCATGACTTCCCTCCACCCGTGTGTGGCTTCATTTATTTGACTTATATCTTCTCTTATTGTGTCATTAGAATATATCCTACCTCTTTATCCATTATATACAATTCTTTATTTTACCTTAACTTTGCGAACCACACTCATTGTATATCAATATGTCTATTCTGGAACAATGTTTTTTCATATATTCTTTCACGCAGTCCCATTCTTTCATTAAATTCTGATTTGATTGACCTCTGATTGCTGCCGTTAATTTTGCCAAATCGATAAAGTTTATTCTGTCATTCTGATATTAAACCTGTTTTTATATATAAAAGCAAAGGAAAGCAACAACCTGAACCCCATCACCAAAAATAAGGAATCTCCACAAATGTAGCATTGATTTGAAAGAGAGAGAGGGGAGCCATTTGCAACTTTTCTACTGATCATTTCTATTTAATTAAACCATGAGCCATTGGCCGGAGGAAAAGCAAGGAAAGGGCGTCCCCCTCCTTGCACTTTTTGCATTAATCAAAATAAGCAGCTGGTCTATAGGGAATGCTCTCACACATAATAGATCTACTTAACACCAATTAAACCAAGCAGTGGGCAGTATAACCCTTCTCATGGCAGCAGCCCATTTAGCTGTGGAAAGGAATACAAATTTCTCCAATAAGTAGTGATTTTAAGCCATTTAGTTAAAACTACTTTCATTTACTTAGAAGGAAGCAGACCGACATATTTCCTTATTCGGCTTGCCACCAAATTTCCTCTAAAGCAAAAAAATCTGAGGCAGAAATGCAGTGAACCACCATTCTCAGAGCAGTTCCCTCTTCAAAGGAACCTCTTGGAATTGTAGCTTTGTGAGAGGAATTCTTGTCTCCTAATCAATACTATTTTTCTAGAAAAAGAGGTTCCCGAACTCACCACAAACACCTCCCTTGTTCTCTTATAATGGTAATGACACCCAGAGGTGCCGGAACTGAGTTCTGTCGAGTTCTGGCTGGGGGGGAAGCCCTGCTCCTAACAACTCTCTCTCTCTCTTTTTCCCATAACAATTTATTAATTTTCCAACAATAAGAAAAACAAAAGAAACAACAATAAAGATAAAAACAAAAGCAAAGCAGATTGACTTCCTCCTATTCCTTTCCTTGGTTCCATTGTATAACAATGTCCTACATGTTCACCTTGCTGACAAAGGTCCGTATAGTTAAAGCTATGGTTTTCCCAGTAGTGGTGTATGGAAGTGAGAGCTGGACCATAAAGAAGGCAGGTCGCCGAAGAATTGATGCTTTTGAATTATGGTGCTGGAGGAGATTCTTGAGAGTCCCATGGACTGCAAGAAGATCAAACCTCTCCATTCTGAAGGAAATCAGCCCAGAGTGCTCACTGGAAGGACAGATCCTGAAGCTGAGGCTCCAATACTTTGGTCACCTCATGAGAAGAGAAGACTCCCTGGAAAAGACCCTGATGTTGGAAAAGATGGAGGGCACAAGGACAAGGGGATGACAGAGGCCGAGATGGTTGGACAGTGTTCTCAAAGCTACCAACATGAGTCTGACCAAACTGCGGGAGGTAGTGGAAGGCAGGAGTCCCTGGCATGCTCTGGTCCATGGGGTCACAAAGAGTCGGACATGACTAAATGACTAAACAACAACAACATGTCCATTATAAAGTTTTAACCATTTGCATTACTCATTGTCCATTCAGAATAGAATTACAAGTATTCTTCAAACCCTGCCAATGTATTAACCTTTGTACATTGCTTCTGTATATATGCAATAAAGTCATTTCATTCTTCCTTTAATTCGTTGTCATCTCTTCCTCTTAATTTCATTGTCAATTTTCTCCATTTCAGCATATTCCGTTAATTTAACTTGCCAATCTTCTTTAGCTGTGACACTTTCTTCTTTCCATGCTCCTAACAACTCTCAGCAGCCATAACAAACTGCAGTTCCCAGGATTCTTGGGGGGGGGAACCCCCCCTGCCTAAAGTGGTATTATAATACCATACCTGTATAGTGCAGGTGGAACTTGAACAGCAAGTCAGCCCAAGAGAATAGAAGGCAGAACCAAAGAATAGGACACAGGTGGGTGGAGTCAGTCTGGGCTTGGGTGGGTGGGGCCAGTGTAGATTTGGATGGGTGGGGCCTGGTTGGGTGGAGTCTAGGCTGGGGTGGGGCCTAGGAGGGTGGAGCCAGTGTAGACTTGGGTGGGTGGGGCTTGGGTGGGTGGAGTCAGTCTAGGCTTGGGTGGTTGGGGCCTGGGAGGGTGGAGTCAGTCTAGACTTGGGTGGGTGGGGCCTGGGTGGGTGGAGTCAGTGTAGGCTTGGGTGGGTGGAGCCTGGGTGGGTGGAGTCAGTCTAGGCTTGGGTGGATGGGGCCTGGGAGGGTGGAGTCAGTCTAGGCTTGGGTGGATGGGGCCTGGGTGGGTGGAGTCAGTCCAGGCCCGAGGGCACTTCACTGTCCGGCACCTGCAGTTCAGTGTCTCACCACATGGGGCAGTGGACCTCATCTCCCACCTGCTCCTCTGATGCAGCCATAGCAGGGAGCATTACAAATGCTCTGACTGCACTCATATTGCGCTACAAGACTAGGATCTGGCTAATTCCTTATCCAGGCCACTTTCTTAACATTTGTTTCCTGCCTCCCGACATGTAGTATGACAGCTTGGTCTTTCCTCTATTTCTACGAGATTGAGAGTTGAATGTATTGATGGTTATTATTCATTTATATGCATTTCTGCCTGATCTTGTTTCCTTCTCTCCAGGTTTTTAAGGGGAGTTCTGTTTATTGCACTGTGATGATTCTGGAATTAGACTAAGCAAGAATGTTATTACTTCTCACATATCTTTGAATATTTGAATATATTTGCTCACTTAAAACATGGATTTAGTCAGGCAGCATCAGGGAGGGAATTAAAAACGCTCATATCAACAATGTATTTCTTTTCTCATGGCAAATCAGAATTGCTTATAACCTGGTTGGGTGGGGAGGTATGAATGCAAGTATCTATCTATTTACTGTATATATTGATTATTATTGTGTGTGTGTGTGTGTGTGTGTGTTGTTGTTGTTGTTTTTGTTGTTGTTTTTAAAAAACTGCCCCCTCAAAACACACATCCAAAACACAATTATTGCTCCATAAATTTGAAGCTGGCTGGCTGGTTGTGCAAACTATTCAACCCCACTGAATTTATGGGGCTTAAAGGGGTAAACATTGTTAATATATCTCTGTAAACAGTGATGGTGAGACGCTATCTTCAGTTTCCTTCTTTCTGCCTTATAATGTGTTTGGGGTTTCCCACCCCCAAACCTTTGGGGGGAAAACTCTGCCTTTTTCCTCAAGAATTTTTCCAGGATGTTCCAAAACAACAACAACACACCACCAAACATAGGGAAGGTCACCCGTAGTCCTCTCTGTCATTCCCATGCCAAGCAAGCTTACCCTTCCATGGACAGGGAATATTCATGGGTGATAGGAGGCTCCCTCCCCCTCCCCCTTGTTGACGTCATCTTAACTGGTATAGATGCTCCTTGGCAGAAGGACCATAGCTCAGTGGTCAAACATCTGCTTGGCATACAGAAGATCTTAGGTTTAATCTCCAGCATCTCGAAGCAGGGATGAGTGAAAGACTCCTGTCTGAAATCTTGGAGTGCCACTGCCAGTTAGTGTAGACAGTATTTAGCTAGATGAACCAATGATTCAGTCCCAAGCATCTCCTGGTAGAGCTTGGAATGACTCTTTCTGAAACCCCAGAAAGGTGCTGCCAGTCAGTGTAGACAACAGCTAGATGGGTCAATGGTCTGAATCAGTATAAGGCAGCCTCTTATGCTTTTATGATCATGCCTCATTTTCTCTTGGGAGGCATAACCCTCATGGTCCTCCATATTCAATGGATGCCACTTGTTCCTACATCCACTCACAGGCTTAAAGGTAAAGGGACCCCTGACCTTTAGGTCCAGTCGCGGACGACTCTGGGGTTGTGGCGCTCATTTCGCTTTATTGGCTGAGGGAGCCGGCGTACAGCTTCCGGGTCATGACTAAGCCGCTTCTGGCGAACCAGAGCAGCGCACGGAAACACCGTTTACCTTCCCGCCGGACCGGTACCTATTTATCTACTTGCACTTTGACATGCTTTTGAACTGCTAGGTTGGCAGGAGCAGGGACCGAACAACGGGAGCTCACCCCATCACGGGGATTCAAACCACCGACCTTCTGATCGGCAAGCCCTAGGCTCTGTGGTTTAGACCACAGCGCCACCCGCGTCCCCTCACAGGCTTACATTTGGGTAAAAAAAAAGAGGAAACTCATTTGGGGGGACTCTCTGGCAGAATCAGAGACAATCTGAACTTGGCTCATTATGGGCCTGCATTTGGAGGTATTTGGGTTCAGCTCATAATCAGCTGTGGAGTTCTGAGATGGGGGAGTTTGTATTCCTCTCCCCCCCCAATTCCAAGTTTTGTCACCATAAAGTAAGCGGTCTGAAACACCATTCTGAAAGATGCTCTTCAAAGGAGCCTATGAAGTTGCGTTACACTCAGTCCAACCATTGGTCTGTCAAGTCTAATATTGTGGGATCAGTGGGAGATTATTCATCAAGGGATACATCCATCTCTGACACTGTTGTTAAATATCTTTCTGGATAGAAATCTAGTTCTTAAAGAGCTGTTGAATCATTTACTTTCAGCACCAGTTGCAGCTCAGAATGGAAGAACATTTCAGAATGTAAATATTGACCAGGGGAACCAAGAGGTTTGTCAGTGCTCTTTCTTAGAGAAATTGCCACAAAACTAAGGGTAAATAGGGGACAAAAGGTAAAGGACCCTTTTGAGAAAATATGGAAAGCATTTATTGATTGTTCAAGTGTAAAGGATAATACCTGCCCTCCGACTGCAATGTACTCTAAACTATGGACCTTTTGAGTTATTTTCTCTCTTCATCTCAAAACCCTGTAAATAAAATCTAAAGGACAACGAGTTAAGATTATCAGCATCTATAGTTATCGAGCTGTCTTAAGCTTGTTATGTTAATACTTGCCCTTTGCATCTGTTTTGTTATGCTTTTATTTGTATTTTTTAAAGTTGCCTTTTAAAGTAAAAATAAAAAGTCCAGTACTGTCTTCTGCAGCCTTCCGCAACTGCTGCCTTCTGAATCATGTGAGACTCCATCTCCCATCAGCCCCAGCTACCATGGCCAATGGTCAGAGATGATTGCAGTGGAAGTCCAGCAACATCTGAAGGGCTGGTGGAAGACTGTTCTATTCCAACTGGTAGAACCTCTCTGAGGTGTTGGAAAGGGATGACTCTTGGCTGTGCTACCTTGTAAAAGAGATACGCTATGAATGGAAAGCAGAGACATCACCTTGCCGACAAAGGTCCATAGAGTTAAAGCTATGGTTTTCCCAGTAGTGATGTATGGAAGTGAGAGCCGGACCATAAAGAAGGCTGATCGCCGAAGAATTGATGCTATTGAATTATGGTGCTGGAGGAGACTCTTGAGAGTCCCATGGACTGCAAGAAGATCAAACCTATCCATTCTGCAGGAAATCAGCCCTGAGTGCTCACTGGATGGACAGATCCTGAAGCTGAGGCTCCAATACTTTGGTCACCTCATGAGAAGAGAAGACCCCCTGGAAAAGACCCTGATGTTGGGAAAGATGGAGGGCACAAGAAGAAGGGGACGACAGAGGACGAGATGGTTGGACAGTGTTCTCGAAGCTACCAACTTGAGTTTGACCAAACTGCGGGAGGCAGTGGAAGACAGGAGTGCCTGGCGTGCTCTGGTCCATGGGGTCACGAAGAGTCGGACACGACTAAACGGCAACAAGAAATGGATTGAGCGTAGGGCCTCCTGCATGTATTCTACACACTGAGGTTTAGGAGCACTTCCTAGAAAGACAGGCAAGCTGCAGTTTCCTCACTCGCTTTATCGATGCTTCAGATGGTTTGTTTCTGCAAGAGGCAGTGATGGCCACCAACTTGGATGTCTTTAAAAGAGGATTAGACAAATTCATGGAGGATAAAGCCACTAGCCACAACAGCTATGATACACCCCTGAAGGCTTCTGAATGTGAGCTGCTGGAAACCACAGGAGGGGAGAAGGCCCTTGTGGTTGGGTCCTGCTTGCAGGTTTCCCACAGACATCTGGTTGGCCACTGTGAAAACAGGATGCTGGATTAGATGGGCCATTGGCTGGATTCAGCAGGCTCTTCTTAAGTCCAGGTCCTATTTCCTTTTTGCCCTTTTTATTTCTCCTCCACCACCACCAATCTGCTGCCATTTTTGACAGGGGTTGCCAGTTCTGACAGGGGCTGGCTGAGATGTATGTTCCCCACTGATCCATTCCTTTTAAGATGTCCTATCCTACCCGTCTAAACATGTCTTTAAGGTCATCACCACGCAGAAGGCACTGGGAACCCAAGGCTACAGTGGCATAAACGCTGACCTCAAGGTCAGAATTTGTCAGGAAATATTTCAGTTGTCTCTCCCAACGGAGTTGGTGAATTCCCAGTTTATTTACCTCCAGCCGGTTAGCACTCTTTAGTATTTTAGTGGGGAAGGTGGTGGTGGTGTAACAATATAAAGCGTTAGGGTAAAATATAAATCTCCATGCAATTTTTTTTTTTAAGCATATGAAAGAAATACCCAACATCTTTTAACCGGCTTGTCACTTTGATTTCATCTTGCTCTCTATGAAATCAAATGTGCCTCTAACAAAATTTGCTTTACATAAAAAAAAGTATTGTAATGTGATTGCTGCACAGGGTAAATTATAATTTAAAAGTAAAATTACAAATGGTTATGTGTAATGTCATGCAAATGGATGGAAAGGCCCCCATTGGTATTGCTAAAAGTCAGAATTATTGATCTCGCCCTTATGACAATTAACATAAATTTACCCAGAATGCCATCTGCCTTTGCCATTTCCAAATGATGTGCCTCGTATAGCAGGTGCAATTAATTATGTCTTTGTTTAAAATGTGCTGATCCCAATCAAGGTCATGCGGGAGACATGGCACGGGGAACATCACAATAATGAAAATATGATTGGAGGAGAAATGCCTTTTCTCGGGTTGGAATTTAAACACTCTGTCCTCCTCTTCAAACTCAGACATAATGATGATGGGGGAAACTCACAAAGAGTAAGTCACCAGCAGGTTGGGCCACCATTAGGTGCACACTCTGAAAAGCAGGCAAACTGGGGACAAGTCAGAAGAACTGGAGGGAAGTCAAATCAATCCTACTCAAAGGGTTTTTCATTTGTCTGTACAGTGGTACTTTGGTTCTCAAACGCCTTGGTTCTCAAACGCAGAAAACCCAGAAGTAAGTGTTCTGGTTTTCGAATGTTTTTTGGGAGCCGAACGTCCGATGCCATTGTTGGTGGTCCGAGAGCCAGTGTGGTGTAGTGGCATCATCGGCATATAGAAGAACCGAGATATGCTGGTTTGCTATCTTCGGGGGATGAAAGTCAGGGTTGTTAAGTGCGTCTACCAAGTTATTTAGATAGAAATTAAATAATAAGGGGGCCAAAAGGCACCCCTGCCTGACACCCCTGAAGGTTCTAATGGGATCTGTTAGATGGCCTAGACGGCTACATCTGACTCTTAGGGCCGTATTTGAGTGCATTGCCTGAAGTAAGAATAGAAGCCTTCTGTCAATAGTAGAGGCACGGAGTTTGTCCCATAGTCTTATTCTAGGGACTGTGTCGAAGGCTGTTTTGAAATCCACAAAGGCGGCGTAGAGTGAGGCCTGCCCCCCTGAGTTGTACTTTTCTATTAGGTGTTGTAGAGTTAGGCAGTGATCGGTTGTGGATCTGCCAGATCTAAAGCCTGCCTGTTCTATGGCTAAGATGTTTTCGTTTTCTATCCACTCTTGGAATTTTAAGAGTAAGTGCTTTGTATACAGCTTACTGACCACGCTAAGTAGGCTGATCGGCCTATAGTTTGAAGGGTCCCCTCTATTGCCCCTCTTGAAAAATGGCACCACTATGGCTGTTCCCCAGTCTCTTGGGATGCGGCCGGTGTCATCTAAATGAGTGAAAAGGGTAGCTAGGAAAGGAGCCCACCAGTCCACCTGAGATTGTAGCATTTCAGGGAGGATGCCGTCGGGGCCTGGTGCTTTGGCCGTTTTCAATTGATTTATATATGTTTTCACTTCAGTCTCAGTAACTTTAGGCCATTTGTTCAGCTGTTCCAATTCAATGGCCATGGTGGGAGTTTCTGCATCCTTGTACATGGATTGAAAATAGGTGACCCAATGGTCAGGTGGGATGGAAGAAGACAGGGGGGATGGTGGTGTAGTGCTTAAGAGTGTTAGACTCGTAATCTGGTGAACCGGGTTCACGTCTCCACTCCTCCACATGCAGCTGCTGGGTGACCTTGGGCTAGTTACACTTCTCTGAAGTCTCTCAGCCCCCACTCACCTCACAGAGTGTTTGTTGTGGGGGAGGAAGGGAAAGGAGAATGTTAGCCGCTTTGAGATTCCTTCGGGTAGTGATAAAGCGGGATATCAAATCCAAACTCTTCTTCGTGGCTATTGTTTCTGGGGCACCTGCACCAATAAGAAGCTGTGCCTTGGTTTTCAAACATTTCGGAAGTCAAACAGACTTCCGGAATGGATTAAGTTTGGTGCTTTCCCCCCCTTTTTTTTGGGGGGGGGGGAAGGCTTTTTTGGTTAATTTGTTTTTGTGACTGTGCGGAACCCAGCTCAGCTACTGATTGATTGATTGTGTGACTGCGGAAATGGATAAAAGCCCCCCATCCAAACAATGACTATCATCAGTGCAGGTAAGAATTTATTTATTTTTTAATTTTTATCATCTACAATGCTGACACCTGAAAACGTGTTATGGGATTAAAATTGGCCACAACTTTATTAAATTCTCAGATGTAGGAAGACCTTGGCTTAGGCATTGGGCGTTTATCCCTCCCAGTCCCCGGCCGGGGATTTGGGGAACATCAGGGTTAACCAAAGTGTGTGGGGATTGGGCTGACTCTGGAGAATGTCTGTTCAAGCAGAGAGCCCGCCCCCCATTTCGCCACATCGTAGGGGAGAGCACTGACAATCCATTGGCGTATGGCCAGTGCCTCTCCTCAAAATAACCCTTTTAACAGGGAACCCTGGGATCGCTGCCGCGGGGGGGGGGAACCGTGGGTCACCGCTTCATCCCCCCCCCCATTGAAGGAAGATAGACTAAAGGATTCCGCCTAAGGCCTACAAACCACCAAAGTTGTGACGTTTTGCTACGGGGAAGGTGAAACCTGCCAATGCAGAGAAATTCCTTCCCGGTCCCGCAATGGGGACCATCTAGGACTGTAGCAGTGCCTGCATAGCTGTAAAGCAGAAGGTTAAACTGCAAAGAAGGCATAAACTGAGGGGGGAAGAAGAAGAAGAAGAAGAAGAAGAAGAAGAAGAAGAAGAAGAAGAAGAAGAAGAAATTTGGATTTGATATCCTGCTTTATCACTACCCAAAGGAGTCTCAAAGCGGCTAACATTCTCCTTTCCCTTCCTCCCCCACAACAAACACTCTGTGAGGTGAGTGGGGCTGAGAGACTTCAGAGAAGTGTGACTAGCCCAAGGTCACCCAGCAGCTGCATGTGGAGGACCGGGGAATCGAACCCGGTTCACCAGATTACGAGTCCACCGCTCTTAACCACTATACCACGCTGGCTCTCAGAGAGGGCAGGCAGAAGCCAACTGAAGCCAACAGGTAAGTTGCATCCTGTATTGTGCGTGTGGGCGGTCCTAACTCTACCTGGCCAGCTCCCTTGGCAATGCCCCCCAGCCAAGATTGGCTAATTGACGAGGCTAGGCCGGAACCTCCAGGTATCCAGCTTGGGGGCGGCGGCGAAGCCAGCTACCTTGCCGGGGTTCTAGTAGTCTCTGGGGGGGGGGGGGGGCTGCGCGCGACCACGCAAAAGCCAACCCCCAGTAAATGCAGGGAGTGGTCATTCACCCTAATAGAGCAGCCCTCACTCTGAGTGCGCACATACACACACAAAAATACCCTTTTAGACTCCCATCTAGCTACATGGTCAGCGCATAGGGTAAATTTAGGAATAGGAGGGAGTTAAATTCAGATAAATCAACACCCTAGAAGCACAAATGCAAACGACATTTTTTTAGGGTCATACAACAGGCAGCTGTTAAGAGTAATGGGATAGAATTAAAGGAAAGAACCCTTTGGGCTGACTGCTTGGTCAGGTCTGTTTGAGGTTGGAATGGACTCCCCAGAGGAGAAGCGAGAGCTTTGCTGTTCAGTCATTTAAAAATTGAACTGGACAGTACACAGCAGGGAACAGTCTGAGAAGGAAATACGCTGCGGTGGACAATGCATGATTTATAAGATGGAGTTTACTGAGATTCGCATCTTGAAAGGACACAGAAAAGCAGCTCTGGCAAAAGGGTTTTTACTGTGCCCATCGTAAGGGGAGAGGGCATGCCCACCTGTATTAACTGATGCATTTACTTGTTTGAACTCTAGTCCGCCCTGTCGCAAAGGCACAAAGGAGATTGCAACCCCCGTGGATACTGCCACCTGAGGCGGTCGGTCGCCCACCTTGCCTCATAGGTGAGCTGGCTCTGGCCTATTCCAGTGATTGTAATCTGTTTTATACTGTGTTTAGTACTGAATTTTAAATTGTGGTAACCCACCCTAGTGAGGGCAGGTGAAGGGCAGGTAATAAATGTAATGGTGGTGAGGTGAACTGATGTGTTGAGGGTCCAGTATAATTCCCCCAACCATGCACTATTATTGCATCAATAACATTTGTTTGTTTGTTAAAATCAAAACAAAACAAACCAGACTGGAGGGGTCTTGATGTGAAATCTATGCAGTCTGATGAATTGGACTCTTTATGTGTGTAGCCAAATTAACAACAGCAGCAACAGCAGCGGCAACAACAACATTTGAAAGCAAAATAGAAATGTCAAGAGTTAAAATCATAACTGAAAAATATGAAAGTTGAAGATGACAGCAGTTAGGTGGATTGAAACACCCAACTCTTTAAGATTTGTTGAGAAATAGGGAAGGAGCCAGGAATAACTGGTATGCAGAAAGGCATGAAATTGGGATGGGTGGGGTCACCACAGAAAAGGCTCTCATAGTGCTCACTAGTCTGACAGATCTTATTGGCAGAGACTTGAGTTCAGCCTAGAGTACAATTCCATTTGCCAAGCCGAAAGATGATGGGATGGAAGGCCACTTGGAGATGCTATCAACAATTTAGGTTGAGGCTATGAAGATGTCAATACAATATTATTGCTTTTGAAGCAAGACTCAAGCCAAGAAGAAAAACGTGATGGACTAGGTTGGTTTTTGTTGTTGTTGTTGTAGAAATTGCACCCCTGACTGTGCACTCGCTGCATAGCCAACAAGAGAATTTCTATCCTTAGCATAACACCGGCTTAATTTTAATTGCTTTTGCCTGGACATGATTAAGCAGACATTAGCGATTTCTCTGAGGTGCCTTTAAAAATAAAAGCTTCTGATGCTTCCTGGCAAAATCCTGTAATTCACAGGCGAAGCTTATTTTATTTGAAGTGACGTTAGGAAGGGCAGAGTTACTAATTATTTCAGGCTTTGAACCGACAATGGTTGTAGCCCATCAAAATGTGGTGCGTCACATTTTGAGTTTAGCATGAATCCTTTCAAGTCCCAGAAGATTGTGCACCAAGGGACAAGAGAGTGATAGTATTTAAAAACAACAACAACAACAACAACAACAACAACAACAACAACAACAACAACAGCAACAGCAACAACAACTGCAGTATATTTTGACATCAGCTTTCTCGGGAACGTCTGTGGAGACCAGATAATTTGAAGGGAACAAGAGACTCTTGTGATCAGGGCCGGCCCTACCATTAGATAAAGTAGATAAAGTGAGGCAAACACCTCAGGCAGCGGACACTGTGGAGGTGGTAGGAAACAACAGTGAGGTGTTGGAGGACAAAACTGCATGTGTGATGTGACACATATTTGGCCTCAGGCAACAAAATACTTGGCCTCAGGCAACATACTTGGCCTCAGGCAACAAAAAATCTTGGGATGGCCTAGCCCTGTTTCCTATGCCTACCCCCAGTAAATTAGTAGCCAACCAGGAAACATAACTCACTGTGAAGCAGAGGTAGCAAACAAGGTGCCCTGCAGATGCTGTTGAACCCAGTGGCTACTTGCCACGATGCTTATGTTCCCCCTCCACTGTCAGAGGCATAGGTACACACCAATTGCTGGGATTCACAGAAGGAGAAAAGTGCTGTTGTACGCAAGTCCTGCTTGAAGGGCCGTTTTTACCCAGGGGTGCAAGGGGTGCGGGGCACCCAGGTGCTGAATTCTGGGGGGCGCCGGGCGCCCGCCGCTGAAGCCGCCTAAACTCCCCGGAGCGGTTGGCTCGTGGTGATGCCACTCACCCGACCCTGACCTCCCCTTCCCCGGCCGCTGTCAAAGTTGACCGCCGGGCGCTGTGTTGCAATGGAGAGAAGGGAAGAGGAGCAACAGCACCCACTGCGGGGGAAGGAGGCAGAAGAGGAGAAGGAGAAAAAGGAAGAGGAGGAGGAAGGAAAGCAGGGGAGTTGAGATCGCGCCTGTCCCAGCTGCTGGAAACAAGCGCCGCTGATCTGCGGTTAGGCCCGCTCGCCTGGTGGCGGCTGCCAATTGCCCCCAGAAATGCTGCTTTGCTGTTGCTGCTGCTGCTGAGAGGGAGACCCTGGCCACTCCGGCTCCTGGACAGGTCTGGGAGTGGCGGAAGCAGCCAGCAGAACAGGGAAGGGGGTGAGTGGGTGCCCTCTGCCTCTGATCCTGCAGAGCCCTGAGGCAGAGCAGCTGATCTCTCTCTCCCTCCCCCTTTCCCCCCGCCTCAGCAGATTTTCCGTTTCTCTCCACTCCCCCCACTGCTTCACCACCTCTCCCTGCTCCTCCTGGCCTCTTTCCGATCCTCCCCAGCTATGACAAGGACCCTAGGATGCTAGGGATTTTGGCGCCCTAGGCGAGGGGGCGGGCCACGTGATGTCATTGCGCATGACGTACGGTGCCCCACCCCCTGCCCGCCAGGTGCCCCGCGCCGCCATGATTTTCGCCGCTGGTTGGGGCGGCACCGGGCGGCGGCGGCGGCGGGCGAGGGGCAGGCTGGCCAGCGCCTCCTCCATTTTGGCGCCTCTGCCGCCGCGGTTTTCGCCCCAAGCTGCTTGCTCCGCCGCTGGTTGGGGTGGCGGGGGGTGGCGGGGGGCGGGGGCAGACTGGCCAGCGCCCCCTCCATTTTGGCGCCCTAGGCAACTGCCTAGTTCGCCCAAATGGACACGCTGGCCCTGGCTATGACCATTCTGGTTTTCAGCTCACAACGGCGGTGCTTGTCAGACTCAACAGCGCTGGGCTAAACTAAATTTGGGGGAGCTGGGCGGATCTTTGCACCCCGGCGCCGCATATGCTAAAGACGGCACTGCCTGCTTGTGTGCTTCCCAGCAGTATCTGGTTGGCCACTGTGAGAACAGGATGCTGGATTTAGATGAGCCTTTGACCTGAAACAGCAGGGTTCTTCTTATGCTCTTATGGCACATATTGATTTAAACAACCCTGTGTCTGTGTGTGTACTCTCTCTCTGTGTACTTTCACATAAGCACATCCCTTTTCAAATAAAAGAGACACTGAAAACTAACATTTCCTCAGGAACAAGTTTGGTGCCAGTGGGGAGAAAAACAGCTTTGCAAAACTGTAACCGGATCGAGTGCGAACAGACGTAAACAACTCTTGATATTTGATTGTTTTAGTGCTTCCATCCATACTGACCTTAGTTACTTGGATTTTACAAATTTACAGACCTGCCCGCCAGCCTGCCAGTTAACTAAAGGGCACAACGAAGGTCTCCAAACATCTGGTCCACACACTTAATCATCTCGTTTCACGAAGGCTGGTATTTTTATCTTGCACCTTGATTGGGTCTGCATAATTTTATTCCCCCACAAATTGGCATTTAAGCCTTTAAAAAAAATCACCTCTCTTAACTACATCTGTCATTGATATTTTATTGTTTAATTTCTTTTTATGGAGCCAAATTACATCTCTTTCCGCCGTACAGCCTGCATTTTACATGTTTAATTTGTCGACATGTTCTATAATGATAATTTCATTGATTTAGAAAGTGACATTATGAGGAACATATGCTCACTTGAGGAGGAGACCTTGTTATGGTAATAATTTTTCTTCCACCACCCCTCTTCCCGCAATTCCAGAACTCACATATAATATAGGTTTGGAAGTAGTTGAAGCATTAACTGCTGAAATACCTTCAACTCCAATTAACATACATGTAAGGTTTCCTTAGCTGCATTGATCTTCTAATGGACGTGTTTGCAGATGGGGATGGAGAAAACCAGGCCGAGAGGACATTGCCCCATTGCCAGTGTTAAAGTAAGGTTCCATCTGCACTATACATTTAAAGCAGTATCATACTGTGTTAAACAGTTATGGCTTCTCCCCAAAGATTCCCCAGAACTGTAGTTTGTCAAGGGAGATGAGAAGCTCCCCTATTCCCCTCACAGAGCTACAATTCCTTGAGTGGTTTAACAATTAATTCCTCAAAACAAAAATAAGAAATAAAAAAATTCCTTCCAGTAGCACCTTAAAGGTAAAGGGACCCCTGACCATTAGGTTCAGTCGTGTCCGACTCTGGGGTTGCGGCGCTCATCTCGCTTTATTGGCCGAGAGCCGGCGTACAGCTTCCGGGTCATGTGGCCAGCATGACAAAGCCGCTTCTGGCGAACCAGAGCAGCGCACGGAAACGCCGTTTACCTTCCCGCCTATTTATCTACTTGCACTTTGACGTGCTTTCGAATTGCTAGGTGGGCAGGAGCTGGGACCGAGAAACGGGAGCTCACCCCGTCGCAGGGATTCGAACTGCCAACCTTCTGATCAGCAAGCCTTAGGCTTTGTGGTTTAACCCACAGCGCCACCTGGGTCCCTAGAGCCAGCACCTTAGAGACCAACTAAGTTTGTTCTTGGTATGAGCTTTCGTGTGTATCTGAAGAAGTGTGCATGCACACAAAAGCTCATACCAAGAACAAACTTAGTTGGTCTCTAAGGTGCTACTAGAAGGAATTTTTTTATTTCTTATTTTTGTTTTGACTATGGCAGACCAACACGGCTACCTACCTGTAATTAATTCCTCATATCTCTCAGCACCTTTCACAAACTACAGCCTCAGGATTCTTGGGGGGGGGGGAGCCATGGCCGTTTAAAAGTGGTATGATACTGCTTTCAATGTATAGTGCAGGTGGAGACCAAGGTTGTGCACACACTATATCTTTAAAATATATTTGAAACACATTCCCCCCCCCTCAGAGGATTCTGGGCACTGTAGTTTGTGAAGGGTTGTTGAGAATTGGTAACTGTGAGGGGTAAGTTACAGGTAGGTAGCCGTGTTGGTCTGCCGTAGTCGAAACAAAATAAAAAAATTCCTTCCAGTAGCACCTTAGAGACCAACTAAGCTTTTTCTTGGTATGAGCTTTCGTGTGCATGCACACTACTTCAGATAAATTACAGTGCCCAGAATACAGTGCCCAGAAATCTTTGAGGGAAAGAATGTGCTTCGAACATGCTTTTAAGGTATAGTGCGTCCACAGAGCTGTCACTCTGGCTGATTTTTGTAAAGCGTGTTCTCCTTCATGGAGAGCACATGTTGCGGTGGGGGCCAGCAAGTCACTCCTCTGGTGCTAGGCGGGATCGTATGGATGGCCACTGTTGTGATTGGACCCTGGGTGTTGTTGGGGAGAATTGTATGTTGCAATTTATTGATGGACAGCCCAGCGGATATATATTGGTGGGTTTGCAACGTGATCCCCCTCTTGGCTATTTTAGGCCTCTGCGTTGACCTTGCTATGGCTGTCATGGGGTCGTCTGCTGTTGGGGCAGGGGCCTGGTAGGAATTTTTCCATTTGGCTGACTGGCTGGTGCCATCTGGTTTTCGCCTACTGCGTAGCAAATAGTCACAACTTACAAGGTTGGCGATTAGGCATTGGTTATTATGTTGGTTGGAGGAGGGGTTATGATTGATTGCATCTGCCCCTCCAATTGTTGCTGGTGTTAGGGGAATTCCATTAAAGGAATCCAGGGGCTTGATGCTTTTTGTCCGAACCCCGGTCGGGGGGCTAGGGCCGTGCAAGAGCCCTGGGAGCCTGAGGGGAGAAGGGAGGGTCAGACCACCCAGCTCCCTTTATCTCTCCAGAGGGTTTTCCCCTTACTGACGGTCATCAGTTCTGTCCCCGTGGGACAGATAGTCTTAACCAATGCCTAAGCAACCACTCACATTGTTTGTATTTTAATTAAGTTGTGGCCAAAATCATGCCAAAAACCAAAAATAAAATTCTGACTGATGTGTGAATTATTGGAGGGGTGGTTTGGGGACCTTGACACGCAAATGAAATGTAGGGAGCGGTACCATCTTGTTAGCCTGAGGCAGGGAAGATACCTTGGGTCAACCCTTGAGAGATTCCCAGCTTGTAAACTTATGACCTGAGATGTAAGGCAAATTGTTTATTGAACGACTCTCTCAAATTCCGGAAATGGTTAATATGCCCATTTGTTCAAGATCCCTTTCACCGAACATCAATTTCTACAGGAAGTAGAAAAATGACTTAATGGGATTTCTGTTTATTTGCTAAAACTGTACAAACAGGATATGCACGCAGGACCCTTTGAAGATTATGGCCCCAAGTCTCCAACACGGCTCTTCAAAGGCTTGATAAGAAGCTGCGCTGGAGGCAGCTCTCCAGAATGCAACATTAAAATTCCACCTCCGCTTTATGAAGAGGTGGCTATGCTCTTTTCCTCTGACTCTGATGGAACTCACCCTCCTCTCTGGAAACATCCAAATTATTGCTTCGGTTGAGATGACATATCCCTAAGATTTGCAAAAAATACTTGAGAACAAATGTTCAGCTTAATTTTTACTTGGCAGCCGTTTGCTCATATGGGAGAAACTTAGCGGTGACCTCACTGTGACCTCAGAGTCTGGGGTGATGGTCAGGCTAAGGCCCCTCTTGACTCCATCCAGGATTGCAGTCCAATTTGACTCATTCAAAAAATTTAATGGACGCCGTTGAGACTTGAGCTGGCCTTTACAAACCTAAAGAGTACCCTGAGGCCAGCTGAAGCCTTCTTCACTTGGTGAGCGGTGGGTGACCTCCTCTTTCCTTATTTTGATCCCACCCTTCCTCCAAGGAGCTCAGATTGGTGTACACGATTGTGCCCCCTCTCTCCACCCACAGGTTAGGCAGAAAGAGGCTGCAATTCACATTGCAGCTTATTCCATTTCTCCAATGTTTCTCTGAAAGTTATTTTCCGCATTATGTTGGAGCTTTTGCATGATTCAGAGGCCACTTCTGGAAAACTAATGGAGTATAACACAGGTTTTGTGTTCATTCACATGTTATTTGATTCCAGAAAGAATCCATTTGCAGTCCCCTTAATCTAGACTATCAGAGGAGTAAAGTGGTGAAATTTGGGTTGGTATACCAGCATACAGTTCTTTCCAGCTGTTTTCATGGGACAATGGAAGCACACATGCGGGTGGGGGAATAGTGACCTTGTACAATGACGTTTGTTGTTGTGTCACACTATGCCCACTGTTGTGAATAAAATTTAGCATGACATGACAGTATACCAGCCACAGTTCCATAACATAACAGGTAACTGCAGTGTGAAAGGAACAATGGAACAGAAGTGCTAACATTGTAATCGTATTGTTGGCATCCATCTGTCTCAGAAGACAATGGAAGAGTCAAGAGTGGAACTTCAGGGGTGAAGTCAAACCACCAGAGAGCTACAGCGCCTGCTGTGGCTGTCGAAACCAATATGGGAGAGACATGTTTTGTTGCAGCTGGGGCAGATGAAGGAGTCTGGTTGTGCTGCTGCAGATGCATCATGGCATTTCTTCTAGAGAGCCAGTGTGGTGTAGTGGTTAAGAGCGGTAGATTCATAATCTGGGGAACTGGGTTTGCGTCTCCGCTCCTCCACATGCAGCTGCTGGGTGACCTTGGGCTAGTCATACTTCTTTGAAGTCTCTCAGCCCCACTCACCTTACAGAGTGTTTGTTGTGGTGGAGAAAGGGAAAGGAGAATGTTAGCCGCTTTGAGACTCCTTCGGGTAGTGATAAAGCGGGATATCAAATCCAAACCCTTCTTCTTCTTCTTCTTCTTCTTCTTCTTCTTCTTCTTCTTCTTCTTCTTCTTCTTCTTCTCTGCACTCCTCCCAGCGGTCCTTTCTCCTCTGTGGATGCACAACCTGATTGTCTCCAGGCATTGCCTTTAGCATTGTAATCAGGAAGACAAATGCAATATTCCACACATGTAAATCCACCCAGAGCAGAGGGAGAGAGAGGTCTGGGGATCTACACACAAGCCAACACTCTAGCCACTACACCAGGGGCAGAAAACCAGCAATCCTCTAGACATATTTTACTTCAACTCTCGTCATCCTTGCCCATTGACCATGCTGGTTGGAGATGATGGGAGCTGGAGTCCAATGGCATGGAGGGCCATACAACTTCACTATCCCTGCACTATACATTATTCTGAATAACAGAAAGTGTCTAAAATCCTGCTGCTAAGCTCAAGTGTTGATGCAATACTGGAGTACTGTGTCCAGTTCTGAGCACCACAGTTTCAAAAGAATATTGAGAAGCCGGAGCATGTGCAGAGGAGGGTAAGAAAGATGATAAAAGGCCTGGAAAGCAAGACTTCTGAGGAATGGTTGAGGGAGCTGGGTATGTTTAGCCCAGAGAAGAAAAGGCTGAGAGGTGATGCGATAGTCATGTTCAAATATTTGAAGGGTTGTCACATGGTAGATGTGCTCCAGAAGGTAGGATCCAAACCAATGGATTCAAATTACAAGAAAGGATATTCCAACTAAACATTAGGAAGAACTTTCTGGTGGGAAGAGCTGTTCAACAGTGGAATGGACCACCTCAGAGGTTGGTGGACTCTCCTTCCTTGGAGGTTTTTAAACAGATGGCCATCTGTCAGGGACTGCTGTGATTCCTGGACTGCAGGTGGTTGGGGTCCCTTCCAACAGGTCTGAGACCTGGTTGCCCTAATGGGACCAGCCTCCAGTGATTTAAATCAGGGAGGAGGAGAAATGAAGAGTGGAAAGAACAGAAGAAACGAAAATACTAGAATTCAGCAATGGCAAATTATTGTTTGCAGTCACGATTCAACGATATCTTCTTTGTTAACAATGTGTACTAATAACCTGTCCCTCCACCCCCCACTGTATGCGAGTGGTGCTGTGGGTTAAACCACAGAGCCTAGGGTTTGCCGATCAGAAGGTTGGCGGTTCGAATCCCCGTGACGGGGTGAGCTCCCGTTGCTCGGTCCCTGCTCCTACCAACCTAGCAGTTCGAAAGCACATCAAAGTGCAAGTAGATAAATAGGTACCGCTCTGGTGGGTAGGTAAACGGTGTTTCCGTGCGCTGCTCTGGTTTGCCAGAAGCGGCTTAGTCATGCTGGCCACATGACCCGGAAGCTGTACACCGGCTCCCTCGGCCAGTAAAGCGAGATGAGCACCGCAACCCCAGAGTCGTCTGCAACTGGACCTAACAGTCAGGGGTCCCTTTACCTTTACCACCCACACTGTATGAGGTATTAATTCTGCACATACTGGACATGCCCCCCAAAATCAGTCTTTGGGCATGTGCTTGGTCACTGTGAGAACAGGATGCTGGCAGAGAGGCAAATATTTGGACTGATCCAGCCATGCTCGTCTCATGCTCTTAATTCTGAGGTAATGTGGAGAAGAAGAAATAATACTGGTGCTGCCTCCCCCCGGAGAAGCACTCAGAAAATTTCTCTGTCACAGGGGTCTCCTCTATAGGGCACTTAGCCTAATGGTTAATATAACCCTGTACTTCCAGAATCCCCGAGCAGCTAGTTGCAGAACTTTATGTGAGCCGGGATTAGCCATTTTTCTCTCTTCTTCATATAATAAGGGAGGGAAAAAACACAGACACGATAGCATTATATTGTTCTCCAAACATCCACTAGCAAACATTAATCCAAGAGTGTAAATAGCAGCTTCTATTTCTTACTAATTACCATTTTCCCCAACAACGTCTGAATATTTGATGTTTGTGTACAGACTTCCAAGCATTTAACACAGATGAATTATATTAAAACAAGCAAACATATCATCAATCTTTTGCATTGCCTTTTTTTTTTTTTTTGCAGGGGGCAGTGGGGGCCTGGTATTGGATAGGCCTCAAATATTATAGAAATGCATTTTCAAATAGCCAGTTGTCAGGGGCTGACAGGGCTCCGCAGAATGTGTGGCAGAGGCAGGAGACCAGAGGAGGGACTCAGGAGAGGGGACCAGTGATGCATGGGGTATTATGTCACTTGCAGGGCAAGAGCCAGGGCGGGAGGAGGAGGAAATGTCAGAGTGGTCCATGGTGGACAAAGGCACCCAGGATGTAGAAGACTCTCCCTGCCCCACTGCCTCTTAGAACCAGGAGGGGTTTGAAGTGGGAAGAGCAGCAATGACTTCCATGCAGGAGAACTCTCAGGGTGCAGGGAACACATCCCGTTAGGGGAGGATATATACGGTAAGCTGGCAGAGGGGCAGGGTCTCACTGCTGCTGCAGCTGCTCTGCAACTGCTCATAGGGAAAGCTGCCTAGTGATTAGAAGTGTGTGTGTGTGTGTGCATGTGTGTGTGTGTGTGTGTGTCCGGAGCGGCACTGGAGTTGAATTTCAACACCAAAATAAATTAAAAATTTTTTAAAAAAATTGTATGCCAATCCCCTACTTCCAAAATTCCAGATCAGTGCTCATAAGAAGAGCCCTGTTGCAGCAGACCAAAGGCCTATCTAGGCCACATTCACAACATACACTTGAACCAGTATTGTACTGTTTTGAGCAGTCATGGCTTTTCCCAAAGAATTCTGGGAGCTGTAGTTCGTTAAGTATGCTGAAAGTTGTCGGAATAAATTTGTGAACATCTTCTGGCTCCTCTATGATAATATGACAGCAACAATCACAGATAACAATGGCTCTCAAAGTGAACCATTCACAGTGGGATCAGGTAATAAACAGGGTTGTGTTATCGCCCCAACTCTATTTCTTATTTTCATTGCCATGATCCTACACTTTGTTGATGGGAAGCTCCCCACCAGAGAAAAAATCAAAATTGAACAGATGGAAAGCTCTTTAATCTGAGTAAGCTGAAAGCAAAGAGTAAGGTTACCGTAACTTCCATTATAGAGCTTCAGTATGCTGATGACAACATAATGTATGCACACTCAGAGGATGACCTCTAAACCATCCTAAATATCTTCTCAGAAGCATATGAAAAGCTTGGCCTATTGCTCAACATCCAAAAAACCAAAGTGTTGCACCAACAAGCACAAACCAACCCCTCTGCAGCACCATAAATCCAACTCAATGATGTAACGTTGGAAAGTGTTGATCACTTCTCCTAACTGGGCAGTTATCTTTCTACAAGGGCCAACATTGATGCCAAAATCCAGCAGTGCCTGAGCTCTGCATGTGTAGCTTTCTCCTGATGTGAGTGCAGAGTGTTTGAGGACCGGGACATTTGTAGGGAAACCAAAATGCTTGTACTACCAACCTTACTGTATGCTTGTGAAACATGGACCATTTATAAATGCCATCTCCATCTCCTCGAAAGATTCCATCAACGGTGTATACGAAAAATCCTACACATCACTTGGGAAGACTGGCAAACTAATATCAGTGTACTGGATGAAGCAAAGATCACCAGTGTTGGAGCAATGATTCTTCAACATCAACTTCATTGGACTGGTCATGTTGTGCGGATGCCTGATTATCGTCTTCCAAAGCAACTACTCTATTCCAAACTTAAAAATGGAAAGCGTAATGCTGGTGGTCAACAAAAGAGGTTCAAAGACTCTCTCAAGGCAAATATAAAAAAAATGTAGTATAAACACCGACAACTGGGAATCACTGGCCTGCGAGCGCTCCAATTGGAGAACAGCCTTTACCAAAGGTGTCATGGACTTTGAAGACGCTTGAACTCAGGACAAAAGGGAGCAACATACTAAGAGGAAGGCACGTTTGGCAAACCCTCACTGTGATCAGCTCCCACCTGGAAACCTATGTCCCCACTGTGGAAGGACGTGTGGATCCAGAATTGGCCTCCACAATCACTTACAGACTCACTGTTAAGTCTGTGTTCACGGAAGACAATCTTACTTGGCTACGAGTGATTGCCAAAAGAGAAAAATTCCCCTCACAGAGTGACAATTCCCAGAGTTTCCTGGGAAGTGGGATTGACTGTTAATCCACTGTGGTTGGCCAGTGGGAGAACAGGATGATGCACTAGATGGGCCATTGGCCTGATCCAGCAGGCTCTTCTTATTTTCTTATATAGTTGTCCCATTAGTGGAAAGACTTCCACCTGTGCAATAGGAATTTCTCTTCCTCTCCTCTCCCCATGCCCCTCTCCAATTTCCTCTGCAGAGCAGATTTGGGGTGGATGGGGAGAGTAGGAGATGAAGCCACAGAATCACAGAATTGTAGAGTTGGAAAGGACCTCAACCACTTGCAAAGCAGGAATCTCAAGTAAAGCATCCATGACACATGACAATCCAATCTCTGCTTATTATTAATAACTTTTCAAGTACTACAGTATATTTCTTTGTTTTCTTTTTTCTTTTTAGTTTTCTCCATTTTATCTGTAAGCCTCCTTGAGACCTGGTCTGGAGAAAAAGGAGGAGTTTTAGAGGATTTATTTACAAATAAATAATTTCCAGTGCTTTTGCAAGTACGGCTTTCCAGAACAAGGTGACTTTTCCAATCCCCCAAACAGGAGGTCTCCTGCTAACAGAAATCTTTTGCCTGCCAATTGTTATGGAGAGCACAAAGACATCTGGTGCACCATAGCTAATAATGTGCTCTGTGCTAAGAATGGTGATCAAAGGCAAGGCAGTAACTCTGGATCAAGTACAATGACTAGCTAATGATCATTGTCAGTGCAGAATCCGAAATATCCTTTGGGGTGGGTGGGGAAATTACCACTAGGAATTAATATTCCGAGCGAGCTGAATGCAGTTTTGATTCACAATTAAGGCTTTGACATTCTAATCTCTCTTTTCCTTTGTACTCAACAACATCCTACCCCCTGCAGCCATAGCACCTCGGGCTGTTCAGCAGTCCGATATCACAAGCTTTGGAGTAGACGCCGTCTGATGAAGACACGCTTGGGAGGCTTGCAAGGGAAAACTCGGATAGTCTACAGAGTTGTCATTGCTTGCAAAAAGGACAACAATTTCTCCAGCACCAGAACCTGGTGTCCCGATTAGGCATTGCTAAAGGCACGGATCCATTTCCTGTGCCTTGCATTTGTCAGCTGTGCAATTTGCTTGTCCCGCACTGTTTTAAAACAAGACTTTCTCTACTCTTTTGGTTTAAGATACACTAGGGAAAAAATACCCATTGGTAGAGCATGGAACTCTTAATCTCAGGGTTATGGGTTCGAGCCCCATGTTGGGGAAAAGATTCCTGCAATACCGGGGGTTAGACTAGATGACTCTCCTGCTACATTCCAATGCTACAGTTCTATGACTTTGATTCTATGATAGTCTTACAATCTATTAATAAAGAAGGATATACGAATGTTATTGATTATTAATTAAGTTAGTCAAATTGTTATTGTGACTGTTGTTAGTAGCAGTAGTATACTGTATCTAAATTAATCAAATAACAACAAGAAAAATATAATCATCATCATCATCATCATCATCTGAAGGATCACCTTACCCCCACCGTTCAGCCCGGACACTGAGATCCAGCGCCGAGGGCCTTCTGGCGGTTCCCTCATTGCGAGAAGCAAAGCTACAGGGAACCAGAGAGGGCCTTCTCGGTAGTGGCGCCCGCCCTGTGGAACGCCCTCCCATCAGAAGTCAAAGGTACTAACAACTATCTGACATTTAGAAAATGCCTGAAGACAGCCCTGTTCAGGGAAGTTTTTAATCTGTGACATGTGTATGTATTTTAATGTTTGTTGGAAGCCGCCTAGAGTGGCTGGGGAGACCCGGCCAGCTGGGCGGGGTATAAATAATAAATTATTATTATTATTATTATTATTATTATTATTATTATTATATGCGACCCATTCAGTCTTCAGAACTGGCACTTGTAAAAATGCCATGTGATGTTTGTTGTATTAATCTTTCAGCATAGCAGCACCTATGTTTCATTCTCAAACTTTTTTCTCTGCCCCACACTTTCAGAATAAAAGTTCTCGTGCCACACCACATTTTTTATTGATAAGAAATACAATGGAAAACAAAAAGAAACAACTCCTAGCTGTGCTTGATTTGTAACATAAAACACAACTACTTTATAATACGATCACGGGACATCCTGAAAGTATAAAACAATGCAGCTACATAATCACACAAATCATTCCCAAAATATAACTATAAACGAGCCTCTTACAGATGTTCCTTACATATGTATACAAACTCGCTGAGAGGTGTGAGCTTGCTTTTGCGGGGTAATCTCATTTATATTAGGTCTAATTTGAGCCAACCAAACTTTCATCTCCTCATCCACACAAAGAAGCCCTTTTCTTTTCTGATCTTTCATATTTGTCAAGTTGAAAACCCACGTTAACAATAATATGTTGTGAAGAACTGTAGAATAGCCAATGCTCTGGAAGTGAGGCATGGATGCTGTCTCTGGTTGTATATCCCCCTAAAATTATTTTCATACTGTACCATACTATACCATGTGCGAATGTTTCTTTGATTGTCCTTGAGTCTTCCCACTACTCCTGCCACCCTCTCTTGCCACACCAGTGTGGTGTGCCACAACCTTTGAGAACCACTGACCTAAACTCTGAAACTCCCTGACCATCGACATCAGGCAGACATCTTTGCTGCTTTGTTTTCAATGCCTGCTAAAATAAAATAAATAAAAATCTGCAAGCCAACCCATAAATGTAAAGTTGAACAGTGTCATTTTGCATGCAAGTAAGGCACTTCTGAGTCGGTACATGCCTCCTTTTTTATTACTTGAAATGCTCAAAGTTCCTTGTTCGCTACCAATAGTCCTGCCTGTAAAAGTACATGTGCAACTTGCTACGTTATTTTAACTACAAAAAAGTTAAGAATGCAAACTACCAGCACTTTTAGACCAGGTCTGATTAGTTTGCCCATCTTCAGTGCGTGACAGTATCAAATAGAAATGAAGCAGTTTCTGTTCAAACTGATATACTGCTGAATCCCAGACCCTCCAAGTGTCTCTATTTTCCAGGGACATCCCCGGATATACAGAAGCCATCATGTTTTTTTATTTGATCCTGGAATGTCCCACTTTTCCTTAGGACAGTGGTGGCTAACCTTGGCACTCCAGATGTTTTGGGACTACAACTCCCATCATCCCTGACCACTGGTCCTGTTAGCTAGGGATGATGGGAGTTGTAGTTCCAAAACATCTGGAGTGCCAAGGTTAGCCACCACTGCCTTAGGATGTCCCTATTTCCATCAGAGAAATGTTGGAGGGTATGGAGTTATGCAACCCCTGAGCCAAGGAGATAAGTAACTATACAACCTTTAGAAGACATTTTAAGGCAGCCCTGTATAAGGAGGGGGTTTTTTTTTAATGTTTTATTGTGTTTTTATATATGTTGGAAGCTGCCCAGAGTGGCTGGGGCAACCCAGTCAGGTGGCCAGGGTACAAACAATAAAATTGTTGTTGTGTGTCATCATCATCTTCATCACCATTAACAGGACGTCCCTATTTTCTTTGGAGAAACGTTGGAGGGTATGCAATCCTAGCTGCCATTTGTACTGTAGAGCCAAGTCAACTCAATGCCCTCTGGATGGACTACAATTCCCATGAGCCTTTGCCCATTCCTTCTGCATGCAATGCATGTGCTCTCCCACTGAGCCCTGTTCCTTTGGTGCAACAGAGCACAGAAACAGACTGTCAGACCTTTTGATATCTGTAGGATTAACTTCATTTATTCCATTGTAAGTGGCTTATGGATCAGGCTGCAAGCACTTGAGTGCAAGGCCTTTGATTTATGGCAGTGTGTTTGTGAGAGAGAAGTCGGGGGGGGGGACACACACACATTGAAATGTTCGCCAGCAGGTCTCTGTTCATTTCTTTGCTTTGTGATATATGTTCTATGGTCCTGCTTTGCTGGATGCAGCCCAACAGCTGCCTCTTCTTGCCTGGGGATATGGTAACAAAGGAGATGAATTGGTTTTGTAAGGGGAAATGAACCTCATTGGTGCTATATACTGTAAATGATCATTAAAGCAGTGTTTCCCAACCAGTGTGCCTCCAGATGTTTTGGGACTACAACTCCCATCATCCCTCGCTAGCAATACCAGTGGTCAGGGATGATGGGAATTGTAGTCCCAAAACATCTGGAGGCACACTGGTTGGGAAACACTGCATTAAAGCATGGTGTGGCATGACACTACAACACTACGTTAGTTGATAGACTTCACATCAGACTCACACACTCACCCCACCCATGCAAGTCCAGACTATGCAGGGAGGGGTGACCCACAGAGAGCTGAGCATCCAGGCCACCCCCTTGCAATTGTGGCTCCTCACTCCTGCTTCCTGATGAGCCACTCCACAAACATGGGGGACTGACTACCTACGTAGTATGTCCTGTGGTCAAAAGCAGCCTCTGGCACATAGGAGAAGGAAATATCTCAAGTCAATGCCCCGTTAGACCAGGCCAGGGGCGGGCACCCTTTTCAAAATTTTGTTATGCCACACCCAAACAACCTCAATTTTGTGACTGGTGCCCATGGAACTTCCTCAAAAATTCCAAATATGCCCACTGCCCAATAAAGAAGGGCAAGGTTTGGTCTGCTATAATGGCGTCAACATTGCACGAAAGGTGTCAAAGCTCTGGACCATGTGGCCAACTGGTGGGTTCCCCTTCTTTCGGGGGAAGAATGGGGCAGCTTTCTGCCTTCAAAATACCACAATGCCCCAAAATGATTCTATGTTGGGGCATTGTGGCAAATTAAAAAGGGAAACTGTGTTCAGCTATCTGGCAATGATTGGAGTGCAGTGTGTGTGTGTGTGTGTGTGTGTGTGTGTGTGTGTGTGTGTGTGTAAAATAGTGGCCATTTCAGGACCATCAAACCCAGTTTCCTGCCCTGCCCTGAGAAAGACCAAGATGAGGAAGAGATACTGCCGGTGCCCGAACAGTCTGAGGATAAGGCCCTCCTAGTCTTCCTCAGATTCTGAGGCTAAGCCCCGAGTAGCACCCCCTTCTCCTCTGCCTCACAGAGTCAGTGTTGCATAGTGGTTAGTGTGTTAAGACTAGGACCTGGGAAACCAGGGTTCAGGTCTTTGCTTGGCTGTGGAGCTCACAGGGTGAACATGGACCAATACCTCCTTCTCTCAGCCTAACCCTCCTCACAGGGTTCTTGTGAAGATACAATGGAGAGGGGGAGAAGCAGGCACAAAACACCTCCTTGGAGGAAAGGTGGGACAGATATGAAATAAAACAAATAACTAAATTAGAAGCCAGGGTTGTACAATGAGACAAGGGTCCTTCACAGCTTTCCAAAGGAAATGGACCAGGTTGCTAAACACTCTTCAGAGAGCTGAAGCTCATCCATTCGCTACAATAGGGGAACAACTACAACCGGTGGAGCTCACTGAGAACTCTCCATGGTCCTGAAACAGCCTGTTCAAATCTAGATTTATCTTGTGAAGTGAACCTGACTTGACCTGCTGTGACCTCCCCACCTGCCCCCCGTCCCTTGTGGAGGCTATGGGTATATCTTTATATTTTACTTTTTTTTAAATTAAGGGATGCTTTTAGTTCTCAGAAGTCTTCCCCTTGCTGGGTTTTTAAAGTGCTGTTTACTGATTTTTTTAATGCTCCTGTGTGGGTTGTATCCTGCTTTTTATTCATACTGTGCTGGTATTCCTTGCATAGATTGGCTGTTTTGTAAACTAGGTGGCAGGCAAATGCCTAAACAGATAAATAAAACACAAACCTTACTGGAAGAAACTTTACCTGATGTGACTTTTCCTGAGTTAGACTATGAACCATACCCGGCTTATATACCCTTCTCTGATGGGTTGCCTGCCTGCAACCTGAGACTTCTGCATTGAAGTCATTGCTGCTCTTCCCTTTTCAATCACCTCCTGGTTCTAGGAGAAAGAGGGGCAGGGGAAGGTGGGAAATCTATTGACCCGTCTCTCCCCTGAACTGTCCTTTCTTCCTCTGCCACATCCTGCATGCCTTCTTCTGCCTCAGACTGCCCTGACTCTCCCTCCTCTCCCCGGCTCCTGCCTTGTGGGTGGTGTGACACTCTCCAAAACAACAACAACAACAACAACAACAATGATAATAATACCCCAGGACACAATTGTTTAAAATACCACTTTAAAAACTGAAGAATTATCTGAAGAAGTGTGCATGCACACGAAAGCTCATACCAAGAACAAACTTAGTTGGTCTCTAAGGTGTACTGGAAGGAATTTTTTTACTTTAGAAACTGTTTAAAACAATTTGCACTCACAAAAATATTGTGGGTCCCAAAACTATACATCTCATGGTCAAAAACGAGAGTATGGAGGTGTATAAAGAAGTAAAGAGGCTTGAACTCTGCCCCCCTGCTTAACCCTGGATGAAAGTAGACACTTTCTCTAGGGAGTCCGCTGGCAGAAAATGCACTCTGCAATGTCTCAAGGGCCTTTCTTTCACTTATTCTTACTTCATACATTCTATGGTATAAGGTTTGCCTCTGAAAATAGGTGCTTGGGTTAAACACTGGTGCAAATTAGCCCCTGGGTATTGGGGCTTGTGCCCCTCATTCCATGGAACTGCCCCACTCCTCCCCTACAACTTCTAAATCTGTTCTATGGCTTTCTTCAACCCCCTTGAGCAGATGTTCCTTGCACAAACAGAACAAGGGCATTGGCTACCACCCTGAGAATGTAAAGAGAGGGACATTTCCCCCTTTCTCTAGCTTGGGTTAACAGAATTTGGGATCATCTAATCAAACTGATTGGCAGTTGATTGAGAGCAAACAAAAGCATAGTTTGATGCATAGCTGTCAGGGACTGGTTGGGCACAGAGGAATGGTGGAAGGAACCAGCTGGAGAACCCCCAAGGGAAGAAGGCTCATAGTCAAGGGAATGGTGGTGGGTCAATGATGAGTTGGGAGTGGGAGAAGACTGGGAGAAGGAGGTGTCAGAACATAGGTAACAGGGCTTAGTGTGCGGGGGGAGTCTGCGGCAGAGAGAAGTCCAGATTCAGAGGCAGAAGCTGAAGCAGGAAAGGAGAGAGGCCAAGAGGCAGAGATGAGTCCAACTGGTGAAGAAGCATAGGTGTCGTTGTTGGGAAATTCATTCCCCGTATGCAGTCATGGGTTTATTGTTTATCACATGACTGGGTATTTGTTTTCATTCCACAGAGTGGGAAGTGGGAAGTGACGGAAGACAGGGTGTTTTGTCTTACTGTGTTCCCTAAAGTGGGACTTTTGTCCAGTGTTCTTTCTCTTTGTTATCTGATGCTAGAGAGAGAGGGAGCCATAATGGAGTGCTCCTCATGTGTATTATATGTAATAAAGTAGTTTAGCCTACATGCTGAGTTGCTGTGGTCTGTTACGCAACTGCACAAGACTCTGCGGATCCTAAGAGGTATGCCATTGTGCAAAGTTGAGTAGGCCGTTTCCTGACAGTCTCCCCCTCTTGCTGCAACAAGCTCCCCTCCCCACTAGTCACTGGAACTCTCTTCCACAAGATGTGTTGAAGGCTAAGAAAATGATTAGAGTATTAGATAAATTATCATCATCATCATCATGCATTGTGGGTCTATCAGTGACTATTAGCTGTGATGTTCTGAGGTGGTTTACCTCTGGAGAGCACTTATTATGGAACAACCTTTGGAGAGGACTATTTCCTTCACACCTTCCCTGTGGGAAGCAGGATGCTGGACTCAGTAATCCTTGGAGCAATATTGTTATACGGCTAATCTGATTTGAATCAGGTCTGACCCACCAGTCTGTGCTAATCTCTGCTTCACACTCTGCCTGTCTCACTGTGCCTTTCTGGGAACGAATGCACAACTTTGCACAATGGCATACCGATTACAATTAAACCACTCAATAAATTCCAGGGCTTTTATACCTTTGCAAACCCAATAAAGGTTTTTGTGCGAGTTCAGAGCATTCCCCATGCCCCTGTCTTGTACTAAGGGAGAGAGGGGAAATTAATGGCACACAGCAGCATAATGGTATCAGAAGTCGCAATGACAGGACATGAATTATTTTAATGCTTTAGCAGCGGAGTTACTGATACTTCACAATTCATGAACACATTTTTCTATTACTACCGTGTCATGCTTTTATTGACTGGTATAAAAACACCATTTGTATATCTCTTTTCTTCTTCACCCTGCTGTGTTTCTATTTTACTGGAAATGTCCTGTAACAGGTATAACATCAGCTCAGATTACCAAGAAATCTATAAAATAGTTTCCTGCTACCGCATTTGGTACGGATTGAAAGAACACATTATGATCCCACTGAGCTCACTGATAAAAAAAAGAAAAAACCCACACACGTATACACAAACTGTTATTCTCGGGCAAACATGACTTATCCTCACCTGATCAAAATTCTAGATGTATCCACTTCATTACTAAATGATGAAAGTGGTTCGTTTTTGTGCTGATATGTGGCACAGATGTATTATTAAAAACGCGCTCTGGATGCCTGTGTCCCATATTTAGGTTGTCAGCTTTTTGCACTGCACAGGGTGGAGAGAATCTTTTGATGCAGCCGTTACAGAGACATTGAGCAGTTCGATGTAAATATCTTATGGAGATCCTGGAACTGCAACCCCAGACAAGAAAGAGCCAGCTAACCTGAAAAGTCCGGGTGTCGACTGGTTTCTGCCACTCGCTGCTGCAATTTGGCCAGGGTGGCGGTGGTGAATGTACCAAAATCTAGATCTGGACTCTGTGCTCTCCACCTAACCTGGGGTCTCTTGCTCAGTGGTGGAGCCTGTATTTTGC
The DNA here is from genome assembly GCA_034642065.1 of Darevskia nairensis. Taxonomy (NCBI): domain Eukaryota; kingdom Metazoa; phylum Chordata; class Lepidosauria; order Squamata; family Lacertidae; genus Darevskia; species Darevskia nairensis. The sequence goes on from JAWWNI010000233.1 coordinate 210,733, forward strand.
ATGCAGAAGCTTTTGTGTTCAGTCTCTAGGGTCCCCAGTTATAGAAAAAAGATCACATAGCAAGCATTGGGAATTACCTTTGACTGAGAGTCTGTAGAGTTGTAGGCAATCAGAGTAGGCAATATTGACTTAAATGTATTAATCAAATGAGAGCTATTTTCTCCAAAATAGCAGCATAGAAAGCTTCCTTACATTGAATCAGGCCAATGGTTCATACACCAACCGGCAGCTGTTCTTCAGAGTTTCAGGCAGGAGTCTCTTCCAGCCCTATCTGCAGATGATCCACCAATGAGTTTCACCCCTTCCCTAGGAAACACAAGTGGGGGAGATAAGTCCATTAGGACTTATTCATTCAGCATCTCCTGCTCCTCTGCTCCACCATTCACAACATCTTACTACTGGATTACCAAAGAGGTTTGGAACATTAGTGAGAAGAGTCAACATATCACTGTCTATTATAATTTCATCAGAAGAGCCCTGTTGGATCTGGACAAAGACCCACCTAATCCAGTACTCTCTTCTCACAATGGCCAATGAGATGTCTATGAGAAGTCTGACTGCAACAGCACTCTCCCTGCTTGTGGTTCTCACCAACTGGTATTCAGAGGCGCACTGCCTCTGTGCCTCTGACAGCGGAGAGAGAACTCAGACTTCTTGGCCAGTTGCCACCGATAGCCTTATCCACCAGGAATTTGTCTAATCCTTTTTACAAAGTCATCCAAGCTAGTGGCCATCGCTACCTATTGAGGAAGTCAATCCCACTATTTCACTATGTACCCAATGAAGAAGTCATTTTATTTGCAAGTCCAGAATCATAGGATTGTAGAGTTGGAAGGGACCAGAAAGGTCATGTAGCTCAACTCTCTGCAATGCAGGATGGAGCTCAAACCCACAACCCTGAGATTAAGAGTTTCATGCTTTACCAACAGCTACCTCTTCTTCTTCTTCTTCTTCTTCTTCTTCTTCTTCTTCTTCCTTTGCCAATCTGAAACTGTGAAGGCCCTTTATGAAGGGCATTTTTGGTCTCTCTGTGTGATTGGTTCAATATGTTATCCCAGACTTTTCCAATCTGGTGCCAGGGCTGGAACCAGATTCAGGTCAGCAAGCAAGAAGCAGAGTTTGTCAGAGAAGTGAACTCTTCATTCAAACAAATGGCACACCACTCAGCCACACTTCCCAGTAAGTCTTGTCCTTACAGAGCAGTTGCCAGGACTGATGGTCCCCGCCTTCAACTCCCTCTAAGGTTTCTCCACTGCCAGATGTTTCCCAAGCAGTTTCAAACTGTGACAGGGCAGCTCTAATCTCTATTCTGCTCTACACATCACTCTGCATGTCCTTGGCGATAAGGGGAGAGGGGAATTGGTTACAACAGGAGAGGCAGGCTCCCTGTATTCTTCAGTAGCCTCTTGCCCCACCTCCTCTGCTTCAGCCTCTGAGTCGGAACTGCTCCCTATCACAGACTCTTCCTGTTCACCAAATCCTGTTGCCCCTTAAGCATCTAACAACTCCTCCAATTCTTCTCCCTCTGACCTCTCTTCTGCGTCCCACCAACAACCCCCTGGCTCTGAGCCTTCCTCTTCTAGGGTTTACCTTGAGGGTTCCCTGGCTGGTGCCTCCCACCACTCCTCTTCATCCTGCCAGTCCCTGACATCTGGTGCCCACCCCCTATATTGTTGACCCAGCCAGCTTAACCAATGGTCAGAGACAATGGGTTAGGAGTCTCAATCACCTGGAAGGCACCAGTTTGTCTTATCCTCTAATTTCCTTTCCCCGCACTGAACCACCTTCCTTTACCAGTTCGTCTGGTTAGCGTTTGTTTGCAAATTATATCCGCTAGAGCACTGGATAGGCTTTTTAGACCCCTTTGGAAATTCCGGCCCTTTTGCTGCCTCTTCAAGAGATTATGCAGAAAGCAAACATTGATAAGCTCATGTAACAGACCTCAAAGAGAACTCTCTATTCCTGGGCTCATCTTTGCCAAGTAAATCCTTAATCGACTTAATTTATCATCCACCAAGATCTATTATGTTTAAGATTTGATTTTATAGACAGCAGTTAACAGGCATAATTTATTGTGCTCTTTGGTACTCTATGAAGGCTTCAGCTTAATACTCAGAGCTAAACCTCCATCTGATAGAAAGAGATGGCAATACAATCTCATTCATTTTTACCCCCTATCTGATTTGCAGGATAACATGTCCAATGATTGGTTTTAGGGGAATCTCATTCGGAGAGCAAGTGGGGAATATTGCACGAGAACTCTTATGGCTTTCAGTTGGCTGTATGCATAACCAATGGCAGCCTGGATCTCTAAATCCAATACTGTGTATTTGGGTCTCTGGTACCAGTTATGTTGATGTTGTTTTCCATTTCTGTGATAAAAGTAGGGCAGACTGAAAATCTATAACCCTGAAAGAAACATCCCCTGTTTTACTTAGGCCCTGTAACTCTCAACGTAATATTCTGGCCATTAATCATATCCTTACTATGTCCGGGTTCCTCTTTGGAAATCTGTATAAGCTCCAATGCATGCAAAGAACTCCAGTCCTGCATGGGCACCTTGCTCACTCATTTCAACACTTCTACAGATGCATTTGTTGATACTCACTGCTTTTTTCACTGATGAATGTGGGGAAGACTTTAGGGTTGGGGCAAAGTCCTGTGAGTGTGCTGGAGCACCCTCCAAGGCATGGTTGCACCGGGAGACATTTCTGGTTGTCACTGTAACAGACATTGCATATGCTTTAGTGCCTGATGCTTTTAACACAACTCAAAACAGTCTGCATTAGGGTGGCATAAGCTTTCCCATTATTCTGTCCATGGTCCCCACGAGAATAATTGGACTGCAAATTGGATCCATTACAGAGCAGGAGGGCTTTGACTGAATAAGGGAACTTCAGGTGCCAGACCACAATAGCTGCTACACTTTCCTCCTCTGTTTGCCTGTCTGTGGGGTTGGCGCAGTGCATTTGTGTCTCCCCTCTACATGCCAGTGTGCATTTGGGTATTGATGAAGCGCTACAGAAAAGCAATCTTGATGTGGTCATACACCTCAAGATCCTTATTAGACTAGAGTTTTACCAGTGTGTGTTTGCACTTGTGTTCATTGATCAAACACTGGAGGGAGCGGGGGAAAGAATTTAAGAACTGCTCCATTTTATGCACAGAAGCACAAATGTGCAAGATGAACCTGGATGCAGCCATATCACATGCATATCAATCAAACACTGCAAAATTCAATGAGCATCATTAGCACATGGCATGGAGAGAGATGTAAATATTGTTGCAAAAGCCCCTCTCTCCGCCAAGCAGTGACAAGAGCGCATGGGGCCGCAGGCACACACATAGGGTCTGGGTCCCTTTGGAGAACAGAAGACACAACGGAGACTGTCATGCTTTAAGAAATGGGGTTTATTCACCCATTTACACCAGGCGGAGCTTGAAGAGGCAGGCAGAGCTGCAACTTCCATGGAGGAGAAGTCTCAGGTTTCTTGTGCACACCCCATCAAACCAGGGTACATAAGTGTGGATGGAGGCATGGTCACCCTCTGTGTGTTTGGTGCACGTTAGAGACTACTGTGCTGCATGCTTTGCCAATAAAGAATTAAACTATCAGACATTTGTCCTCCTTGGGCTGGATGTGCTCAGGACATAGGCTTGTATTTCCTTAATTTGTCTAGGCCTCTTTTAAAACCATCCAAGTTGGTGGCTATCACTGCCCCCTGTGGGTGGGAGTGAGTTCTTCAGTTTAACTAGGCTCACTGTGTGCAGAAGAGCTTTCATTCATCTGTCCTGAGTCCTCCAACATTCAGTTTCACTGAATGTCCACAACTTCTAGTGGCACAAGAGGCGGAGAGAACCTTCCCTCTATCCACTTTCTGCATAATTGTATAAACTTCAGGTCCCCTCCTACTTGCTGCAACTTTCCCTCATACTGGTATCACACTGTCCCTTCCTTCTTCACACAATGAATATTAAACTATGGAATTCTCTTCCATGACGGCCAGAAGCTTAGATCATAGCTGTCAACTTTCGGATTTGAAAATAAGGGATGCTGCAAGGGCGGTGCAATGGCACCAAGTAGCCTCACCACCCTGCGCTCCAGAGGCTGCGCGCGAACGGGTGAGCGAAAGAGCGAGCGCATAGATGGCAGGCAGGCTGTCTGTCTGGTTGGGTGTGAGGGTCTGGCTGCACAAGGCATGCAAGCTCCGCCCCCAGTCGGTCTCAGACTCCTTATTGGCAGCCGAGCAACGCAGCTGAGGAGCCTCCCTGGCTGGCAGGGAGGGAGAGGAGCTGCTTCCTTTGAAATCCAGGAAATTTAAGGGATATCAACAATCCGGGATAGCAGCGGGAAACGGCATTGGAATAAGGGAGTTTCCCACAAAAAAAGGGAGGGTTGACAGCTATGGCTTAGATGGTTTTTAAAAGGGGTTGGGCATGGAGGGTAAGGCTGTTGAGGCTTACTAGTCATGACCACTGGAATCAGAAGCAGATTGACCCTCGGGAAGAACTGTGGGAGAGCCCTACTGCCTTCAAGCCATGCTTGAGGGCTTCCCAGGGGCCTCTGGTTGGTCCTGCTGAGAAACGGGATGCTGGGTTAGGTTGGCCTTTGATCTAATCCATCAGGGCTGCTCTTATGTTCTTAGAAGCTGAAAGAACTGAAAGCTGCAACAAGCTGTGCATGCTCCAGTTTCAGATTTCCAGAAAATAATGGACCGGAGGAGCAATAAAGAAATGTAATAGGGGGAGTCCTCTTATCCGAACTGAGGAGCATTCAGCCCTGACAGCTCTCCCTCCCTCCCACTGTCTGTAGTGGTATAGCCCAGGCTCTGATTTACCATCTCATCTGCTGTATGGGAGAACTAGCCAGGGAATCCTCCTGCTTTCTAATTTACACTCCTGCCTGTTGTGTACAAACATGTCCTTGTCAATGCCACCTTTTTAGAATGTAATGGAAACCAATAAGGCCTGCCGCCAGCCAGCCAGCCATGTTGCTGTGGAAATGTCAACCTCTATTATCATTAAGCATCCAATTAGGTGAAGGGAGTCAATATCTGATCATTAATATTGGCAAACCACGGGGAGCGAAAAGCATGGGGTCAATTTCTCATTTGTTAGAACTTGGCATTTTGCAAGGGCCTCACACTGCAGTACAGTAGGCATGCATGCTAATTTTGGCTGAAGTTTAATTAGTCACACATTCAGTTCTTGCTTGCAGTGCTGGAGCTGGAGCTATCAAGTCTGTGGGACTGATAGCTGCGTCTGTGTCAGAGAGAGAGTCTTAACGGATGGAATGCACATTGCTGTCACCATCACGTTCACTGAACTATTTGGGGTCCATACAAGTTCAGGAGCTCAATCCCCATAGCACTAGGTCAGCCAGCTAATTGCAGGAGGGTTTAGGAAGCTGCCACAAACTGAGTCAGTTATTGGGAAATGTCATATATCAACTGAAGTTTGTACGTTCTCCAGCTATTGTGCATAATCTTCAATATGTTGTTATATGCACATTTCCCAAGGCCCGTTGGAGATGATGTATATTGACAAGGAAATGCACACAATTTCCTCTTCATTGGAGAATTATGTGCACATTCTCCACAAGACCTGGTGATTGGTGCACAATGGCCAGTGATTATGCACATTAGCCTCTCAACTTAAATTCCACTGAACGTATACGGAAACATGCACCAATATCGTGCAAAATTTCCACACTCAAAACATTTCCAGGTGGGCTTTTAAGGAGATGTGAAATCCATCTTGAAAAGCACCCTACTTTGGGAGCCTCGTGTATTTTAACTCCCTGACATGCTGTTGCTTCTGCAACATTTTTGGAGTGTATTTCTCCTTCAGTGTATGATGCCTTTCAACCGGGTATCACATAATGAACGTGCGGATGTATTGGCAGCTCACAGCCAGCCAGCCATCACCTGATGATGACACTGAGTGGAAACAAGACCCCCATTCTGTCAGGACTCTGAATGGGAGCAGGGAGAGACACATGTCCCCATTGTCAAGGCAATCAGGATGGCAACCTCTGTCTGACCATGTCTGACCAGCACTACATGGTGAGACTTCAGCCGTTTTGCTCCTCAATCCTGCCTCTTGGTCTATTCTCTCATTCTGACTTGCTCTTCAGTCCTAACTGCTGGCTTGCCTCACTGCATCTGGTTCTCCGCTTACCTCAGACTAGGACAAATTTGTCCATTTCAGTTACCTTCACCGTCTTTCCATTTTGCCAATTTTCTACTTCATATGGCTTTCTCAGAGTGAATTCACCAGCATTTTACTGTGCAACCCAAACCCAAGATCTGCCAGGATGAGTGAGTTTGGACTAGGCAAATGTTGGGCCAGCATTATCTGCCTCATCCTGGCTCAGCTAAGGGTTCGATGCTGTAAATCCCTCAGTCCGGCTGAGCCAGAGCTATGGGGGTGCAGCTGGCAGAATTTAAACCAGCAGGACCTATGTCAGCACAAGCCCCCCAAAAGGGATGTTTCAGAGGGTAGGTATGGGCTTACACCTATTCCAAAAATCTTTCAACTCAGTCAGTTGACCTGGCAACCCATTGGTACTTAAAAGCTGTCAAAAAAGGGTGGTGTAAATCAAAATCTATTTTAAAGGCTAGTTCTCCCTCTGGCAGGCTTGGGTGAGCTCTCCCAGTGGTAGCCCAACTCCTGAATGGAGTTTGGAATAGCAACAACTTTCACTAGCTTAATTATAGTTGGCATGAGTTCCATCAGTTAGAACTGGATATGGAATAACTGATTGGTTCAAAATTTGGGAAAGGAGTACGACAAGGCTGTATATTGTCTCCCTGCTTATTTAACTTATATGCAGAATTCATCATGCGAAAGGCTGGACTGGATGAATCCCAAACTGGAATTAAGATTGCCGGAAGAAATATCAACAACCTCAGATATGCTGATGATACAACCTTGATGGCAGAAAGTGAGGAGGAATTAAAGAACCTTTTAATGAGGGTGAAAGAGGAGAGCGCAAAATATGGTCTGAAGCTCAACATCAAAAAAACTAAGATCATGGCCACTGGTCCCATCACCTCCTGGCAAATAGAAGGGGAAGAAATGGAGGCAGTGAGAGATTTCACTTTCTTGGGTTCCATGATCACTGTAGATGGTGACAGCAGTCACGAAATTAGAAGACGCCTGCTTCTTGGGAGAAAAGCAATGACAAACCTAGATAGCATCTTAAAAAGCAAAGACATCACCTTGCCAACAAAGGTCCGTATAGTTAAAGCTATGGTTTTCCCAGTAGTAATGTACGGAAGTGAGAGCTGGACCATAAAGAAGGCTGATCGCCGAAGAATTGATGCTTTTGAATTATGGTGCTGGAGGAGACTCTTGAGAGTCCCATGGACTGCAAGAAGATCAAACCTATCCATTCTTAAAGAAATCAGCCCTGAGTGCTCACTAGAAGGACAGATCCTGAAGTTGAGACTCCAGTACTTTGGCCACCTCATGAGAAGAGAAGACTCCCTAGAAAAGACCCTGATGTTGGGAAAGATGGAGGGCACAAGGAGAAGGGGACGACAGAGGACGAGATGGTTGGACAGTGTTCTCGAAGCTACTAGCATGAGTTTGGCCAAACTGCGAGAGGCAGTGGAGGATAGGTGTGCCTGGCGTGCCTTGGTCCATGGGGTCACGAAGAGTCGGACACGACTGAACGACTGAACAACAACAACAACATGAGTTCCATCAGCTTCTGAAATTTAGGACTGTTATGTGAGTGTGGATTTCTCTTCATATAGATATTTTTGAAAGCCTTCTCCTCACCTGATTTATTTTTTGTATGTTATGTTCACTTATTGTTTATTGGCTACATTGTGAGCCTCTTTGGGCACAGTTTTGAGGGAAAACTGGCCTGCAATTAAGCAGATTATGACGATTCCACAGACACCCCATGTCTACCTCAAACTACAGCTCACAGCCCAGCCCAGCCCAGACACTCCCCAATGTCCTTGCGACACAACTAGGGCCACATATTCACCATATGTTTAAAGAGCTACAGTACCACTTTAGACAGGAATGGCTCCCTGCTCCAAGAATTATGGGAAGTGTAGTTTATCAAGGGTGCTGAGAGTAGGTCCCCATCCCCCTCACAGAACTTCAATTCCCAGAATTCCCTGTGAAGAGGGATTGGCCATTAAACCACTCTTTGAGGGGAAAGGGAAAGGTCTCCTAATAACTTTCAGCACCCTTAATAAACTACAGCTCCCAGAATTATTTGGGGGAAACCAAGACTGTTCAAAATGGTATGATAGTACTTTAAATGTATGCTCTTGGTTAAGTACCCAGGTCTGACTGAAGAGAGAGGAAGAGGCAGTGTTTACGCCTTGCCTACAGGGACACATTTCATTCCAAACCTTCCAAGTGTCCTTATTTTCCAGGGACAGTCCCGGATTTACAGAAGCTGTCCCGGTTTCTGATTTGATCCCGGAACGTTCCGCTTTTCCTTAGGACATCCCTATTTTCACCAAAGGGTATCGAGTTATGTGACCCCCCAATCCAAGGAAATACCGTATTTTTCGCTCCATAAGACACACTTTTTTCCTCCTGAAAAGTAAGGGGAAATGTCTGTGCGTCTTATGGAGCGAATGTGTGGTCCCTGGAGCTGAACTGCCCAGGGGCAAAAGCAGATCGTACTTTAAAAAAAGAGAGAGAGAGAGAGAAGGGGGTGTTGAAAGGAAGCCCGCTGAGCAGCTGCTCAGCAAATGATGGGGGGGAGAGATAAGGGAGAGAGATTCCAGCCCCGCCCCCTTGCAGAGGGAGGCTGTTTACCCAGCGACATGTGACTGGCTGATTAGATTATCTGTCTGGAAACTGTAGAAATGGCTCCCTTTACTGAAGCTGCAGAAATGTGAGTTAAACCCCATAAAACAGGATTTTTTCCCTTTGCAAAGTAAGCTCAACAACTTTGAGCTGATCCTCAAAAAATGGGACTTTTCTCCTTTGCAAAAGAAGCTGCAGAGATTTGAGCTGATCCTCAAAAAATTGGGGGTTTCCCCCTCTAAAAACTAGGTGCGTCCTATGCTCAGGTGCGCATTACAGAGCGAAAAATATGGTAAGTAACAATACAACCTGTCAAAGACATCTGAAGGCAGCCCTGTATAGGGAAGTTTTTAATGTTTTGTTATGTTTTTCTATATGCTGGAAGCTGCCCAGAGTGGGTGGGGAAACCCAGCCAGATGGGCAGAGTATAAATAATAAAATTATTTATTATTACTATTGAAAAGGCTGTCCCTATTTTCATCAGAGAAATGTTGGAGGGATGTCATTCCCATTCCTTTATGAGGCTGTGCATAAAAATTGAAAGCAAATCCTTTTATATGCTGCAAAGGGGTTCACAAAAAAACCTTTTGCATGTATATATGCAATATCAAACCCTTTTAGTGGCTTGCTATTTTTTCCTCCCCTCGTTGTTTCTTCCATTGTTTTGAAACATGATGGGGAAAAAATAAATAAATGTACTTTGCTGCAAGCATATATTTTTTTAATGACAACATACGAGTTTGATAGGAGCATCAAAGTATTGAGGCCACGGAAATTATGGAAATGAGGCATTCTAGTTAAAGAACTTTCAAACCCTCCAGCTCTTTTGAAGAGTGTTAATTCAAGAAATTAGATACCAAATTTTAACTTTTTCATGCTAATAACAGTTTCATAATGGGGAGAAAAACTCGTTAGGAAAGGTGACAAATATGAGATTCTATTGAATGAACATTTAGATTCAGAACTCTTTTGAGTGCGCCCTGGGATATATTTACACAGCCGACGACTCTCTGATGTTATTAAGTAATTTATTTGAGAAAAGTCTCCATTCATGAGTTTGCATAAGGACAATACCAGGTTTACAGAGGCTTCTGTTGTCAGTTGAGCAAATCCCTAATATACAGTGATTATTGCTTTAAGATTTTCATTACCCTGGTCAATATACTGCCTGATATATATACAATGTCAGTTTCATCAGCTCCAAGTGTCCATTAAGAAGAAGAAGAAAATGTTCAGTGTGAAATAAATAATGCTGGTTGCAAGATTAACTAAGCATCAGTTTTGCACAGGAAGAATAGAACAATCAATATTCTCTCGTTTTGATTCTCCCTTCAAAGTAGTACATTTAATGTAGGCAAACAAATTATAGTAAGGCAGAGAGAAAAATGCCTGTAGGGTTTAAGATCTGTCTTCTTTCAACAGTGGCTCAGTCCCCCTTTGTTTGGCAAAAGCTGCTTCTGGGGGTGGGGAATCATGCCTTCTCCTTGCCCTTATTTACCCTCAATCTTGTATGCCTTCACATTGCCATTTATTCCGATTGGCTGTGGAGGTCTGTGATGTCATCACAGATTTAGCTGCTTGACGTCATTGACAAAAGCCCACATCCAATTAAAATGAAGGAGCTGTATGGACAAATGAGGGCTAAGGACAGTGAGTGCAGAGGACAAACGACAAAAAATATGGATGGGTTTTTTGGGGGCGGCGGGGAACTGCACAAAAGTAGGACAAGTTTTTCAACACACAAAAGAAGCACGAAATGCAGTGAGCAGCTTTGGTTTGACCCCAAAATCAAGTGAATGTTTATATCAAAAAATTAAATTTGCTCTGCCATAAATAATGGTAATAGTTGTAGGTGTATAGTTCGAAGAGTCCTGCTGGATCCAGTTCAGAATCCTGTTCTCTTAATGGGCAACCAGATATTTACGGGAAGTCAAGACGGGAGCACAACACGACTCTTGGGATTCCCAGCAGCAGGTGTTCAGAGCCATGCTGGCTCCAACATTAGAGGGAGAACACAGCCCATGGTGCTAGTACCACTGAACTTTCCACTAAATCAGTGTTTCTCAAACTTGAGTCTGTTGGACTACAACTCCCATCATCCAAGAAAAACTGCCCTAAATGAATGGGCTGGTGGGGTGTGTTGCCTGGAGAGAGAGAGAGAGAGAGAGAGAGAGAGAGAGAGAGAGAGAGAGAGAGAGAGAGAGAGAGAGAGAGTGGTCTGGGCAGGAGGTGTGGCCTTGAGAGAGTCCTGAGGCCAGATCAAATGGTCTTGGCAACAGAGTTGGCCCCAAGATTGAGGGAGCCCGGAGTGCATTGTGTGCATGTGATGTCAAGCGCATGCCGAGCATTGCGTGGCATCACACGCATCTCTTGGCACCGCACAGGCCAGTGTGGACTTCTACTAGGCTGTGCCGGTCCTCTCAGTGTCTCCCTTCACTGTGCAGGCCGGTGCAGCCTTACAAGATGTTGATCCTCTGGAGGAGGCACAGCACTCTGGTGAAGCCAGGGGCTGAAGCTGTGGTGTGTCCCAGGCCCCCTTCAAACAAAAGTCTAGGGGACCAAAGACACCTCAGCCCTCTAGAGTTGGCATGCCTGCTTGGGGACCACATTTGGCCACCAGACCTGAGAGTTCCAATCAGCAACGGCACACTCTCTACTTGCAATTCCAAGAGGAGGCAAAACATAGCCATTATGGCTAGTAGTCATCGATAGCCTCATCCATTCTCCAAGAATTGACCTGACCCCCTTCTAAACCCATCCAAGTTGGTGGCCATCACTGCCTCTTGTTGGGACGGATTACAAGTATCATCTCTGGTGCTTGGTTGTGTGCTAATGGTGAGCCGGTGTTTCTAAAATAAGACTTGAGAGCAGAGGACTGTTATGTGTCAGGGCATACCTACTAGACAGGGTGCGGCTGAGACTAGCATTCTGCACTGTGTGTGTTTGTGTCAGTGAGAGAGACCACAGTTTTTGCACTGCAGTGTAACATCAAGGGAGGCAGATCTGAATTTTATTTTTAGCTTGTTCAGAAGGAAGAGCTTTGGGGACTCTAAGTGTATGTTGCCTTTTGCGGAGCTGATACTACCGTATGGAGAGTAGTGGTGTCCGTTGGGGCATCAGCAGGGTTGAGGGAGAAATTTGATTCAGTTCACATTTTAATACAGAGAGAGACATCGTGGCATAGTGGTTAAGAGTGGTGGACTTGTAATCTGGTGAACCAGGTTCGCTTCTCCGCTCTTCCACATGCAGCTGCTGGGTGACCTTGGGCTAGTCACACTTCTCTGAAGTCTCTCAGCCTCACTCACCTCACAGAGTGTTTGTTGTGGAGGAGGAAGGGAAAGGAGATTGTTAGCTGCTTTGAGACTCCTTAAGGGGAGTGAAAGGTGGGGTATCAAGTTCAAACTCTTCTTCTTCTTCTTCTTCTTCTTAAGTCTAAGTCTAAGTCTACCAAGTTCATGGTTGCTGAAACAATGTGGGAACTGAAACATGTTCAAATCCTTCAGAATGTCCTCTGCTCCAGATTTTGTAATATGGTTCTCCAACCCAGAAATGTGCCCCCCCCAAAAATGTTACAAAATGTATTAGTGAAAACATTTCCAAATGCATTGTATTAGGTGAAAACGTTTGCCAAAATTTGCATATTAGGCAAAAATGCAGCATTATGTAGTGGTTAGAGTGTTGGACAAGTACCTGAGAGGGTTCTAATCCCCACTCGGCCATGAAAATCTCTAGGTGACCTTGGACCAGTCACTAGCCTCTCAGCCTAACCTACCTCACAGGGTTGTTGTTGGGAATAATTGAGGGGGAGGGGGAGAACCACATATATATGCAACATTGACTTCATTGGAAACAATAGTTGGATGCAAATGTAATTAAAAATGCATATAAAAATGTGGATATTCAGGGAAATACAAGTTAGTATCCCCCCCCCCCCATCATAAAGGGATAAACTCCAAGGCCAGAGCAGTAAAGTTATAAGTCTCCATGGTGAAATAATGAGTCCAGCCACAACTATCCTGAGTTTTAAATTATAAGAATTTAGAATTAAATTTGATTGCTTCCCACTCACTCTGCGAGGGTATGAAGAACACTCTCAGCTGGCTGCTTTGACTGTTGAATGACTGACAGGGGAGGAAAAGGGAAATCAGAAAGGAAACAATGCAATACAAAGGGAGGACTTAGGAAAGCAAGGCGCACATTTAAGAAGGCTATTGATAAACTAACACAACCAATGAACTGTCTGAACTGACAACAAATATAAAAAACATTTTAAAATAATGTGCGAAATCAGCCCTACAATTTCTCAAAAAGCTTACTTCCTATGTTATAGTCTTCCTTTTCCCTGCTTCATTCTAAAACAGGGATTTAAGAAGGCATCACTTCACATTTTGCCCTGCATTTCTCACATGCTGCTGTGGTTCTGTTCTGCTGCATTTTGTCTTCCGCCAAAAACTATGTTACTCATTTCGCTGCCTCCTATGGCAGAATCAAGTAGTTGACATAACTAATGCTGTAAATGACATTGCCATTACATCATTCCACCCCATTCATTTTATTGCAAAGGAAAGGAAGTGTGAATGGAAGGTTTTTGGGGGGACTAATATGTATCATTCGTGGACTGAAAGCAACAACAGCAAATCCCAATCATGTTTGCCGGATTGATTCCCTTTCCAGATATGAGATGAATAAGCAAACATCAGCAATTTCTGCTCCAGTGCTCCTGTGTCTGTTTTCACTGGAATTTTCTGGCATTCCTATTCTCAGAGCACTTTAGAATTCACGTGTGTGTGGGATTTTGAGCTTGTCTTACCAATATGATTTAGGTTGCATCAGCAGAAGTATATTGTCTAGATCAGTGTTTCCCAACCTCCTCGGGGCAACGGCACACCTGTCCCACGAAAAAAATCTCGCGGCACACCACCACCACATGCACCCCGCCCCCCCGCCCCGGGGGGCGGGGTGTCCGCGCGCCCAGGCGGGAGGGAGGGGAAGGACCCAGGCAGGCGAAAACGGAGCGGGAGATCGGCGGGCCAGGCGCCCGCCCCCCCTCCCGCGCCCAGCCCCCCGGCAGCACCTCCACCCGGCCCCAAGCGAGCCCGGTGGCACCGGCACCTCCCGCCCATCCCTGACTGTGACCGGGGCGGCAGAGGCAGCGGGCGAAGCGCCCGGCAGCCCCGGCGAAGGCGGCGGTCGGCGAGCAGGAAGCGGAGCCGAGGCGACGCCAGCCCGGACCGACCCGGAAGCGGAAGCGGCCCAGGGCAGCACAGCAGCCGGTGTCTTCCCGCGGCACAGGAGCCGGTGTCTTGCGGCACACTCCTGTGCTGCAGCACACCGGTTGGGAAACGCTGGTCTAGATCAGATGAAGTAATAAAGGTAAAGGTAAAGGTACCCCTGACCGTTACTCCCTCTTGGGAGACTGCTGTCCATCTCAACCTGGATGTATGGCAAAATGAGGCTAGACATAGGGTAAGGCGTGGTTCATGCACAGCTCTGGGGAACAAAGAGCTCTGAAGCTGTTCTAGCCAGGAACAAACTGCAACTGAACCCTGGTTACGAAAAAAGGTACTTTGTCTAAGGTAAAGGTAAAGGGACCCCAACAATTTAGTCCAGTCATGAACAACTCTGGGGTTGAGGCGCTCATCTCGCTCTATAGGCTGAGCGAGCCGACGTTTGTCCGCAGACAGCTTCCGGGTCATGTGGCCAGCATGATCAAGCCGCTTCTGGTGAACCAGAGCAGCACACGGAAACACTGTTTACCTTCCTGCTGGAGCCGTACCTATTTATCTACTTGCATTTTGACGTGCTTTTGAACTGCTAGGTTAGCAGGAGCAGGGACTGAACAACAGGAGCTCACCCCATCGCAGGGATTCGAACCACCGACCTTCTGATCGGCAAGCCCAAGGCTCAGTGGTTTAGACCACAGCTATTCTGCCTTGATCAGACCACAACAGGACCGTGTGCAGAGGAGAATGACCAAGGTGATAAAGGACCTGGAACCCATGCCTTATGATGAACAGTAGAAGGAGCTGGGTATATTTAGCCTGGAAAAGAGGACACTGAGAGGAGATATGATAGCCATCTTCAAATATCTCAAGGGCTGTCACATGGAACATGGAGCAAGCTGGTTTTCTCCAGAGGGTAGGAGCCGAACCAATGGCTTCAAGTTTCAGTAAAGGAGATTCCAATTAAACATTAGGAATAACTTCTTATCTCAGATTACATCACAGTCTCATAGTGCATCACTGTCAACACAGCTGTGGGCAATGAGGGACAATCTTTGATCTTTGGTGGGAATGCCCTCAGGTTTCATTATTCTGGTCTCAAGTATATCAAGAAATATCTAAAATAATAAAATCATCTGTTCAGACCTCTCCACAGCTGTCATTGCTGAAAAACTGAACTGACAGCATAAAAGCTTGATTCTCTAAAGGGCTTTTGACATGGATGTTAGCTGCAGCTTGGATTTCAATAGCCCAGAAATGGAAAACCATGAAAAATCTACATTTGTATTTGGGGCCGGATTTAGGTTTGATGAGGCCCTAAGCTACTAAAGGTAATGGGGCCCTTTATATGTCCAGCTGTCCTTTGTCAACAACAAATTGTCGCTGTTTTTTTGTGTTGAATATATGCTATATGGTAATTTGTGGACCTAATAGGTATCTAAACTAAAGAACTTAGTTGGTCTCTAAGGTGCTACTGGAAGGAATTTTTTTATTTTTTATTTTGTTTTGACTATGACAGACCAGCACGGCTACTTACCTGTAACTTAAACTAATTTGGGTTTGCCCAAACTGCGGGAGGCAGTGGAAGACAGGAGTGCCTGGCATGCTCTGGTTCATGCGGTCACGAAGAGTCAGAAACAACTAAACAGCAACAACAAATAGGTATCTAAAGCCATTTGCACATGCAGAATGTAGGCACCCTATATATAGAAATGAGCAAACCAGTGATATTTTAGGGTGCATGCTAGCAGGCGGGGCCCATTACTTACATCATAGGAGCCTACACTACACAAAACACTGTTGCTGTATGTAGGTATTATTTTATTTGGTTTTTATCTTATATTTTGGAAATGTACATCCAGGTTTTTCTTCCTTTAATTTTTTGGGGGGTCCCCCAAGAGAGTGGGGCCCTAAGCTACAGCTTGTTTAGCTTATACGTAAATCCGGCACTGTTTGTATTTGCGGTATAAGAACTTATGCACTTTGGCTATTGTGGGGAAAAAATAACACAGAATCTGTGTGTCTCCAGGAGGATGGGGGATCCAGAACTCTCTTGTGTCATCTGGAGGGATTTTATTTCCTACTAGTGGACGTTAAGCCCGTTAAATTAACGGGCGCTAGAACATATGTGGTCAAACATTTGTAAAAACAGCACTTATTTCCCTCAGGTAAGTGGGTTTAGGACATCAGCCTTCAGGTAAGGCAGCCGGGCCTCATCCTGCGGCGCGTCCGAGAGAAGCTGTGAGGGAAAATGGCGGCGGCGGCGGCTCCTCCTCCCGCCGCTGCCTCCTCCCCTTTCCTCGCCTCCTCCCGGTGGCGGTGGCTACCCAGAGCGCTGCACAGCCACGGCCAGGCAGGCGCGAGGAACGGGCCTCAACCGCCGCCTCCTCCTCCTCTTCCTCCTCCTGCGGGCCCGAGTCCACCAGAGGCTGCGGGCGAGGGCGACGCTCCATCCCCGGCGGCGCGGCTACAGCACCCACTCCTCCTCCTTACCCCTGGGCCCCAGCTGAGGAAGCGGTGCCGGCACAGCCCAGCATGCGAATGTGAGATGTTTCGCCCATCGTTGTCGGCAGCGGCTCCTGACTGGGCCCAGAAGTCTCTGCGATCCAATCCCTGTGCCCGTGGGGCACATGCGCAGTAGCGCAATCCCACGGACACAGGGACACGACGCAGAAACACTTGGACTTTATTATATAGGATGCTTCAGACTTTGATATTCAACATTCACCAAGCACTTCAGCTTGGGAGATAGTGATGTATTGATGGATAGTGGCAGCACACCAATTTTTTTATCTTATTGTTTATTCTTTGTTTGCTTTGTGTATAGTATAATGTAAGACCTTTTAACTATACTTTTGGGTTGTTGGTAATGGTCATTGTGTTGCAATAACATTAAAAAAAAGAAATTAAAAGGAAAAAGACCCCAACCCAATTTGTCCTCCTCCACTTTTCTCATTTTTAATGTGATTTCATTAATTGGTGGGAAATGATTTTTTTAAGGCAAGACAAATTTTTGGCACAACTCTAATTTAAGGCCATCTTGAGATCTTATTATCTACAGGAATAAAGGTTTCAGACACTTGCTGTAGACCCAAAAGCCTGGCATAGAATAATAGCAATAAAAGGCAGCTCAGAGCTCAGTGGAACCCCTTTGTCAGAAACTCTGGGGGTATGAATCATTGACCCTGATTTTGAGGTCTAGCCTAGTGCTCAACTTGGGACTCATCAAGACTGAGGAACATTTAACACACCATTTTAACTTAGCAGATACATTATCAGACTACCACATATGCTGACTCCTTAGGCTATCAGTCTTGAGACTGACTCCGACATATTTCTTAACAGCCGTCAAGTTTCCTGCTTATTATCGGAATTGCTCCCAATTTTAGAACAAGCACTGAGAGCATAAAATACGTTTTAGGCCCTGATCCTCAGCTCGTTTAAGTGACAGTTTCCCATACCCAGCAGATCATTCAAATTAAATAGCTATCTTTTCAAATGCCTATCATTTGTGAAGGATTCCATCTTTCCCCAGAGGCAATTTATTGTCTTACTTACTTAGAATGATGTGCTACACTACAGCTAGGGCTGCTGACGGAGGTCAGCACCACTGGGCATCTGCTGAAACCCACATCCTAGTAGGGGAAGCACTGCCAATCCCCAGAGCCTTCAACTGCTGTTGCTTCCCTTCCTTACTGTGGCTGCCTCTACATCAGCTCTCTCCAAGGCAACTGAGCAGTGAGAGGAGCAAGGAAGTGGCAACCTCTGGATACAATGTCCTATTTCTCCTTGGGAGGTGGTGTCCATTGATCAGGGACGAGGAACCTTTTTCATCTAAAGCAATGATGGCCAAACTTGGCCCTCCAGCTGTTTTGGGACTACAACTCCCATCATCCCTGACCACTGGTCCTGTTAGCTAGGGATGATGGGAGTTGTAGTCCCAAAACAGCTGGAGGGCCAAGTTTGGCCACCTCTGCTCTAAAGGAAACTTCTGGCGGCTCACCTGCCAAGTGGAGGGCAGGGCCAAAAGGGAAAAAAGGGGAGCAGAGCAACAAGGTGTGGCCTGGGCAGAGTTCTGAGTGGAGGTGGAATGGTCTTCCATTTTCTCAGCTTCTCAGTTTTCCAAACTTAAATTTGCTTCTCCATATTCATGCTGTAATTTGTGAGCAGGTGTCAGGAATAAATCACACTGAGTAAGTGAAGTTAACTCCTTATTAGAAGAAACAAGGTCTGCCCAGGGGTGTCATGCCTATTGAGCAGTGCAACTCTTTTCAGTAGGTCTTGCCCCTCTGAGGCAGTTGTGGAGGCTGAATATCCTCCTCTTTGAGCTGCGGATGTGCCTGTCACTGCTTCTCCCTCTTCACGCCTCTTCTGGTGCAGGGAGACCAGGGGGGAGGGGGAGCAGCAGGAGGGGAAGACCCTGGCTTCTTCACCAACCTGAGTCATCCCTGCCGCTTGGCCCACCTCCTCTCCCGCTTCTGCTTCTGGACTTCTCTCTGCCATAGACTCTCCTTGCTCACTAAACCCTGTTACCTCTTTGCTTTTGACACCTCCTTCTCCCAATCTTCTCCATCTGACCACTCATTGTTGCCCCATCACCACTCCCTGGGCTCTGAGCCTTCTGTGCCCAGCCAGTCCATGACACCTTCTCATGAAAATCCAGCAGTATCTCAGTTCGAATGTCTTCCAGTAAACAAAATTTTGTGTGCAGTTTTGACTAATGTATGCACTTTTGAAAGCAATTTCCCCATATGGAACACATGTGTGTCTGTGTGTGTGTGTTATTTTCACGGATATATAAATCCTTATGTCCGATTAACCCTAGTGTATGCGTTTATGGAAGTGAGAGCTGGACCATAAAGAAGGCTGATCACTGAAGAATTGATGCTTTTGAATTATGGTGCTGGAGGAGATTCTAGAGAGTCCCATGGACTGCAAGAAGATCAAACCTATCCATTCTGAAGGAAATCAGCCCTGAGTGCTCACTGGAAGGACAGATCCTGAAGCTGAGACTCCAATACTTTGGCCTCCTCATGAGAAGTGAAGACTCCCTGGAAAAGACCCTGATGTTGGGAAAGATGGAGGGCACAAGGAGAAGGGGACGACAGAGGATGAGATTGTTGGACAGTGTTCTCGAAGCTACCAACATGAGTTTGACCAAACTGCGGGAGGCAGTGGAAGACAGGAATGCCTGGCGTGCTCTGGTCCATGGGGTCACGAAGAGTCGGACACAACTAAACGACAACAAATGCGTTTTTGTATATATTGTTTGGGTGGAGAACAACACAACGAAATTCAGAGAAGTGCGAATTCCAAAGGAGACCTGCAGTTTATTCCGGGATGTGCTAACTTGATAGATTTGGCTTTAACTCCTCCATAGATCATTTGAGCAAAGCGTGCCTCCCCAGTCTTGATGTGCCACTATTCCACCACGTAATTTGTGTGAGGGTTAATCTGGCCGGCCTCTCTAGGAAATGATGCTAGCTCACACTGACCCTTGGCCTCATCTAGCAGGACAATGTTTCTCTCTCTCCTCTCAAGGCGGCTTACAACGTGATCAAATCCAGCAGCAATGCACAAATTCACCCCTATCCCTGCCCTATGTCGTCGCAGTAGCAGTAGCAGAGGATGAGGCTCCCAAGGAGCAGAACTGTAATAAGAACAGATGTTTATATACGCTATCAGCATGCACAGTAAGACAGTGCAGAACAAGGTACTTCAAAAATTAATGATGAGCTGCAAATAACAGCAGAAAAGTTCCTTTATCCACCTTCGCATTGAGTTATCTCCTGCCTTCACCATGTGTTCCAAACCCATTTCATTTTGTCATCTAACAATGTATCTGGATTTATCACCATTATGTATTTCACCCCTCTATCCCACTTGCTACTTTGTTCCTTCTGTCCTTAAAAAATAAATAAAAATTAGCTTGACTAATCAGAAATCACTTCTTCTCGTAGCTCATTACCCAGATATGGGGAGAACGCTTGTTTACTGAAGGAAGTAATTGGATTAAAATATTGCAAAGAGAAATCTGAACCATAATGAATTTTTTTTTTAAAGAAAGACGAAATATAAGCAGCGTGAAAACTGACAAAGACCAAAGCAAATTAAGCACCCTAATGAATTAAAATGCTATAAATAGCCTGCAATATTTAAGAAATCATTTTTCATTGTAGCTTAGCTAGTGCCTCTTGTTCAACTGAAGGCAGCTAAATGCCTCATAAGAGGAGAGAAAGATTTATGTATTTACAAGGTGATGGCCAGGTAAACTATTGATCGTGTGTTTAATTTATCTTCTGGGCCTTGTAAATTTTAACAGAGCTTGACGGCATATAATTTATGGGCAAGCCGTAAACATTCTGGACTGGATCCAGTCATGGTACTACACACGGACCAGCTGGAAATGTAGAGGAGAAAAGGAGAATAAGCAGAGACATGATAGAGGTATATTAAAATGATGTGTGCTGTGGAGGTAGTGGATAGAGAGAGCCAGTGTGGTATAGTGGTTAAGAGCGGTAGACTCGTAATCTGGTGAATCAGGTTCGCGTCTCCGCTCCTCCACATGCAGCTAGTCACACTTCTTTGAAGTCTCACAGCCCCACTCACCTCACAGAGTGTTTGTTGTGGGGTAGGGAGGGAAAGGAGAATGTTAGTTGATTTGAGACTCCTTTGGGTAGTGATAAAGCGGGATATCAAATCTAAACTCTTCTTCTTCTTCTCCCTTGTAATACTAGAACTTGGGGCCATCCAGCATTCAGCTTCATTGGATCAAAGTCTCATGTGATCGCTGGACTGAAGGTCAAAATCACATGTGGAGAAAGGGGAACAGTCGGAGAGCCAATGGGGTGCTGCCCTTGAGGGACACCTCCTAATATGAAATCCATTGCTTTCAGAGCTCTATACAAAATCTTAAGAACATGAGCTTGGGGTGCAGAATTCTTTTCTGGACCTGGAGTTCGATCCCATCACTCCTATCTAGCATGGTTGATGACTAGGGATGATGGGAACTGTAGTTCAACAACACAAAGAGCACCACATTCACTATGCCTGATCTAGCTCAGCATTCTCTACACTGACTGGTATGAGCTCTGCAGGGTTTCAGCCTGGGATCTTTCCTGCCCTACCTGGCGTTGCTCCGAGTTTTGTTTCTGTGGCTAAATGAACAAGTATGCTATCCCTGCTGCAGACTCTGGTCAAATTAGACCTGCCTGATCACTTGGAGGGGTATTCTGCTTGCCAGAGGTGACCAAGGGAAAGAACTGTTTTCAAACCTGCGTAATGCATAGCTTTCAACCTGCAATTTACACGCCGCTTTAGGGACACCTGGCATGAGAATTTGGCGCAGCAAAACAAATTTCATTTAGCCTTGCAAGGAAAGTGGCTCGCTCCTGGAACTGTTAATTAACTGAATATAATTAGGGAAGCAAAATAGAAAGGACTGTCTCACTATAACCCTAGTTGCTTAACCTTTAGTCGCCCCTGTGATTAACATTATGAAATTTAGGCTGGTTTCTGCTGAGCTCCAGGCTATTAATTGAATCAGTATAGAAGGAAAATGTATCAGCATAGACTGAACGATGCTAAAATGCCACATGTCTACGTGGAACAATTATGCCATTATTATTATTATTATTATTAAGCTCTGTAGCACATTGGCAGAATCCAATATTTGAGTTGCAAAGCTATCTGGTTGAAAGCGTGCCTAGTGTCAGACTTCTGCTTGGAGTGTTTGGATAGCTTTGGTCCACCTAGGTAAAAGGTAAAGGTAAAGGACCCCTGGACGGTTAAGTTCAGTCAAAGGTGACTATGGGGTTGCGGCGCTCATCTCGCTTTCAGGCCAAGGGAGTTGGCATTTGTCCACAGACAGCTTTCCGGGTCATGTGGCCAGCATGACTAAACCGCTTCTGGCGCAACGGAACAGCATGACTGAAACCAGAGCGCACGGAAATGCCGTTTCCCTTCCCACCGCAGTGGTACCTATTTATCTACTCACACTGACGTGCTTTCGAATTGCTAGGTTGGCAGGAGCTGGGACAGAGAAACAGGAGCTCACTCCGTCGCAGGGATTCGAACTGCCGACCTTCTGATCAGCAAACCCAAGAGGCTCAGTGGTTTAGACCACAGCGCCATCTAGACAAGTATTTACTCTGGTATCCAACAATTCTCCATAGACTCTTTAGAGAGTGGCAGTGAATCAGAGTCAATACTGGCCCAGGTGGACCAGAGCTATAGGATGCCTTCCTATGTTCATCATCACACATGCATTCTAGACTGTTGTACTAAGAAAATTCCGAATCCCTATCTATGTCTGACCCTCCCCTCATGGTGGTGGCAGTCCGAAACAGGTCATTGGCATGACAAGCTTGACAGGATTCAGAAGAAAAACCAGCATGGGGCAGGGTGGTGGTGGTATAGATACATTTGATCTACAAGATAGATGGACAAAGACACCACCATCATCAGGGCTGGATTTAGGTTTGATGAGGCCCTAATCTACTGAAGGTAATGGGGCCCTTTATATGTCCAGCTGTCTTCTGTCAACAACAAATTGTTGCTGTTTTTTGTGTTGAATATATGCTATATGGTAATTTATGGACCTAATAGGTATCTAAAGCCATTTGCACATAACAGTCCATGCAGAATGCAGGCACCCTATATATAGAAATGAGCAAAGCTGTGATATTTTAGGGAGTAGGCTAGCAGGCGGGGCCCATTACTTACCTAATAGGAGCCTACACAACACAAAACACTGTTGCTGTATGTAGGCTTTATTTTATTTGTTTTTTATCTTATATTTGGGAAATGTACATCCAGTTTTTTTTCGTTAATTTTTTTGGGGACCCCCAAGAGAGTGGGGCCCTAAACTATAGCTTGTTTAGCTTATACGTAAATCCAGAACTGGTCATCATAATCATATTCACTATATTGATATTCCATCTTTCCTACAAGAAATTCAATGTGGTTCTTTCTTTTCTCAGTTTATCCTCACAACAACTTTGTGAGGTAGGTTAGGCTCAGAGTTAGTGACTACGCCAAGGTCATCCTGTGAGCTTCATGGCCGAGTGGGGATTTGAACCCTGGCCTCCCAGGCTCTAGAGTCTGTCACTCTAACCACTACACCAGATTGGCTCTCACACATAGACATGATATTTAGCAAGCAGTACAAAAGGCACAGGAAACCGACAGGTAAAATTGTCAGGACTTTGCAGCCACCTTGTCTGTTTCGATAGCTGGATGACTTATAGCTGGAGCAAACTTTGATCCATAAGTCAACAGGAAGATTTAGCTACTAAGGAACCAAAAATGGTCTACGATGTCAATGTGACATTCTTGAAATGGCTTCACATTTTGTTTTCCTGTGGAAGGGAAAAAAAAAGGAAAAGCACTAGTCCCCCCTCCCAGCTTCCAGTGATCCCAAGAAACATTAAAAAACACACACCAAAAAACTCAACAACAATTCATACTATTCATAATAGCTGTCTATATGGTGACACCATAAAGGGCATTGCTTTTAAAGATTACTCAGAGTGTTAATCTATGATAAATTTCCAATATCGGGTGGATTTAACCCAACCTTTTGTTCAAGCAGAAAGTTCAAATTGTGGTTGTTGTTTTTTTAAAAAAAATTATCTGTGAGTTTTTTTGTATATAAAAAATCCTAACATTAAAACCTCCTACACTGCCTCGTTCTCACTACAAATTGAAATGTCAGAAATAATCAGAGCTATCGTCAGGCTACATCTGTTCTAACAAAGTACAAAGAATTCCGGAATTCTCGCAAGGATACCAGGCAGGAGTTAAGGTTTCCATTGGGAAGCATGGACCTATGGGATATTGTGCCTTGGCAACAAAGATCCAGCACATAGCACATAGCCTTGATGTGGAAATGACCATTTTAGGAAGGGAGGCTGTTTCCATTTCATATAATAATAATAATAATAATAATAATAATAATAATAATAATAATAATTTATTATTTGTACCCCGCCCATCTGGCTGGGTCTCCCCAGCCACTCTGGGCGGCTTCCAGCAGACATTAAAATGCATTAACACATCACAGATTAAAAACTTCCCTAAACAGGGCTGCCTTCAGGTGTTTTCTAAAGGTCATGTAGTTGTTGATCGCTTTGACCTCTGCTGGGAGGGCGTTCCACAGGGCGGGCGCCACTACCGAGAAGGCCCTCTGCCTGGTTCCCTGTAGCTTTGCTTCTCGCAGTGAGGGAACCACCAGAAGGCCCTCAGCGCTGGATCTCAGTGTCTGGGCTGAACGGTGGGGGTGGAGACGCTCCTTCAGGTATACAGGACCGAGGTCGTTAAGGTCAGCACCAACACTTTGAATTGTGCTCGGAAACGTACTGGGAGCCAATGTAGATCTCTCAGGACCGGTGTTATGTGGTCCTGGCGGCCACTCCCAGTCACCAGTCTAGCTGCCGCATTCTGGATTAATTGCAGTTTCCGGGTCACCTTCAAAGGCAGCCCCACAGTTTTGCATGTAAAAGGATGAGACGAGCCCTGCTGGACCATCTTGAAGATTCATCTAGTCCAGCATCCTGTTCTCACGGCAACCAACCAGATGCCTCCGGGAAGTCTGCAAAGCAGGACAGTAGCACAACAGCTCTCTCTCCACTTGCGATTCCCAGCCACTCATATCCAGAAGCATCTCTCTGGCCTAACAAGGACCATTCCGGAGCAAAAAAACTGAACTCAGTAATGCTGCAGTTCATCAAATCACCACACGTAGCAGCTGCACATATCTTCTGGCAGCTCCCAACAGCCTCTTTCACCCAAATAGGCACTGCAGGGCTTCATTTGCCATTGTTCAGGGGAGTACAGTCGTGTTATTAGGCATGCATTAAACTTCCCTTAGAGTCTTTGTGTGGGAAGAAAATGGCTCAAAATGCCACTTCAACACCACCCCATGCAGAAATGTACGCCCAAGCTCTGAAGAACCCTTTCCCTTGGATTTTCGTCAAAACACTCCAAACACGCAGCAAATGAAACACAATTGCCCTGAAATTGCCCATGTATGAGCTGAGCTCCAGGCAATTGAACCTTATAGATATTATATGTCATTAAAAAAATGTGCCTGGTTGTGTTTTTTTAACGGTTTCAACTCTCAATTGCCTTTTATTGTATTCCGATGTCAGCTCTCCAATGACCAGGGAGGGGAAAAAAATAAAATACTTGCTAATCCTTGTAAATTTTAACCCGGAACCCCCATGAGGCCCACAGTTTTCAGAGTGTTCTTTTCTTTATGTGAAATGTGATTAACATGGGACTTTAGTCTTAAAGTAGCACCACACCGCCTTCATTTGCAGGCATTGTGATTGGGCCAGGTAATGTTGGATCCGTACTGGTGTGGGAGGTGAAGGAAAGGGTTTTGAAGTCGCAGAGCTGAATGCCACAATGTATTTCACGAATACAGCCCTCTCCCGCAAATCACCTTCATTATAAAACAGGCAGCAACAACAGCCCAAAACTATTCAGAGCTGGGTCAGAAAATAGCATCGGTGGCTGGCAGGAGGGAGGCAAGATGAAGGTGAGAAGTTGATCTCAGTCTCCTATGATGCCCGTCTTCATTGTATGCCAGTGTCCGCTGTTAATTCTAGTTTAAAACCATCTGTCTTGTCAGGGAAAGACTTCTGAGCAGAGGTTTGGGGTCTCAGTGAGCCGAAGGGCCCTCAAATGCCATGGGGCCAGTTAACTTGGTTTTGAAGTGAGTGAACTAGGGATGGAGTCATTTGTCTCCAGTGAGAGCCAGTGTGGTGTAGTGGTTAAGAGTGGTAGACTCGTAATCTGGGGAACTGGGTTCGTGTCTCCGCTCCTCCACATGCAGCTGCTGGGTGACCTTGGGCTAGTCACACTTCTCTGAAGTCTCTCAGCCCCACTCACCTCACAGAGTGTTTGTTGTGGGGGAGGAAGGGAAAGGAGATTGTTAGCCGCTTTGAGACTCCTTCGGGTAGTGATAAAGCGGGATATCAAATCCAAACTCTTATTCCTCTTCTTGTCAGTTTTGCTTTCTCATTTTTCTAATCTTAAATTCAGTAAAGTACATTTCTGCAGCAGCTCGTGGTTTTTTGAAGGCCTCACAAAAATTCGTTAGCTTTTTGTATGTGTATGTTGTCTAATAAGCACATTTTTGCATGCAATTTTGCCTGTTATACTCCATTTTTATAGCGCCCCTCGCTCCATAGATATATGTATTTATGCCCATACATTAGGTTTAAAGAGCTGGTTATTAAAGGGGGCTGGAATAAATAAAGGGGGCTGGAAACTAATTGGCAGCCCATGCAGTTGGGTCTGGATTGGATTTACATGTTCATACTGTCTTGCCCCAGTGAGCAACCTGGACGCTGAATTCTGCAGCAGCTGACCTTTCCACATCCTTCACCTCTCAGTTGTTGTTGTTGTTTAGTCGTGTCCGACTCTTCGCGACCCCAGTAAGCAGTAGCAACTCAGCTGCTGGGAGGTCAGGTAAGGATCACCAGCTCCCTACGACATCTGGGTAACTTCTTCATGTTAACAGCAGTTTGACAATTGAGCTGATAACCTAGAAGAATGGTGGGCTCACTGGATGTCCTCAGGCAGAACTTGGAGAGTCATCAGCTGGGAGTGCTGTAACTCAGGTGTTCCTCCGTGGAGCAGGAAGGTGGATCAGATGATCTGTGGGGCCTCCTCCAAACCTATGATTCCATGAAGGATCTCAACCACCATTCCCAGATTGTGCTTGGATGCTTCTGGACTTCTAGGATGAGCTGATATGGGCTGGGTTAAACAGATACAAGGAGAGGGATTTTCTGTAGTAAGCACATGTAGTAATGGGCATGTTTTCTGGAGAAATAATCACCTTTCCCCAGTGCTGCAGATATGTGATTGTCTTGTTAAGTATAATTGTTTAATGGTACATTACATTGAAATGGAAAAAAATAACTCTGTATGTAAAGGTGCAACATTTGAAAATTCCATTGAAACTAAGCAGGAGCAGGAGAGTGCTTAATAGTTAAATGATTACATAAGAATGTCTCTCTGCTAGCTCTCACAAGGTGTTTAACTTAGATCACATGAGATATTGCATTGCAAATCTCCATTTTGTGCGAGTTAGTCTTTGTTCTCGAGCCACCAAAGTGAAGGGGTGTGCTCAATCTCTCTCCAGGAGAAAACAGCCTCTAATGGAGTCTCTGTGTGGGAGAGGTAGAGCTTTGTTTTCAGCTCTGAATGGAAGGAATTCATATTTCTAAGATGCTGTACCTGTGCTTGGGCAAGCACATGACATTATGCAACTATCTGGAGGTAGCATTATTTGTTTTTGTGTCTGTTCTGAAGCAAGTTCTGTTAGTAAAGCTTTCAAACCGTATTTTTGGACTGGGCGATTTTTATTTCAAGAAGAGTCTATTTTTATTCGTCGTATTGCTTCCAAATGCACACTATTAATAACTGCAATATGTCCTACATCAGAGGTTCTCTATAGACAGTGCTAACTAAAGGCCTGTTGCGGTGTTCCATCACATGACAGAAGATAGGAAGCTGTGGTATACCAGGTCAGAACATTGGTCTACATAGCTCAGTAGCTCAGTATTCTTAACATTGATTGGCAGTGGCTCTCTGGGGTTCCAGACAAGGGACTTTTCCCAGCCCTACCTGGAGATCCTGGGGGTTGAACCCAATATCTTCTGTGTGCAAGGCATGTGTGCAAGGCATGTGTTCTACCTCTGAGCAACAGCCCTCACCAGTGCTCACATGTTGGAGACTAAATTTCTACAGTGGGGGTCATGTAGGCTTCCCGCATGATCTAGAACCGCAAGATGTAGTGATGGCCACTAACTTAGATGGCTTTGAAAGACCCAACTGGGCTCTTTTTATGTTCGCCCTGGAAGATCAGAGTTCTAAATAGAATAGGGAGCCCATATGAGAGGGAAAAACTCATTGCTTCAGAAAATATCCCCCCAACTTTTAAGAACAGGGATATGGAGAGGCGGTAGCTAGTTCACACAGTCCTGTTCTCCTTCAGTGTTTGAAGGATTAGGATGCCTGAATAGGGCTCACAGAGCAACTACTTCCCATATATAGTGCTACAACCTGGCCCCAGAGTAGTTTTATTTTTTAAAACAACAAACACAATAGGATTCATTCATTCAAATATAAATAGGATTTCAAATAACTCCGTTTTTGTGTGTCTCCCATCTAAGGGAATAATAATGCACGGAAAAGCTTGGATTTCATCATCCAGAGAATCTCCTTTCAGAAGAAGAATAGATTTGAAATCAGTTCTAGCAAATTCAACTCAGCCAAACAAAACGAAACAAAGCCCACCCCATGACTGCTAACTCCAGCCTTGGGAAGTGACAATACATCATACAGAGAAGGTGAGTCAACATGTAACGTTTCAATTATAGGCCTCTCAAGGGGACACAGGTGGTGTAATCAGCAAGGTCGCAGTCTTTTCATCAGCAGCCCCCATCATTTGGGGCACTTGGAATGAATGGGAAACCATAATAGATATGATCATGAAAAGACCCAAGTTTGTCATGGATCGATCTAATGTTTCGAAAGGTAAAGATAAAAGATTTGTTATGAACTGCATGCCCCAAGGATTTGACATTGGAGGCTTCCTGTCAGCTTGGTTTTCAAAATCAGGTCCTTTGGCTTGCAAAGACGTCGCAAGAAAAGCTTAAGGCTAAGGCCTCGAAGGCTGCGTTTAACTAAGAGCAAGACCCATGAAATTCAATAGGATGCACTTCTGAGCAGACATTTCTAGAATAACTCAAGTTGGGGACAATTCCCCAAGGACCAGCTATTTAAAAAAAATAAAATCATCTCCAACAGATCCTTTGGCTCAGAGGTAAACTTGATACAGCTAGATGCAATTGAGAGCAACTCTTTAAACCTCCATTGAATATTGAGGGCTATGCCAAAGTTTTGGCCAAAGTTGTTAAGCATTTTCCCCAAGACCTAAAAAGAAAAGAAAAGTGTTTGAGCTATTTTTAAGGAAATTCGCCAAAATCTACACTTCCGACATGGGTTGTCAAACGTCCAGATTTTCCTGGACATATAAGTGATTCCTGCCTGGACACTGTTTCTAACAGCTGAATCCCAGCGTTGTCTGGGAACTTCCAGACGTATGGTAACCCTACAATAAAGCAGTAGACACTGAAATTCTAGAATATATAAATCAATACAATATTTTATTATATCAAGGGATGTGGGCAAAAAAAATACAACTGAATTAAGTGATTCTCTGTCTCAACTGGTATTTGCCCACTGACTAACTGATTTATGTGGCTGCGAGTCTGTCTGAGGTTTGTTGATGCTGCTATTTTTGTGCCATTTCTGTATGTTTCAGTTGGCTGTTTAGAGGTGAGGGAAGAGCACAATGGAGATAGTTGTTCTACAAAGAGTTGCAACTCAGGAGCTGGGGTTGTACCTTTCTGGCTCTGCCCTCTCACAACATCTGCTCTCGGTTCATTGCAGGCCAAGTTCTGTGCAAAAAGTCCATGTATATTTCTGCCAATGAACCTAGGCTCCAAATACACAATACATACCCTACATTTAAAAAGGGTGTGGAACACTCACTGAGGTTACACACGTAGGCTCCCATGGAGAGATGATTCCATTGTGAATATAGCTGCACAACAAATGACCTTATGAGGAATGGTTGAAGGAGCTGGGTGTGTTTAGCCAGGAAAAGAGGAGATTGAGGGGAAGATATGATCACCATATTCAAATATCTTAAGGGCTGTCACATGGAAGATGGAGCAAGCATGTTTTCTCCTCTGGAGAGTAAGACAAACCAATGGATTCAAGTTACAAGAAAGGAGATTCCAACTAAACATCAGGAAGAACTTTCTGACATTAAGACAGTGAAATGGACTCCCTCAGAAGGTGGTAGGCTCTCCTTCCTTGGAGGTTTTTAAGCAGAGGTTGGATGACCATCTGCCATGGATGCTTTAGCTGAGATTCCTGCTTTGCAGGGGGTTGGACTAGATCAGGGGTCAGCAAACTTTTTCAGCAGGGGGCCAGTCCACTGTCCCTCAGACCTTGTGGGGGGCCAGACTATATTTTTTTTTTGGGGGGGGGAATGAACGAATTCCTATGCCCCACAAATAACCCAGAGATGCATTTTAAATAAAAGGACAGATTCTACTCATGTAAAAACACGCTGATTCCCAGACCATCCAAAGGCCGGATTTAGAAGGCGATTGGGCCGGATCCAGTCCCCGGGCCTTAGTTTGCCTACCCATGGACTAGATGATACTTGGGATCCATTCCAACTGTATGATTCTATGATTCTATGACCACACAAGGCTAGCTATTGTCTCCTTGCAAAAGACTTTTATTATATGCAGTCTGTTCCCTTTGGTCCATGACAATGTTTGATGTTCCTCGTCAACCTTTGTCATGTTCAATATATGTTGGCATATATAATTAAAATGTAAGAATGTCATCACACTGCAGTTCACTTGGCCACAGACAGGTGTCACTGCAAACTACAGTGTGATGATAAACTGGGCTCTCAAAACTGCTAGGCTATTGCAACAGCATTGCGGAGCAAGGAGGAGTGAAATGGAGACTGAGGCAGGCAGGTGGGTGGGTGGGTGGGTGTGCAGCCGAGGCAGACAAGTGGGCAGGAAACACAGGCCAGAGAGCAGGTGGGCAAGTGGCTCAAGCAAGCTGCAGAGGTTTGGCAAGGTCTAAGGGGAGAGGGTGGCTTTGGTGAGGTATAAAATAAGGAGCATGGGCATAAACAGGGTAGGTGAGTCAAGTAATCATCAGCATAGCTCCCTCGATTTAAAAGCTCTTATTGGATACAACAAAGAATGCTTCAATTATATACATTACACAAGTACACACCCACACAGGACCATTGCAAAATACTTTGGAGAACAAAGGGGGAATTAATTGTCTTTCCACCTAGACCATAATGATCTACCATATGTTGCCATGATTATGCCTTCCACTGGAGATTCTAGTCTGCCATTGTCACTTCTTCGAGTAGCCATTCATTCAGGTTACTGTTTTCTTTTATCAAAGCTGATCTCTAGTAATGCCATAATTCAGAATCACATTGAGAGTTAACAATAAAGGATTCTGTAATCATTGATCTTCTGTTCCACACTCTGGGAAACATTTTGTAATTATGCGAGATACAGCTGAGATTTCTAATCATGCTACTCCATCGACTCTGCGATTCATTATTTCTTCCTAATACTTTCTGTAACTAAACTCCGCAAGCCAGCTTCTTAAGGAAGCACAGGGCGGGGGAGGTTAAATCTAAGACAGTGCAAGCAGCTCTGCCCATTTTTATCGAACTGCCGCTATGATTTCTTGAAATGAGGGCAGGATGCTGAATTCTGTTTGACATGTTCTAAATCATTACCGATTTGTTGACACTCACACAGTTGCCTTGGTGGCAACAGAAGGAATATTTCAAAGCAGTTGTCAGAGGAGTGGAGAAGCTTCTTGGGAGTGGGGGGAGACAAGGGAGGGAATATATTCAGAATTCCCAGACACAAGATTGCTTTGTTGTTGTTGTATGTTTTCAAAGTAACAGAATCTGCAAATCATCAGTCGGTAAATCTCTCCGTTCCCCCCACCCATGCACAAATGCTCCGTTCTCAACAAAGTATTATTTTTATTCACAAATGGTTAATTTTAGGCACAATTTTCATAGCTTTTTCTGCTCAAAACCATTACTGATTAAATCTGTCACAGTCCAGATGTGGAAGGCGGATGGGTAAAAGCAGGTTTATGCAAAAAACAAACAAACAATCAAACAAACCAGGTAGGTGGGGACTTGCCTGCAGGAATAGACATTCTATTCTGCTTGAAAACCTCAAAGGTAGGAGAGTCTACCACCTTCCAAGGGAGTCCATTCCACTGACAAACAATTCTTATTGTCAGAAAGTTCTTCCTGATGTTGAGTTGGAATCTCCTTTCTCCAGAGCAGGAGAAAACAAGCTTGTTCCCTCTTCCATGTGACAACCCTTTAGATAATGGCTAAGGGACGCAGGTGGCGCTGTGGGTTAAACCACAGAGCCTAGGGCTTGCCGATCAGAAGGTCGGCGGTTCGAATCCCCGCGACGGGGTGAGCGCCCGTTGCTCGGTCCCTGCTCCTGCCAACCTAGCATGTCAAAGTGCAAGTGCTCGGTCCCTGCTCCTGCCAACCTAGCATGTCAAAGTGCAAGTAGATAAATAGGTACCACTCCGGCAGGAAGGTAAATGGTGTTTCTGTGCGCTGCTCTGGTTCGCCAGAAGCGGCTTAGTCATGCTGGCCACATGACCCGGAAGCTGTACGCCGGCTCCCTCAGTCAATAAAGCGAGATGAGCGCCACAACCCCAGAGTCGTCTGTTACTGGACCTAATGGTGAGGGGTCCTTTTACCTTTACCTATCATATCGGCTTTCAGTTTCCTTTTTTTCCAGCTCCCTAAGAAGGCTTAGTTTCCAGACCCTTGGCCATCTTGTTTGCCCTCCTCTGCACATGTTCCAGCTTGTCTTACTCATGATCCCTGACAGGTGTCACAATAGCATGTGGGGCAATGCCACAGATACAGTGGGTCCTCTGTCCCTTTTGGGAGTTGTGAAGCAACAAGAGTGGGGGGTTGGAGCAGTAGTAGAGTAGCATCAGAAGAGTTCAGCCCAATATATTCGGATGCAATCTGCTCTATACATAGTTCCAAAGTGTAGGTGTAAATTTTAACACTCACACTCACAGTGGGGAACCGACAGAGGCATAAAAGGAAAGGAAAGGAAAGGTGAATCATCAAACGTTTTTCAAAGCAGGCATTGCAGGTCCAATAGAGGTATAACCACACACAAAAATATTGCTGTTTTAATTGAATCTAAAACACGTTATCACTTGAAAAAGGACCTTGTGATCTTGATAAAAGAAACTAATGAGATGGCCTTTTCAGGCCCGGTCATATAATAGCCCTGGTGACAAGGACCTCTATCAAGAAATAAAGGAAAAAGATAAATGAGATTTTTCTAATAAACCATTTCACCCATTGTTCACGGACGCTGTGCAATACAGCTCCTATTTATCATGGGAAGAGCAGCTGCTATTCCCTCTTATTTTTCCTGTGGAAAATTATATTATAATGGCTGTAGTCTGGAAAATGCTTGCTAAGGGGTATGTTCCATTGGAGATGGTGGGACTTACTTCCGAGTAGGGATGTAAGGCAACATAATTTCTCCACCCTGCATTTGTCACATGCAGCGCTGCTTCCATTCAGCTGCAGTTTGTCTCCTTGCCAAGAACAATGTTATTTGTCTTGTTGTCTACCATGGCAAAACTGTATAACTTATGCCACTGGCCTTCAACTGGTGAGTTGGGATCCAGTAGTGGCTCATGGCCTGATCTAAGATGGCTTGCAATAGCAGCAATAACACCATACACATAGACAGTAAAAACCTGAAAAATGGGTCTCCCAAATGCATATTTGGATTAAAGGTGGGTCCCATGTCTGAGGTGGTTGAAGAGTACACACTTCTATCATTTATGTATATGATTAATTAATTGCACAAATTAATTTTCATTATGCTGTTCCACCCTATTCATTTCAGTGCAAAGGAAACACAAGGTGAATAGAGAGCAGTACATGTGAAAAGAATCTAGGAGTCTTGGTAGACCATAAACTTGACATGAGTCAACAGTGTGATGCAGCAGCTAAAAAAGCCAATGCAATTCTGGGCTGCATCAATAGGAGTATAGCATCTAGATCAAGGGAAGTAACAGTACCACTGTATTCCGCTCTGGTCAGACCCCACCTGGAATAGTCTTACCTGGAATACTGTGTCCAATTCTGGGCACCACAGCTCAAGAAGGATACTGACAAGCTGGAACGTGTCCAGAAGAGGGCAACCAAAATGGTCAAAGGCTTGGAAACAATGCCTTATGAGGAACGGCTTAGGGAGCTGGGTATGTTTAGCCTGGAGAAGAGAAGGTTAAGGGGTGATATGATAGCCATGTTCAAATATATAAAAGGATGTCATATAGAGGAGGGAGAAAGGTTGCTTTCTGCTGCTCCAGAGAAGCGGACACGGAGCAATGGATTCAAACTACAAGAAAGAAGATTCCACCTAAACATTAGAAAGAACTTCCTGACAGTAAGAGCTGTTCGACAGTGGAATTTGCTGCCAAGGAGTGTGGTGGAGTCTCCTTCTTTGGAGGTCTTTAAGCAGCGGCTTGACAGCCACCTGTCAGGAATGCTTTGATGGTGTTCCTGCTTGGCAGGGGGTTGGACTGGATGGCCCTTGTGGTCTCTTCCAACTCTATGATTCTATGATTCTATGAATATTTTGCCTAATGTACACATTTTTGCATGGCAATCTTTCCAAATAGAATGCATTTTTGCACACTGTTTTCAGTAATTTATGCATTTCTATGCATTCTTTGCCCCACTATATGCATTTTTGTACACATTACTTGGCTGGGGAACAGCACTGCAAAATTCAGAACTGTTTATTTTGAAGGACGGGTGTGTTTGGGGCTGAGTATTCTTTCATAATTCTTTCAGAATGCCAATTAGGTGGGTTCATCTTTATGTGTGAACAAAATCAAATTTCTCCCCCATCCCCAATGCAACACAAGAAGGGGGGCTGAGAGGGGCAGGGGAAAGGGATCTTCACTAAGCATTACACATGACTAATGCTGGCTTGAACATCTTCCCGAGATGTCTCTACCCCATTACTCCCAAGCACACCTGACATTCAATGCTCTCCTTTATTAATGAATGAAATATAGCTCATTCCAGCCATATGTCAACTGTTCCTTGAGGTATGATGCCTTTAGATCTCTGTGTGGGCTTTTTGATAGCCATGCCAAGCCAGATATCCATGCCTGTGCATATATTACAGAGCAAACTATTTCGTAGTTAAATGGCAATAAATTACAATAGCGTTGCCAGTGAGCAAGACAAGTGCCATCCAGCATAAATTTACAGATATAGCTGGAAGAGGCCTTTCAATAGCCAGCTAACAGATGCTGAAGTATCTATCTTGTCAACAGCAGAACTACATGATATGCTTTGCATTGGAGGGGGGGGCATGCTGCCACTGAAACTGGCAGCCCTGCCATGAGCTTTCCCCTTCTCTAATATTTTTGGTACACTTACCCATCCCAATTGCACACACCTGGATGTAGGATGGGGATAACGCAGGGATGGGGAACCTGTGACCCTCCAGATGTTAATGGACTCCCAACTCCCAGAATCCCAGCATGGCCAATGGTCAGGGATGATGGGAGTTGTACTTCCATGACATCTCAATGGCCACAGGCTCCCCACCTCTGTCATAGCCTGATGACAGCCTTATTGAGCTACCAGCAGAGATTCTCTCTGCACTATTCCTACAATAAATAGTTTAGCCTTAATTATGGCATGTGTGTGTTGTTCTTCATGTTGGGAACAATCACATATTACTGCGCCACCGGACTCTCTGTAGCCGGGGATGTGCGCACACTGGTTTGCTCTGGTTTGGGGCAGTCTCACAAACTGCCCCAGGCGGGGTATTTACTGACACTTCACATGCAAATATTGTTTCATTCTATTGCATATTTATTTTTATGTAGCATCCCACTCTGGGATTGATTTTTCTGAAAAATTGGTGATAAATTACCCAAATATATAAACAAGGATCTGACACTTCATTTGCAGATGTATCTTGGGACTCAGATTCATTTTCAATTAAAAAAAGAACAGTGTGAAGAACATGCCTTGTCCTGCCAGTAGCTCTAATCTCAAAGCCCTTTTAGTATATTGCAACTTCTAATTCAGGTGTCTGCTTAGGTTAGTAGAAGAGTTTGCAGGCTGCCTTGGGTCTTTGCTCACTTGTGGGTCTTATTTTATCCTGCACAAAAAGCCATTGACTAATATTTTATTGACATTCTTTGGTAAGTTGATCAAAATTGCCAGTTAAAAATGTGCACATGACCAGGTAGGAGGAAGAGGAGGAGGAGAAGGGAGACACAATTCTTCATAGATTCTTCAATCCCCCGGTCAAAGAAGATGGATTCAAAATGCAGTGCCACATGGTTTCCTGTGATACAGTCCAAATAACTGACTTTTCAACCTGTGATATTCTCCTCCCTGTCCTCTTCTGATTGCTCCATAATTAGCAAAAGGGAGACACCAGCCTCACTCTGCATGACAGATATTTATTTAAAACCCTTCTGCTGTATATATTAACACATCTCTGTCTCCATTTTAAGATTTGCTGCAGAATTTGTGCGAGAAAAATCATTCCTGCTGCTGGCTTCTGTTGGTGATATAAACCATCCTGGTGGTATTAGAAATGGACCCCACTCCCCTAATATGTATCATAAAGGTAAAGGGACCCCTGACCATTAGGCCCAGTCGTGTCTGACTCTGGGGTTGCGGCGCTCATCTCGCTTTATTGGCCGAGAGCTGGCGTACAGCTTCCGGGTCATGTGGCCAGCATGACAAAGCCGCTTCTGGTGAACCAGAGCAGCGCACGGAAACGCCGTTTACCTTCCCGCCGGAGTGGTACCTATTTATCTACTTGCACTTTGACGTGCTTTCGAACTGCTAGGTGGGCAGGAGCAGGGACCAAGCAACGGGAGCTCACCCCGTCGTGGGGATTCGAACCGCCGACCTTCTGATCGGCAAGCCCTAGGCTCTGTGGTTTAACCCACATCGCCACCTGGGTCCCTTAATATGTATCATAGATGCATATAAATATTATTACCCTGTTCGCTTCTTCTCTTTCCTGTGTTCACTAAAAACGTGGTGGTATTCAACTAAGTTCTCGCACAAGTGCAAGGATTCACGCTAGTGCAACAGGATCCCCTTCTCCTCCTTGTACATAGCCCCAAACCTTCTCCAGAGGGTTGGGGAACCCCAAGAACAGATTTAGGGTATGTGCAAGGGGAGAAGAGAGGGAGAGAGCAGTCTACTGCACATTAAGAGATCCTGGCAACTGCCTTAGTGCTTCACTGAATATAACCCAGAGAGTGTTGAGAAGAATGCTATGTGCCAGTTGCATCCTTGACCTCAGCACAATCCTGACATCCATATGTCCAGGCAAATGTGGGAGTTGTGGCCAGTGGGCACACTAATGACAGGGGTGGAGCCAGAGGGTGCAGTCCCACTGCAAATCTGCGCATTCAATGTACATACAGTGGGGATTGTCAGAAGATGAATGGATAGATAAATGTAGGCGGAAAAGGCTTCTTGCCATTGGATTACTGCAATGTTCTCTGTGTGAGGCAACTATCGGTGTTGATCTGTGGGCTGCAGGTACTGAAGGATGCAGTGGTTAGGTTCTTCGTAAGGCTTGGTTTCCAGACCCTTGATCATCCTGGTTGCCATCCTCTGCACACATTCCAGCTTCTTAAACTGTAGCACCCAGAACCGGACACAGTACTCCAGGTGTGGTCCGACCAAGGCAGAATAGAGTTGCACTATTACTTCTCTTGATCTGGATACTATACTTCTGTTGGAGCAGCCTGGAATAGCATAAACGTTTTTTTGATACTGCACCACACTGCTGGCTCCATCTTTGTGAGTTCCCCTTTCTTCCAAGATGGAGGAGAATACATGAGTTGCAGATTGAAGATCACGCAGGCCAAATCTCAGAATGAACTCAGGCTTGCAAGAGATGTTAAAATCAATAAAAAAGAAACATCTCCTCTCAGTCTCTTCTTCCAGGCGAAGCTTGTTCAGTCAAAGTCTCTGTCTTAGATCTTCAATGTGTATTGCATTTGAACCTATTTTCAGATGTTTTTGTAAACTACCTTAGTTTGTTTTTAGGATGAATTCATGATAAATTGAATGTAGATTGCCCTGAAATGTATCTGTAAAAAACATTATTCAGAAATAATAATAATAATAATAATAATAATAATAATTGCACGGGGAAAGGAATATATATGCACAGGTATTGGAATGTGTTCAGTTGCTATTTTGCTCTTGCTTTTTCATGTGTGCAGCCAATTTTTCCAATCTGCCAATCCATCTTCTTCCACCCCTTCCATCCGACAGACCCTGCCTGCTCCCAATAAATAAAGTAAGCAAATACACTAACAAGCCTGGAAATCATTATCCAGCTCTCAATCAGAGGTTCACCCCACCAAGATAACTTGTTTTATCTCTTAATAGTAAGACATGGAGCGGCATGCCCAGTGACAGAGGGGAGAGAAGGCTGCGTTCCTCCAGGCACACATCTGGGATGGTGGTTTAAGTTTCCTTTTAAAATTATCATTTGCATTATTCTCAATTAAGGACCCAATCAATCCTGCCTTGCAACATGACTTGTGGCAGGGTCCAGGATCTTGTGAGGAATATAATGGTGTACTGGGTTTTAGAGGCACTGGGTTTATTTACTTTATTGTAGATCAATTTAGGAACAGGGGTAGAAGCAGGAGAGGTTGAAGAGAGATGGAGAAACATCTATCACAGCCTATCCTCTTGCCATGAGAAGACATTTACCAAAGAGGTTTTGACACTGTCATATTTGTTCATCAGACAACCTGTTGGAATGGACCTGGTTTGCCAGAGATATATTTTTTCTTGTTTCTTGTTTGCTATTTCCTGCAGATGAGTGATGATGCTGAGCCTATGTACAAATGATACAATCTCCTCCTCCTCCTTTCTTTATTTCATAAAATTCACACGCCACTTGACTGTAATAAAAACGACAACCCCAAGGGCAGTTTACAAAAAGATAAAACAGTATTTTGCCCAAACGTGGGGTTTGAACTCACAACCCTGATATTAAGAGTCTCATACTCTACAAACTGAGCCATGGCAGGACTTACAGTCCTGGTTGGAGGATAGAGAGGGGTGTGTGAATGTGTGACAAAGCCAGCATACAGTGGTGTCCAGACTTTTTTCAAAGAGGGCCAGATTTGACGAAGTGAAGGGCCGTGAGGGCCGACCAAAGAGCCAACCAAAGTTGTTGAGCTATTCTTAGGATTGAAGTTGTTGAGGTTTTTTTTAGGATTTTACCCCAGGAAATAAGCTGCCACAGGGGCTGGTTTAAACCAACCGGCTGGCTGGATTAGGCCCCCCGAAATGGACTTTGGACATACCTGCACTAGGGTGAATATCATAGCTGTCAACTTTTCCCTTTTTTTGCGGGAAATTCCCTTATTCCGAATAGGATTCCTCATGAGAAAAGGGAAAGGTTGACAGCTATGGTGAATATTCCATTCATTGCTCTACCCACTTTTGGCAGTGGCCCTGCCCACCATTGACATGTGGCCTCCAGAAGGTCGCTAAGAAGGGGATGTGGCCCTCAGGACAGAGACATTTCTGCACCCCTGAGTTAAAGTCTCAGCCATCCCAGAGACAGATGCCTTCTGAGTCCCTCTTCCTCCTCCTTTCCATCTACTTTCCCAGACTCTCTTTTAACTTCCACCACCAGCAGGCAAGGCAGAGTCAAACAAACTCCTCCAGCTTTTCAGGTTGTCCTACCATTTGTGAAAAGGGGTGGGCGCCTTGCAGAAGAAAGATTGGGTTGGGTCATGTTTGGACTGCGCAGCTGACAATAGGGATAAAATGGTCGAGCATAATGGCGTTTGTGTATTTTAATTATATTTTCCATCAGTGGCTTGAAAGCAGAGTTAGAGTAATTAGGGGAAGCGAACCCATCAGGAATGAGATACAAACTGTAATCTTCCGAATTAAACAATAAGATTACTGTATATAGTTCCCCCTCAAATACACTGTGAATTCTAAATTAAGGCGCCTCGACAGAATGTTATAAGCTTTTTCTTATGAGTTTATATCAGCAATGCGATTATCATATTGATTCCGCATATCAATGAGATGGCGTTCCGTGGTGTTTATTCTTCACCCAATTGCCTTCTTGAAAGTAATAAAATTAAATCCAATATGATATTAAATGTAAACACACACTGGTATTATATGTAAATATCCATTTGTAAAAAAAAAAAATAGAGACAGAAAATTCTTTTCATGTATTGATATGCAGATTTTTCCTTCGATTTAACCAGGAAAACTACAAAAACATATTTTTTTTTATTTCCATCCTGCTATTGTAGCTCAAAGAAGAATGATCTCCCCCCACCTCTCTCTGTAATAACTTTGTATTATTTCTGCTAGAGGAATGCAAATAGCAGCCTTATTTTGCATAAACTATCATGCCTCCGAGATTCCTTTTGATTGAACAGAAAAGCTAATGTGACAATTGCAAAGAAGTACTCTTTAAATAAGACAACGAGCTGCATTGGGCCTCTGGCATCCCACCAGGCAATGCGGTTCTCAGCACCCTCCAGACATATGCTGGATCAGACCAAAAGGCCCAACAAGTCCAGCATCATGTTCTTAACCAGATGTCTATGAGGGACACCTTATGAGGAACAGTTGAAGGCAGCCCGGTTTAGGGAGGCTTTTAATGTTTAATAGATTATTGAGATTTCACTTTCTTGGGTTCCATGATCACTGCAGATGGTGACAGCACTCACGAAATTAGAAGACGCCTGCTTCTTGGGAGAAAAGCAATGACAAACCTAGACAGCATCTTAAAAAGCAAAGACATCACCTTGCCAACAAAGGTCCGTATAGTTAAAGCTATGGTTTTCCCAGTAGTAATGTACGGAAGTGAGAGCTGGACCATAAAGAAGGCTGATCGCCGAAGAATTGATGCTTTTGAATTATGGTGCTGGAGGAGACTCTTGAGAGTCCCATGGACTGCAAGAAGATCAAACCTATCCATTCTTAAAGAAATCAGCCCTGAGTGCTCACTAGAAGGACAGATCCTGAAGTTGAGACTCCAGTACTTTGGCCACCTCATGAGAAGAGAAGACTCCCTAGAAAAGACCCTGATGTTGGGAAAGATTGAGGGCACAAGGAGAAGGGGACGACAGAAGATGAGATGGCTGGATAGTGTTCTCGAAGCTACTAACATGAGTTTGGCCAAACTGCGAGAGGCAGTGAAGGATAGGCGTGCCTGGCGTGCTCTGGTCCATGGGGTCACGAAGAGTCGGACACGACTGAACGACTGAACAACAACAACAACAGATTATTGTATTTTAATGTTCTGTTGAAAGCCACCCAGAGTGGCTGGGGAAACCCAGCCAGATGGGCGGGTATAATTAATAAATTATTATTATTATTATTATTATTATTATTATTATTATTATTACTGAAATAATAATGATCAAAAATCAAATCTAGTTATCTCCCGCTTGGACTACTGCAATGCGCTCTACGTGGGGCTACCTTTGAAGGTGACCCGGAAACTGCAATTAATCCAGAATGCGGCAGCTAGACTGGTGACTGGGAGTGGCCGCTGGGACCACATAACACCGGTCCTGAGAGATCTACATTGGCTCCCAGTACGTTTCCAAGCACAATTCAAAGTGTTGGTGCTGACCTTTAAAGCCCTAAACGGCCTCGGCCCAGTATAACTGAAGGAGCGTCTCCACCCCCACCGTTCAGCCCGGACACTGAGGTCCAGCGCCGAGGGCCTTCTGGTGGTTCCCTTACTGCGAGAAGCAAAGCTACAGGGAACCAGGCAGAGGGCCTTCTCGGTAGTGGCGCCCGCCCTGTGGAACACCCTCCCATCCCATGTCAAAGAGATAAATAACTACCTGACATTTAGAAAACACCTGAAGGCAGCCCTGTTTAGGGAAGTTTTTAATGTGTGATATTTTAATGTATTTTACTGTTTGTTGGAAGCCGCCCAGAGTGGCTGGGGGGACCTGGCCAGATGGGCGGGGTACAAATAATAAATTATTATTATATTATTATTATTACAGTGGTAGATCACATGGTAAAAATTACAGATCGGTTGCTTGCCAGCACCACAAAAACTCTGATCCAACGCACGGATCTTGATAGTTTCTTAAATAGGATTGCAACAGAACCACAGAACAAGTCAAAGATTGCAGCTGTGGACACAGAGATTACCTATGGTTTGATTGTGGTTTTGAGGATAAAAATTATGAGAATCCAAAGTTATCCTGAATGTGTGGGGCTTGGCAGGGGCGTAAGTATGGAGGCTTGGCAGGTACCAGGAGAATTTCTCCATGTGGATAACAGTAGACAAAGGTCCGCCATAGTAGCAAATTCTATGTATTTTATATACCTATATCTGGAGATGCTGAGGGTTGAACCTGGGACCTTCTGCATGCAAAACTGATGCTCTAGCACTGAGTTAGGCCCTTATCATTTTCCCTTTTATCTTCACAGATGTGCCTCAAATGCAAGGCAACACACAGCAGGCAGCTCGCAACCGTGCTGACAGCAGGGTTCCCTGGGGGTCATTTCATCAGGGTGCTAATCTGTTGCTAATCGTGGTTTTGCATTTGCCTTCCTGGTTCAGTAATTGATTGCTCAGTGTCCCTGTCCTGCAAAAGTCACAGCCTTTGCATAGAGGCGCACTGAGCTAGAGTCTGGGCAAAATGTAGCAGACACCAAAAAGAAAAGAAAGGAAGAAAAGAAAAGAAAAGAAAAGAAAGCATCTTGTGGCTAATGATCCCACTGACACAAATCCCAACTTTTCTGAGCAGCTTGCGAGATCACATGCAATAAACATGTTCATGTTTTATGCACGCTGTCCACAGTTGCCAGAAAGTCAATCACAGCTACTTTTATTTAGCATTTCAAATCTGCAACGCATTCAAACCTCACGTCAAGCTGAAAGGAAGGCATAAGACAGAACACACAAACACACATGCAGGCACGGTCTCAGAAGTGCTTTAAATCAGCTACGTTTCATTAAGGACTTGTACCAGCTTGGTTAAAAATCAGAACTTGGGCAATGTTGAAATGCCTGTCATTTCAGAACGGCATTTGCCTTCAGTAAGAGAAGGATGTAGCGTAGTGTTGTTGAAGTAAGATATTCCTGCACAGAAGGAGGTATATTTCCTTGGGGCTCTTGCATTATAATGAAGCTCATGTGTGCAGAAGTGGAGGCACGTTTGTGACTACACAGGAAGCTGCAGGAATGATCAAGGACAGAAAAACAGCCCAGCTGGATCAGACCAAAGTCTAGTGTTTCCCACAGAGACCCACCAGTTATATCTGTGAAGCCCACAAGCAAGACATAAGGGCAATAGCTTTCTCTTGTTGATTCCCAGAAACTGATATTCATTGGCGTCACATGGCCACATTCATACACTTAAAGCACTGTGATGCCACTTTAATGCTATGGACACCTTCATCTGCCCCAGCTGCAACAAAACATATCTCTCCTGTATTGGTCTCT
The DNA here is from genome assembly GCA_034642065.1 of Darevskia nairensis. Classification (NCBI taxonomy): domain Eukaryota; kingdom Metazoa; phylum Chordata; class Lepidosauria; order Squamata; family Lacertidae; genus Darevskia; species Darevskia nairensis. Next base: position 253,934 of record JAWWNI010000233.1, read on the forward strand.
ACAGCTGTAACTCTCCGATAGTTTGACTTCACCCCCGAAGACACATTTTTCCATAGTTTCCTGAGACAGATGAATGCCAACAACAAACAAAACAACATTCAAATGAAAACTTCAAATGGCAGTGGAGCACTGCATTTACAATACGAAAATTCATCAGCGTTTTGATGCTAGTTTCTCATAATGTACACATTTGTATGAAACTCTTTCCCAAGCTACACATTTTTCCAAAGGGACTTTCCCTAATATACTGCACCTGCGTGTTCTATTTTCACTAATATATGTCCCTTTGGGGATGCTGTGACCCAGTATATGCACTTTTGAACACATTACTTGGCTGATGAACTGCATTGCAATGTTCAGAGAAGTGAAAATTTGAATGTATGAGACTAATGTTTTGGTATGCGCATTGCTTCCGAAAGCTTGAATTCAGAAAGCTAGGTTTGCCTTTCAACGCAAACTGAATCAACTTTTCTCTGCCAACCGTGGTTTTGTTCTTGTGACCCTATAAATTTGCATCTCCTCAAGTTACCGGTATATTCTCTTACCGAGCTCTCTTTCAGCACCATTTTTATAACCCTCAAGCTGATGTTGGGATGATAATGTGACAGAAAGCATCAAATGTCATCCAGGGCCGTGATTCCAACACACACTCCCCAAGCTTTTGGGAACAAAGTACGAACAGATTGCTCATGGCAGAGTACCTCATTATTATAAGTAAATTGACTTTCTTATTGACTACACTGAAAGGTTGTTCACTGGTTATAATTGCTAGTTCTACTTAATTCTCCTTTATAGAAAAGGTCTGTGCTGACACCTGCATGTGCTATTTTGATTAACCTGCTTTTCCGTCTCTGGAGACTATTTAGTGCTTAAAGGAACAGATAGGCAAAGCTGCTTGAGTCTGCTCTGCACATACATCCTGGACTTTCCAAGACAACAAGACCTCCCTCATGGCTTCGCTGATGTGGTCCAAAGGAAAACAGAGCAATATGTTTGGCACCAGCTAGAGTGGGGACAGCTGACGTAGTGCCCTCCACGTGTTGTTGGACTACAACTCCCATTAGTCCCAGCTCATGGTGAGGTGTCATGGAATGGCTGGATACAGAGGAGCGGTGGGAGGAACCTGTTTGGGAACCCCCCCCCCCCAAGGGAAGAAGGCTTAGAGCCAGGAGATTGGTGGTGGGATGACAATGAGTGGTCTGAGGGAGAAGAGGGAGCAGACTTGGAGGAGGAAGGGCAGAGGGCAATATAGACTCAGGGGTAGGAGAGGAGTGAGGGGCAGGAGGCAGAGATGAGGAAGGCTGCTGAAGAATCGAGGGAGCCTCCCTCTCTTGCTGCGACCAAATTCCCTCCTCTCTGGAGTTACACACACTCTGAAGGTGCAGGTACACAGCTTGGGGTTACTTCTGGATCCATTGGTTCCACAAATATATACTGCATGGGCTGGCCTTGGAGAATTTGTCCCTTGTTAACATCCATCTGTCTCGAGAGACAATGGAGTGTGCCTCTGGTGGTGAAGTCAAACTGCTGCATTAGCAGCACCGAAGTGGCCTCCCTGGGGCGGTATGGAGGCCCTGGGCTGTCCAGACAACAAGACCTCCCTCTCGGCCTCGCTGATGTGGTCCAAAGGAAAGCACAGCAATATGTTTGGCACCAGCTCAGCTGCAGGTGTTGCTGGAAGGAGGGGTACAAGGCCATCCAACTGTCTTAGGAACTCCACTCCGGGTTGGTAAAGAGTTTACTCATTGGGGAACAGGGGTTAATATTTAGGCAAAACTGAAGTTATTGGGGCCCATTTAGCCAGGAGCTCGGCGGACGAAAGATGGCGTCGTTAGTGGAAGCCCTGTTTGGTGCTCCGTGATAACAGAAGGCTTCTAAGTTGTTTTTGTAGTTTTTAATAGTTTTTTAACAGTTGTAATTAACTGAGCTCATCTACTTTTATCCTACCTAAAAAGCAGTTCATCTTTTCGTGACTGCCGGACTCCACAAAGCATTGCCAAGCTGCTATCAGACGAAGGGGGAGAGGTATCATTCTGGCTGGAATACTAAGGGATTCTCCTTCTCCTGAACTGAGTTTTATAAACATGGATGTAAGTACTTTACCTTAGTTTCGCAATTTGCTAGGCAAGGAAGTGTGGACCCAACGTGATGGAAAATAGATTTTCGAATGGACAGATATCACTTTTATGTGATTGCAACTGTGGATCAGCTGAATCGCTGCACCACATACTCCTTAGCTGTCCTCTTTACTCATCGCTCAGGAGTAAGTTGCTCGCTACACATCTAACGGGACTTGCAGATGATTCCAATGATGCCAAACTAAGATTTTTACTGAACGATGAAGACCCATCCAGATCACTCACTGTTGCTAGATATCTGAGCAGCATCCTATTTCTAAAGAAGGAAAAAGGTCTTCTCTATGGACCAGCGAGCACCGCTAAACCAGCTCCGCAGCAACGGTCAGAGGGTGACGTTCCGCGCTAACCGCTGTCGAAAGACATAAATACTATGTGTATTCTGAATCTGTGACTTTGTATGTTGGGCCAATGGCCGTAAATAAACTTTACTTTACTGTATGAGGGGGCCCATTTAGCTCAGTAGTTTCTATTCTGGCTAACAGGGACTCTCCATGATTTCAGATCCTATGAAATAAGCTTCCACAATTAAAATGACCCCGAGACACTTCAAAATAAGATTTCCTAGATTTGTGCTGCAGAGATGCTTAAGACCACAAGCCTGATCTTTTCCCCCATGTTGTAAGCTTATGAGCTCCCTCCTGTGAAATAAAATACCATTGCTGAAGCAGGGCGTGCTTTGGATTAATGGGTGACGGGGTGGTGCCTAGCAGTTGCGAGAGCCATCCCATGAAGAGGTTTTCCTTCTTCATTTCATATTATAAGCAGACAGGGAAGAAATGCATTTTTAAGTTTGTTTTTCATTTTGCGGAATACGGTAGCAACAAGAGCACATGCATTGGAAGAGAGACAATGGGAAGGAATGCTATCACAGAAACATTGATGGTGAACTCGGGTCACAGCATGGTCAATGTCCACTCTCATACATCATCCCACGACATCAGCCTGCAACAATCTTGTTCTGGAAGGCAGCTGCCCATCTTGTTCTTCATTGGATAACAAGACAAGAAAGCATTACTGAACAATCAGAAAAACTACCCCCCACCCAGCATCCACAACTGGGCTTCTTTGTCCTGGGTAGATAGTGTTTCCACTGAGATGATGGACCAGAGTTGTTGATACCAGTATTCTAGCATGTGGGTACCCCAGATCTTTGATTGCTTTGCCTCCGTCAATGAGCCACACCAAACATGAGTGATGAAGATGCTTATTATGCGAAGTTCCCTTTCTGGTCACCACAAGACACAATGAAATAAATTGGATGTTTACCTGTACAAAATGTAGAACAAAGCATCTACAATGTCTCCCTATAATCAATTAGTAAGGTGAAAGAGTTCCCATCATTTACAGCAGCTAATAGGAAGTCTTATATAGAAGTATATGCCCGTATATGAAATAAACGGAGTCTATAATTTTCATAATCTAAAGTGTCTTACCATTCCCTCTCATCCTGCTTTGTTTGGGGTGTGTGAGGGCATTATTTTGTGGATTTATCTATTTATCCATTGGGTCCTTTTGCCTTTTGCCCCCTGTTCATCCCACTTTGCATGCACCATGCTTTACACAGTTCACACATGGGGGAAAATACATTTTATTACTGAATCTTAAAGTCATCATGTACTTTTGTTAATGTGAGGTTTCATCTCTTGGGTGAAATTGAGTTCTTCAATGGATTACTATTATTATATGTACTTCCAAGGTGTCCATCATAGAATACCCAGGGTCCATTTCATGGATTCAGACATAGATTAATTATACTCCAGGAAGAGGCCACTTGCCTTGTCTACTCCCTATTTTAAGCCAATTACTGGAAAGGTGAAAGGTTTGTCCTTATTAACATCAGCTAAATGAAACTTTATGTAGACTGCAGAGTGAGTTATTCTTTGGGGCATACTCATCTTTCAGATTCAGACACCTAATTTTCCCTATTATTCGGGGTCTTCGCTTTTCCTACTGGAAACCAGAGCATCTTTTTTACAGGCTAATAGTGTATTCAGGGCAGGGATGGACAGATCAGACTATTTCCGGTCCACGTCCATTTAACATGTGTTCAGCCACTGCAGCCTATTTCTGCATTCATCTATAGCAGGGATGTCCAACAGGCCGATCGTGATCAAAAAGGCTCCCCCCCAAAAAGCTCAACAACTTTGGTCAACCCAATGGATAGATCACTGCCAGTGTTTTTATACCAGCAGCACCTTAGAGACCAACTAAGTTTGTTATTGGTATGAGCTTTTGTGTACATGCACATGAAAGCTCATGCCAATAACAAACTTTGTTGGTCTCTAAGGTGCTACTGGAAGGGGGGGGGGAATTATTTTGTTTCAACTACGGCAGACCAACACGGCTGCCTACCTGTAACTAGTGTTTTTATAGTGGGAATAGTCTCTTGGGAGTTGGAAACCCCTGATCTATAGCAAGCATGCCTCCTACCTCTGAAAGTCTTGGTCCTGATGACATCACCGGGTGTTCTGCCCTAGGAGGTAGGATCCAGGAAACAGAAGGCACATGACCCCTCTATGAGCACATGATCCCAGGGAACCAACAGACTGAAGTTTCATTCCTCTGAGTCAAAATAAGGTACCCGACTGGTCCTATAGAGAAATGTGACCCCTCTACAGACATCACCCACTAGGATGAATTTTTGAAGCCCCTAGCCAATCAACAAAGGGGATGCAGGACTCCATTTGGTCCACAGTGGAAGCAGGATGTCCTGTGATGTCCTCAGTCCAACTCGAAGTTGATCCAAAGCTGTTGTAGGGATTTTTTCTTTAGGGTGGTGGGATTTTTTTCTTTTAGCTCTTGTACTGAGGTCTTCAGAACCAACTGCCTTAGGAGAAAGAGAACCATGGCAAGGTGAACCAAGTTCATTTACACTTCTTTCAATGGGAGCCTAAGTTCAGCAACATCTGGAGGACCCTAAGTTCCCCACTCCTGGTCGGTTGGATAAGATCAGGTATATCAAGGGTGGGGAGATTTCCTTAGCCTGAGGGCCACATTCCTTTCTGAGTAGCCTTCCAGGGGCCAAATGCCAGAGGCAAATAGAATCAGAGCAATTCATGCACATTTTATTTTTGTACAGTTGACAAGTTTTAACTTTGTACAGTAGTCTTACAATTCTATGAAATGGGAGTTGAAAGGGACCCCAAGGGTCATCCAATCCAACCCCCTGTAATGAATCTCAGCTAAAGCATCAATGATGGATGGCCATCGAACCTCTGCTTAAAAACCTCCAAGGAAGGAGAGTCCATCACCTTCCGAGGGAGTCCGTTTCACTGCCAAAAATCTCTTACAGAAAGCTCTTCCTGATGTTTATTCGGAATCTTTTTTTGTAACTTGAAGCCGTTGGTTTGATCCCCTCTGGAGCAGGGGAGAACAAGCTTGCTCCATCCTCCATGTGAAAGCACTTGAGATATTTGAAGATGGCTATCATATCTCCTCTCAGTATCCTCTTTTCCAGGCTAAATGTACACAGCTCCTTCAACTGTTCCTCCTAAGGCTTGGTTGATATACCCCTTTGTGTGGCAGACATGGGAGTTCAAGGGCACATTCCAGCCAGGCAAAAATACTCAGGGAAGGAGCAGAACAATAAGGCTGGGGAGATTGTGTGGCCTTGGAAGAGTCCTGATGGTCAGATAGAGAGGCCTTGTGAGCCACAATTAGCCCTTCCTGCAGAATTGACAGAATCATATGAGCCAGCACTGCCTGTAACATTAAGCAGCAATGTGAGCAAATGAGGGTGATGCCAGGAAGGCTGCCTGCGACTATGAGCCACAATGGCTATAGCCCATCTCCACTGTAGGAGGCATTATGCCACTGAATGCCCGTTGCTGGGAATGACAAGTGGGGAGGGTGCTGTTGTGCTCAGCTCCTTCTTTCAGTCTTCCCCAAGGCATCTGGTTGACCACTGCGAAAACAGGATGCTGAACCAACTGGGTCTTTGGTCTGATCCAGCAGGGCTCTTCTTGAGTTTTTAAATTGCACCAAGAAGAACACCACCAAAAGCACATGGATGCACCTGCAATTAATGCTCAAAACATCATCTGCTTTAATGTTTCAGCATGCAAACTTGAAACAAGGCAAGTGGTTTCCAACCAGCCCTAATTTTACTTTACTTTAGGTCTTCTGGTTTTATCTTCTTTAATCTGCAAATTTGCTGTTAGAAGATTGCTACCTATCCTGAGCTGTTGCGGATAGGGTGGAATCTAAATCTGATAAATACATCCAATGAATGAACCTTGCTCCTTTAATTTCAATGGATTTGCACTTGACAGAGAAAAACCACCAGTGCTGGTAAACAAACGTGCTCTCTGGGTAACTGCATACTAATGGTGTCATTAAAGAAAAGCCTCAGTATTATGCATTGTCTCCAGAGTTGGAAGGAAAGGAAAAACCCAGAGAGGTGACAAAGCCATGTGTGTGCTAGGGCTTTCGCCTAATGAAAGAATCTTGCAAAATAATAATAATAAATGCTTATCCAGATTCCTGCATGCCAGATTTCTCAGCGAAATGAGTGTGGGGAGAATATCCAGGTTGACTCAGGTGCCCTTAGCAATTGCAACAAGAGTTTGAGTGCTGCTTCCATCGCTGTAAGGTTCAAAAGTGTGCCAGCACATGGGCAGGGCTAACAGCATGGGTCCTTAAACATGCAAACATTGATGGGTCCAGATTATTGTGTAGGGAGTGCCCATGTGGTTGCTATGTCCTGGCTGTGGGTCTTGAGAAAGAAAAATGACGGCAGTGCCATAGACTCAACCACAACTGCTGGTCCATGACTCTAATAAACTGATTTGATTTGATTGATTGATTGATTGATTGATTGACTTACTCAGTCACAGGAAAGTGGCCCCCATGCTCTTGTCCAGCCTAAAGGTAAAGGTAAAGGGACCCCTGATGATTAGGTCCAGTCGTGACCGACTCTGGGGTTGCGGCACTCATCTTGCTTTATTGGCCAAGGGAGCCGGCGTACAGCTTCCAGGTCATGTGGCCAGCATGACTAAGCCGCTTCTGGCGAACCAGAGCAGCACATGGAAACACCGTTTACCTTCACGCCGGAGCGGTACCTATTTATCTACTTGCACTTTGACGTGCTTTCGAACTGCTAGGTTGGCAGGAGCAGGGACCGAGCAACAGGAGCTTACCCTGTCGCGGGGATTCGAACCGCCGACCTTCTGATCGGCAAGCCCTAGGCTCTGTTAAATCTGTTAAATCAGGTGCTCAATGTCCTGGTCAAAGCCCTGTTGCTCAGACCAGAGAACAGGCCTGACTGGGAATTTTGGTAGTCTTTGCCCCATGATCTTCTATCACTTTTCAGCTTTGAAAAGTCTCCAGTGTTGATTTCAATGATTATCTTGCATTTCCATACTTAAGCTCAGTGGTTCCCAAACAGTAACTATTCATTGCACATTTATTCAAAATCCAATTAGAACTAATTAGTTTAATTAGCTTAACAAAATTGACAAACTTGATCCAGTGATACCAGCTTTTCAAAGCCTGATTGTCATTTACACCTCTGGTGTCCCCTTCTGCCCACTTGCCTCTTGTTCAAATATATAAAAGGATGTCATATAGAGGAGGGAGAAAGGTTGTTTTCTGCTGCTCCAGAGAAGCAGACACGGAGCAATGGATTCAAACTACAAGAAAGAAGATTCCACCTAAACATTAGGAAGAATTTCTTGACAGTAAGAGCTGTTTGACAGTGGAATTTGCTGCCAAGGAGTGTGGTGGAGTCTCCTTCTTTGGAGGTCTTTAAGCAGCAGCTTGACAGCCATCTGTCAAGAATGCTTTGATGGTGTTCCTGCTTGGCAGGGGGTTGGACTGGATGGCCCTTGTGGTCTCTTCCAACTCTATGATTCTATGATTCTACCACCCCTACAGGGAACCCCACTGCCGCCGGGGTGGTCATGGTACCCCCTATTTGTGAACCACTGCCATAGCTGGAGCTGGGTTGTGCCTCGCAGGTTGACTCCCTCCTTAACAAATTCCAGGTTTGGGACTTGTTGTTGACTCAACTCCTGACTCCTGACACTCTAATAATAAAAGCTCTATTCAGTCTGAAATGCAGCCTTTTTTGTTGTGATTTTTTTTGCTGCCTTAAAAAGTTACAAGCAACAACAAATAGCAAGAGAATCTTCTACATAATGCATGGTTCTCTGTTCTTTGTATCTGTTCCTTCTTTGCTTTCTGACCTTTTTACAGTCATGCCCTGATCCAGACAGAAGGTACATGTGCACCGTGCTGGGAGGGTTGTGCTCATATGATGCTTTGCATAGGGTTTCTTCCTAGCCCAATGCAACTGCTGAACATGTGTGTGTGTGTAGCTCGCTGCAACATTAAAAATAAATTAATCAGACCAGTTTACAACAGTAGCTATAGACAATTTAAAAAAATAACAACCATGTACAAAACTTAAAATAAGAGATCCTCAACTAATTATTACAAAAATATGTTTTCTTAATTGCTGGTATAATCTTGGTGTTTCTTTAGTACACAGGAAGATAGGAAGCTGCCTTATATATTCCCAGTGATAAAGGTAAAGGGACCCCTGACCATTAGGTGCAGTCGTGACCGACTCTGGGGTTGCGAGCTCATCTCGCATTACTGGCCGAGGGAGCTGGTGTACAGCTTCCGGGTCATGTGGCCAGCACGACAAAGCCGTTTCTGGTGAACCAGAGCAGCGCATGGAAACGCCGTTTACCTTCCCGCTGGAGTGGTACCAATTTATCTACTTGCACTTTGAAGTGTTCTTGAACTGCTAGGTGGGCAGGAGCTGGGACCGAGCAACGGGAGCTCACCCTGTCGCGGGGATTCGAACCGCCGACCTTCTGATCAGCAAGCCCTAGGCTCTGTGGTTTAACCCACAGCGCCACCTGTGTCCCTATTCCCAGTGATACTTGGAGATAATACAATCATAGAATTGTAGAGTTGGAAGGGACCCTGAGAGTCATCTATTCCAAAACCCCTGCAATGGAGGAATCTCAACTAAAGCACCCATGACAGATGGCCATCCAACCTCTGCTTAAAAACCTTCAAGGAAGGAGGGTCCCCCACCTCCCCAGGGAGTCTGTTTCGCTGTCCAACAATTCTTACTGTCAGAAAGTTCTTCCTGATATTGAGTCGGAATCTCTTTTCTTGTTGTTGTTTTTTTTAAAAAATGATTTTATTAGGTTTTTCAACACACACAATAACAAAAACATAACAAAACATACATTGCATTACAAAATATAAAATACAAAATACAATAAAACAAACATCTTATTTTCCCTTTCCTCTTTCTAATCATATTTGGGGTGACTTCCTCCAGTCTCCCCTGCTACGTTTCATTGTCAATCATCTTTAGTAATTCCCTCTCATCTTTCACTGTTCTTTCTTATCTTACTTATGTTCTTATCTTATAGCTATCTTAACCATATATCATACCTTATTATTGCTTAATCCTAATTCTAATCTGTAGACTAACATTTCTTCCAACTTTTCCCTAACTTTCAATCTTACAATAGTTCTTTAAATATACTTTAAATTTCTTCCAATCTTTTTCCACCGTCTCCTCCCTCTGGTCGCGGAGTTTTCCTGTCAGTTTGGCGAGTTCCATAGAGTCCATTATTTTCATCTGCCATTCTTCTATCGTTGGTAAATCCTGTGTCTTCCAGTATCTTGCAATCAGAATCCTCGCTGCTGTTGTGGCATACATAAAAAAGGTGTGATCTTCCTTAGGAATTTCTTGGTTCACCATACCAAGTAGAAAGGCCTCTGGTTTTTTAATAAACGTGTTTTTCAACACTTTTTTCATTTCATTATATATCTTTTCCCAGAAAGCCTTAATACTTGGGCAGGTCCACCACATATGATAAAATGTCCCTTCCACACTCTTACATTTCCAACGTTTGTTATCCTGCAAATGATAAATTTTAGCAAGTTTGACTGGGGTCAGATACCACCTGTAAATCATTTTCATTATATTCTCTCTTAACATATTACATGCAGTAAACGGAATCTCCTTTCTTGTAACTTGAATCCATTGGTTCGGGTCCTAGCCTCTGGAGCAGGAGAAAACAAGCTTGCTCCATCCTCCATGTGAGAGCCCTTGAGATATTTGTAGATGGCTATCTCTTATCAGTCTCTTCTTTACCAGGCAGATGTTGTACCACTGAGCTGCAGTCCTTCGCCATAACATGTTTAAAGGTTTAAAGAGAAGGTGCCTGCTGAATCTCTATTGGCAGAGCATTCTACCGGCCTAGGCCAATGACAACAAAGGCTTTGCTACTTGCTGCTGTCAGGTGAGCCTCACCAACTTGAGGGACAACCAGTGCTGCTCCTGTAGATGGTCTCAGGCTTGGCTGATAGCCCTGTTTGTAAAACCAGTGATATTATCAATCGGTTGGTCAGCATGGTGTGCCAGAATGCAGTCAAATTGATGTTGTTGCTCATTATCTGGTCAGGACAATTGGCTCATTTAACTGGATCAGGGGGTGAAAGTCCGATAGAAAATGATGAATAACTCCCAGTTTTCCTTTGAGCTTAGAGATGTGAGAGATTTTGTACCCGCCAGAATTCTAAACAGACTTCTGAAAAGCACAGGGAGTGCTGAGATTAGTATTTATTAGTAGAAATAAATAGATTTCTGGTGCTTTTCTTAAAAAAAAATATTATAATGATGATTCTGAAAGCCTTTCTCAAAAAAAGGAAAAGGGGGGGAAAAGGAAAATGAAAAAATTGCAGTCGGTAATTGCAGTTTTGACACCCTGCTGGCATCCCACTACTAAAATATTTCAAAATGGGAGGTCAAAAACCCCAGCTTGGAGTGAAATATATTCCAAGACATCACATTTAAATATCACCAGGGCTGTGTGTGTGTGTGTGTGAGAGAGAGAGCACACACGCCGCAAGTCCACCGCAGAGCGGAAAAACAACAGAGAAATGTGGTAATGGGCATAGAAGGCAAATGACGCGGGCGATGGGATGTGGCCTCAAGAGGTATAATCCTGACCTGGTCATTCTAGGCGGGCTCTGGAGCAGCTCTTCTGCTTGGGGGTGATGGAGGGTGTGACTCTTTTTGGCCTCTGTAAGTGTCCTCAGTTTCTGTAAGCATACCTGCAGGTCACCTCAGACCCAAGCCTTTCCTCCAGGAGCAATGTTCTTCCCTCCAGATTCTTTAATCCAGACCTGCAGAGGTTTATCGCTCTGCACCTCCCCTGAAGGGGGAGGCTCGTTGCTGGCAGGGGGTTCAAATGGAAGGGGAGCCACATCCACTGGCTAGGATGCTGCACTTGGAGTACCTACTCTCAATGTGATTCTTTACAACTCATTCAGCCCTTCCTCTGGGTCTAGGTCATGGAGTCATAGTCATCGAATTGCAGAGTTGGAAGGGACTTGAGGGTCATCTAATTCAACCAATGCAGGAATGTCAATGAGATCATGCATGGCAGGTGGTCCTTTAACCTCTGCTTAGAAACCTCCAAGGAAGGAAAGACCACCACCTCCCACGAGTCTGCTCCACTGTTGAACAGCTCTGGTGACTGCAAGCCAGTGGCCCCGAAGAAAAGCATTGCTGGTCATGTGGCAACACAGGGGGCCCCTTGCAGAAAGGCATGCCAGAATTAGCAGTACTCTGTTTTGCAACGTGTACAAAAATGGATGTATTGGGGGTGGGGTGGGGCAAGTGTGCAGGAAAATGAATACATGCAAACACACTACGGGGCAAAATTCAAGGTGTTGATTCCGGTGTATAAATCCTATGCAGTTTTGGATTAAAAGATCATTCAGCCCTCAATACTGCAGGTGATGGCCTCCTGCAAATATTATTTTATCAAGAAAGCCATCCTGCACAATACAGTAACTCAAGCATAGGCAAACTCGGCTCTCCAGATGTTTTGGGACCACCCCTGTTAGCTAGGGGTGATGGGAGTTGTAGTCCCAAACATCTGGAGGACCAAGTTTGCCTGCAGCAACTCCTTCCCATTAAATATTAGGCAGGAGCCATCTCTGTTGTCTTTTCAGTGCCAGGTGAAGAACTTAAGTCTTCCAACAAGCCTTTCACGTTGACTTTCTCTATCTGCATCTGTATTGGAATGTTTTTTAGATGTCTGTAGATATTTAAATTGTTTTATCACTTGCATGTTTGCTGCCCTGGGCTCCTATGGGAGGAATGTGATGTACACATGTATGTTCAAAAATGTGTCTATATTAAGAGGAACGCACACTAAAATGCCCGGTAGTTTTGATGTGAGCCTTTCTTAATAACAAGTGAACAATTATATACCAATACAGAAATGTGAATTTAAGAACAGAAAAAAGAGAAACCCCAACTTGACAGATGCACCCATTCATCCCACATTTCTGAGTATTTAGGACCATCCCATCTTCTTGTCTCTTCTCATGCCTAGAACGAATTAAGCAAAACATTGCACATAGTGGAATAAATTATGCAAAATAAGATGCATTGTGAAAAGTTTTATCCATGTGCATATTTTATGTTAGTTGCAAAATCCAGCTTTTCCTTAATACATGGTTTAGATTGCCTGGCCACCAAGTTGCTATTTAAAGCACAGAGACTGAATTATGCTGCCTGTTCCTACTGGCAATCACCAACACAGCCGGTTACGTTTATTGTGTTTGTGTAGCATCTTGTACGTAGCTAAAGGTTTGATGTTGTGTTGCCTGAATCACCAAAGGGGGACAGGGGGCAGTGGCAGAGCTTCATGCTCTGGCACCGGGGGGCGGAGAGCAGGCGGGGCGGGGCTGGCGCATGTCCCAGGGGCATGGTGTGCTGCCCGTAGGGGCGTGGTGCCCAGTGTGGGCAGGGGGGCAGCCACGATGGCACCCCACCGGGATCGCGTTGCCAGGGGCGGTGCTCTCCCCCCGCACTCCTCTTCCTCCGCCAGTGGCAGGGGGTACTGCAAATGTAGGTTTCTAATACTTCCTCCCCTCTCTTTTTGGATCTTCAGAACAAAATAAATAAATAAATAAATGCTTTCCCATGTTGTTTTAGGCTGTCTTCACCTGTCCGAGAGGTCAAAATCCCCCCTCCCTCATAGTCTTTTATAACACCAGTCTGTAGGCTTGAGGCTAATACAGTTCAGATCAATCAAAAGACTGCAGTCTAAATAGCCTCTAATTCATAAGGCAATAATTAATTGAATGTTCTGAACCTTGCAAAGCTTCCGCTTTTGTGTGTGCATTTGTTTTTTTCAACTGTGCTGCATTTAATTGATTTTGCGGGTCATTTTTAATGGACTGCAAGAGTCCTCTTCGTGTAGATAAAATGACATTCTGAAATGGATGTAGAATGAGGGCATGTTGTATTCACTTTTTGGAGGGGGGGAGAGAGAAATGGAAGAGTTTACTCTGCATGGTAATGTAAAAAAGAAAAAGAAAAAAATCAACATTGCTCCATTACTTTGGGATCACTCCACAGTAAGTTAGTGGAGGATTGCAACCTATTATTAGTCTCAACCGTACCTCTTTTACCAGCAGATGTCTGGCAAAACAAGAGCGTAATGACCTTGTTAGCAGGTAGAGTCCACAGCCAAATCTCCCCCTTGTTCTTCCCTTCTCACATGGGAAGCCATCTTTGACCTGGTTAAACTATTTGTCCATCTAGGTCTGTGTTGTCTTCTCTGATTTGCAACACTTCTCCAGGGCAGGGAAATACAGCAGAGTCCATGTTCGGAGGAAGCAATGTATCTGAATACCAGTTGCCTGAATCCTGATTGCAGTTTCCCCACAGGCAACTGGTCTGCCACCGTAGGAACAAGATGCTGGAGTAGATACGGCATTGGTCTGATCCAGTAGGCTCTTCTTATGTTCTTTCCCATCACTTGCTACTGCTTGAGGCTGCTAGGATTTTCATTTTCATTTCCTTTACTTCACGTTGAATTTGTATACAGTCTTTCTATTGAAATATACGCGGAGTCGAGTGTGGATTTCATGCTCTTTATTCAGCTCATAGTAGTAAGGAAAGGAATGGCAGTTTCCCCAGAACGTCTGCTTTATATACATTATTTACACAATGGGCCCCACGTGATTGGCTAATTCCCGGATACTCCTGTAAGCCAATCAGGTTGCGGATTCACTTCCAGCTGGAGCTGGATTGGGTGGCTCCTGCAGACCAATCGAACTGCTGCATTCTGGATCCTATTGTTCTAGGACCAACCAGACTGCTGCATTCTGAATCCTATTGTTCTAGGACCAATCAGACTGCTGCATTCTGAATCCTATTGTTCTAGGACCAATCAGACTGTTGCATTTTGGATCCTATTCAACTCAGTACATAACACCTATGTTACTATACATAAGGCAATTTACAAGCTGAAAAAAGAACAAAGCTCACACACCTTATAACAATCTGATCCAATACGAAGTCACAACAAAAACATAATAAATCATTAATAATAATAATACTTTATTATTTATACCCCGCCCATCTGGCTGGGTTTCCCCAGCAACTCTGGGCGGCTTCCAAAAGAATATTAAAATACAATGATTCATCAAATATTAAAAGCTTCCCTAAACAGGGCTGCCTTCAGATGTCTTCTAAATGTCAGGTAGTTGTTTATTCCTTTGACATCTGATGGGATGGCGTTCCACAGGGCACCACTACCAAGAAGGCCCTCTGCCTGGTTCCTTGTAACCTCACTTCTCGCAGCGGGGGAACTGCCAGAAGGCCCTTGGAGCTGGACCTCAGTGTCCGGGCAGAATGATGAGGGTGGAGATACTCCTTCAGGTATACTGGGCCGAGGCCATTTAGGGATTTAAAGGTCAGCACCAAAACTTTGAATTGTGCCCGGAAACATACTGGGAGCTATTGTAGGTATTTCAGGATCAGTGTTATGTGGTCTCGGCGGCGACTCCCAGTCACCAGTCATATCAAATAAATATTGAATTATCAATTAGAATTTAATAGTACACAATGAAATTATATTCCAGCAAACAATAATTAAACTGAAATTCACTCTTAACAACTGCAATGAATAATTACCAAACTATAATCAATAAAAATAGCAGCAAGTCAGAATGCATAAAATAGCACAATACATACAAAACAATGTAAAGGATCAAACTGAGAAACAAGCACACAGGGTTATCAATTACCATTCAGCCAAACTGACACCGCTCCCCCCCCCCGGCTTAATTCTTCTGATTGCTATGTCACTATCATAACATCCAAGTCTCCCTATTTTCCAGGGACAGTCCTGGAATTATGAAAGCCATTCTGGCATCTGATTTCATCGTGGAATGTCCCCATTTCCACCACCAGCACCGCTGCCACCGAGATTGAGGATGAGGATGAGCTGGTGCTTGTTCTGAGCGGCAGTGGCAGCGGCAGCTGTGAGGGAGCACCCCACTGTCTCTCCATGGCCTCTCCTCCCTTGGGAAAGCTCGTAGCAGCTGCTGGAGAGTAGGCGAGGAGTAGGAGAAGCTGCAGCCACTGCTGAGGCCCAGCCTTAAGTGACAAGACTGCTCCAAAGTGTGAGCCAGTGTGGTGTAGTGGTTAAGAGCGGTGGACTCGTAATCTGGGGAACCGGGTTCGCTTCCCCGCTCCTCCACATGCAGCTGCTGGGTGACCTTGGACTAGTCACATTTCTCTGAAGTCTCTCAGCCCCACTCACCTCACAGAGTGTTTGTTGTGGGGGGGGGAAGGGAAAGGAGAATGTGAGCCGCTTTGAGACTCCTTCAGGTAGTGATAAAGCGGGATATCAAATCCAAACTCTTCTTCTTCTCCAAAGTGCCGGCAGAAGTCAGGACTGCCCTGGGTGGGAAGAAAGGAGAAGCAGAGTAGAGCACAAGGAGTCTTGATTTTTTTTAAAAAAATGCTTTCTATGCCCGCATCTAATCTTGCTCCTTTCTAAAATTTATTTATTGGTGGGTTCTTCTTCCAGTGACTCATGTTGATAACGTACTCTGGAAAGTTAAGATTAAAAAAAAGGTGTGTGTGGCAACCCTCCTTCCTTCCTTAAACAAAACAGTGTCAGAGATAACAACATCTGCTTTCTCTTCAGCCACCTACTCTTTTGTCCATCTCTGAACATCCTGTGCTTTAGTTTTCATATCTTCTCTTAAAGATCTGCAGATGTGGAATGATAAGTGAAGGTTTTAATTGTTTTTCCTTAAGTGTGCAGTAAATTGCAAGCCTTCCCATTGATTAATGCAACTGCCTCGGAGGAATGCTGCAACTTAAGGGCAGAGAGAATGTCTCATTTCGTGGCCTGCAGATATGCCAGGAGAAATAAATTCACCAATATTTTTATGTACTGCAAGTTGAGCTGGGGTCAAGAAAAGGGTTGCATTTTCCATAATGTTTTCTTTTTTTTCCTTTTTGGATTGTTCTAATTTTCAGAATTACAAGGGGGAGGGCATCAACTCAGGGTTAGTGTGCATGTTTCCCCCCACATAAGGTCTTTGGTTCAGTTGTTGGTGTTTCCACATAAAAGGAAGTCAGAGAGCAGGAATTAAATGTTGCCTCCATTGGAAAGATTGGAAGGCATCTGTTAACCACAATAAATGTTGTTCAGCTCTCCAGATCAATGACAAGGGGATGGGTGGGGAGCTTCTAGCCCTGCAGATATTGCTAGACTCCAGCTCCCATCAGCCCCTGCCATAATTGCCATTGTCCAAGGCTGATGGGAGTTGTAACTCAGCATCATCTGAAGAGCTGAAAGTTACCTGTCCCTGATCATGGAACACAGTGAACTGCCTTATTGCGTGTCAAGACCCTCAAACCAACCCCCGTTGAAGAAAGAACATCACACAGACCCAGAATTTAAGTTTAAGGTTATTGGGCAAATTTTGGCCACAACTTTATTGATTACAAATGTGGGCGGTATTGGCTTAAAGGTAAAGGGACCCCTAACCATTAGGTCCAGTCGTTTCCGACTCTGGGGTTGCAGCGCTCATCTCGTGTTACTGGCCGAGGGAGCCGGTGTACAGCTTCTGGGTCATGTGGCCAGCATGACAAAGCCGCTTCTGGCGAACTAGAGCAGCACACGGAAACGCCGTTTACCTTCCCGCCAGAGTGGTACCCATTTATCTACTTGCACTTTGACGTGCTTTCGAACTGCTAGGTTGGCAGGAGCAGGGACCGAACAATGGGAGCTCACCCTGTCGCGGGGATTCGAACCGCCCACCTTCTGATCGGCAAGCCCTAGGCTCTGTGGTTTAACCCACAGCACCACTATATCTGACTCCTGCCCCCTTTGCAGGAAGTCTGTAAGGGTAAACCACCCAAAGGGTAGCTGCTTCGGGGGAACCCGCCTGCAACTCCCTGGTGTTCCCAGATGCCTGGCATGGCCCTAGCCCCTCAAGCGGACTTCGGACCGGATCCAGGCCCCGGATTCCTTTAACGGAATATCATTGGACAATGGAAAGGGCAGGCGATGGCTGGCCTCCCCTCCCCCTCTCAAAATTAAGCCAATGCCTAACCGCCAAACCTTACCAAGTTGTGACAATTGCTAAGAGGTAGGCAAAAACCAAGTGGCCAGGGCCAATTTTGCCAAATGGAAAAATTCCTACCCAGTCCCCGTCCCAAGGCGGGCAACCAACCGAAGTTCAAAGCAAGGCCAAAAGACACCTAGATAAAAAGCGAGGGTGGGCGGGTGTTCGGCAGCGCAAAGCAGGTGCTTGGCACATGTCGCGCTGCCACTTTTATACTCCCCCTCATGATAACCCTTCAAATTGATTGGGCAATTAGCCCTGGGTAATGGTGGTGCCACCCTGGCATGAGGATAAGGACTCCACCCATGCCAGGGTGGGGGGACTGGATTGAGGGTCTGCCCACAACCAGGACCATCTATTAAGATGATCCCACTTAGCGAAGACAGCATACAAAGAGGCATTACATGAGGAAAAAATTGCTTAGCCAAAGTGTCTGTATTTGGCAACTTTGCATGTGAAAATGTGACTATTAGGAGAAATTTGCAATAAGAAGCCAATGAATTTTCATGAGGACTTTTTTTTTTTGTGGGGGGAAGCAATTCACAAATTGAAATGCAAATGTGGAGAATTGAACTTTAAAACTGAAAAAATGAGAAATAGAGAGAAACCAGATTCATAGAATCATAGAATCATAGAATTGTAATGGGAGCATTTCATAAAGTACATACAAGAAAGATGAGAACTGAACAGGGAACTTGCTTTATAATCAGCTCCTGTAACGCAAATATAGATTTCATAAGATAAGGGGGGGGGGAAGAGAGATCAGAAATAAAATAAGACAATTCAAAAATTAAAAATCAGAAATGAAAATAATGAAGAACAAGCAAAACAAAAGGAGTAATAAGTAAAGTTCCAAAAACGCTGTTGAAATGTACAATAGAAAAAGAAGATAATAGTAGAAATGGGTGGGGCGCAAAGAGGGGGAAGTTCAAGAACATGAGGAAGACTGTAGAAATACAAGAAAGTATAATTGGGATGATTGTAAGGGGGGAGGGGTAATAGGGAAGAATTATGAATTTTTGTACAAGAATATGATGATTGTTTATATGTGTTATTATGTGACATAGGAATGTGTATGTTGATTTGTGCATGGATTTTAAATAATAAAATAAAATTTTTAATTAAAAAAAAAAGAATCATAGAATTGTAGAGTTGGAAGGGGTTTGTCCAACTCCCTGCAATAATAATAATAATAATAATAATAATAATAATAATAATAATAATAATTTTTGTACCCCGCCCTTCTGGCTGGGTCTCCCCAGCCACTCTGGGTGGCCTCCAACAGGTATTAAAATACATCAAAATCACAGGTTAAAAACTTCCCTAAACAGGGCTGCCTTCAGGTATTTTCTGAATGTAGGATAGTTGTTTATCACTTTAACCTCTGCTGGGAGGGCGTTCCACAGGGCGGGCGCCACTACCGAGAAGGCCCTCTGCCTGGTTCCCTGTAGCTTTGCTTCTCGCAGTGAGGGAACCGCCAGAAGGCCCTCGGCGCTGGATCTCAGTGTCCGGGCTGAACGGTGGGGGTGGAGACGCTCCTTCAGGTATACAGGACAGAGGACATTTAGGGCTTTAAAGGTCAACACCAACACTTTGAATTGTGCTCGGAAACGTACTGGGAGCCAATGTAGTTCTCTCAGGACTGGTGTTATGTGGTCCCGGCGGCCACTCCCAGTCACCAGTCTAGCTGCCGCATTCTGGATTAATTGTAGTTTCCGGGTCACCTTCAAAGGTAGCCCCACGTAGAGCGCATTGCAGTAGTCCAAGCAGGAGATAACCGGAGCATGCACCACTCTGGCGAGACAGTCTGCGGGCAGGTAGGGTCTCAGCCTGCGTACCAGATTGAGCTGGTAGACAGCCGCAATGCAGGAATCTCAGTTAAAGCATCCATGAGAGTTGGCCATCCAACCTCTGCATAAAAATCTCCAAGGAAGGAGAGTCCTCAACCTCCCTAGGGAGACCGTTCCACTGTCAAACAGCTCTTACTGCCAGAAAGTTCTTCCTGATGTTTAATCAGAATCTTCTTTCTTGTAACTTGAACCATTGATTCGAGTCTTAGCCTCCAGATCAGGAGAAAGCAAGCTTGCCCTCTCTTCCATGTGACAGTCCTTGAGATATTTGAAAATGGCTATCATATTTCCTCTCAGTGTCCTCTTTTCCATGCTAAACATACCCAGCTCCTTCAACCGTTCCTCATAAGGCTCGGCTTCTAGGCTCTTGGTTCCCCCATCGCTACACGGCTGTCCGCGATATGTGACACCAGAACAACTGCCATCTCCAAAAGAAACACAGCATCGCCCTTCTGCCCCCAGAGTAGCTCTTTCCCAGCAAACGTGGTTAAATGATCTGAGTGCTAAGAAATAATGATTCATGCTAAGAATGCCTCGTGAAGAATGCAGGCTCCCAAAGAGATGGAGGAAGAAAGCTCAACATATTCATCACTTCTAAAATCTGGCAAAGAGGGGAGAGGCTTTGCCCTGCTTCTCATTGGCCGCTCCTGGCTGATTAATTCCACATTGCTGTCATGATCCGACATCCCAAGTCAGCTTCTCTGTGTCCAGATGAGGCAGCCATGGTAGAGTAATGATAATAATAAAGAGCACTTATCTGTGGCATATAAATTTTAATTTCATTTTCCTTGCTCTCGATGAAGGTGCTGGCTAATTGGAAATATGTACCGTCCCTTTGAGGTCCCACGATACACAATGGCAGCAGAGGAGACACTTGGTTCATTAAACCATGCTTGGTTTCTTATTGCTGGTTCACTCGCAGGCAGGTAAGTACAGCGATTAAGCAGCGTACTCAATTCTGTGAACATAATCTGTGAGCTTAAATGGGTTCCCAACACCTTGACTGCATTGGCACTTCGGTTGGTTCCATTAAGGCAATTAACCCAACTGATAGCTGACAGAAGAAAATGATGTATTCCAGTGCAGTTATTGCTCCCCTCCCTTGGTTCAAAACCATTTGGGATTTTTTTTTAAAAGTTCCAGTTTATTTTTTAATTATGCTGAATGCTAAGAGATACCACAGACATTATTTCATAGAATTGTAGAGTTGGAAGGGACCCCAAGGGTCATCTAGTCCAACCCTCTGCAATGTAGGAATCCATGACAGATGACCATCTAACTAAAGCATCCATGACAGATGACTATCTAACTTCTTCTTAAAAATCTCCAAGGAAGGAGAGCCCACAACCTTCCGAGGGAGACTGGTCCACTGACGAAGAACCCTTACTGCCAGAACGTTCTTCCTGATGTTCCATCAGAATCTCCTTTCTTGTAACTTGAAGTCATTGGTTTAGGTCTTACCCTCCAGAGCAGGAGAAAACAAGCTTGCTCCCTCTTCCACGTGACAGCCCTTGAGATATTTGAAGATGGCTTTATTTAGTTATTATTTAACTTCTCTGTGAACTCTCACGAACCAGCACAACCAGTAATTGTAAATTGTGCATTGTTAAACTTCAAAACCGACCCTCACAAGAGACAGTGATGGGTACCAACTTAGATGTCTTCAAAGGAGGAATTGACAACTTCATGGAGGGGATGGCTACTAGCCATGAAGGCTATGCTCTGCCTTGCCAGTCAGAGGCAGTAATGCTTCCAAATACGATTTGCTGCAAGCCACAGGAATGGTCCTTAGCTCCTGCTTGCAGGTTTCTTACAGGTATCTGGTTGGCCACTGCGAGAACAGGATGCTGTACTAGATAGGCAATTGGCCTGATCTAGCAGGCTCTTCTTATGTTCTTAGGGTGAAATGATTGAGTGATATGATCTGAAAGCAAGGAAATAAAGCCATGTATTGTCCTCCCTTCAAGGGGCTTCAGTTTTCAGTCCATTTTCAGATGTTTCACTATCCCTCTCCCAGCACAGTGGTTGAAACCTGTGATCTTCTCAATGTTGCCACACTACAGATCTCATCATCCTTGACTGATCAAGCTGGCTGTCATTGGAGTCCAACAATACCTGGAGGCAGTGTTATTTTTCTAGAAAAAGAGGTGCCAGAACTCACCAAGAATGCCTCCCTTGTTCTTTTATAACAGCAATGATGCCCACCTGAGAGGTACCAGAACTGAGTTCTGGCTGAAAAACAGCCCTGCCTGGAGGGTTGTGGATCCCCCCCATACCTGCTCTAGGATCTCAGGATTGAACGGTGCCTGTGATGGAAATAATTCTAAGTCTGGAAGTTTGTGGGCATTAGAACTATCTGGCAACAGGTTGCTTAAGCTTCTTGCTTTTTTATGACTGCTGACTTACGGTTTCTGAAGCATGTTGGCAGTCTTCACATCATTCACATATATATAGTGCTTGTCATATTCCCTGCATTGATTCCTATCAGTGTCATACTCTTTCCTGAGGGGTTTTAAGCACAATGTATCCTCTTCCAAATTCTCCACACAGAAGTTTTCTTGGAATGCAGCCAGTATAATACATCTCCTCAGCTGTCTCTCCCCCTCCCCTCCTCCATTTGCCTCGGTACTTTAACCACTAAGAAAGCATTTCTCAGCAAGACTTACTCCTCTTTCAGGTACTTTTTCTCTTCCAAATGAGGCTTCCAAGCTTCTTGTGACTTCTGGCTGCAGATGCTCTTTAAGATAAGGTTAGCTACATTTGTTTCTTCTCCCTCCACACATTTCTTTAGGGAATGAGTATGGTTTCACCAGTTTATCTGATGGTAAGAGGATGTGGTCAGATTTATGTTGGGTGGGGATACAGACAGGGGCAACTTCTCTGCTACCTGGGAACTCTCCAAGGTTCTGTACAAGTTTATTTCTTTGGAACCCAGTGAACCCAAACTGCAGCTCATTCAAGCTTTGCTTCACACCCTTTGGTTTGATCTTTGTGAATTACAATCCCAAACGATGTGACGTGAACCTTCCCTGACTAATGTGTGGATTGGAAAGTCACTGGATTTCACCCTACTTTGAATGTTGTGCTGCAGTTTTCCAATATGCTCAAAATATGCATTTAATTTTTTTGTTTAAAAAAATTGCACATTAATTCAAATACGCATGAGCGTATGTGAAAATTACTTGGATCAGACAGATTCATCCATCCATAATCAGCACAAAAGACAACAGAAAACTTTTTAACAAAAGCTTTCTGAACCAGAATATTCCTGCATTCAGTGTAGCTTCCTAAACTATGGATTGGGCTCAGAAGTGGTAACAGAACCTATTTAAAAATAAAAATAAAATATTGCACTTCCCTTTCTTTATTTGTCTATGACATTTGACTGCTAGTAGTCCAAATAGTTGAAGCATCATTCTGGGAACAGCTTGTGGAGAAAACTCTGTGTTTCTCTAGTATGTACTTGAAGAAGATTAATGAGCTCTACTAACATGCCAAGTCAATCTGTTCCTTCCCGTCAATCAAATCCTATAGAAGGAGGATGTCAGTCTCACTTCATGAGTTTTTAGGAAGATGCAAAGTTATATAAGTGTGTGTGTGTGTGTGTGTGTGTGTGTAATTAAACCACTATTTCAGATGAGCATTACATACCATTCTTCAAATGTCTGTCAAGCATGATTACAACCTTCCTGCTAGAATCCTTGTGTTTAGTTAAGAGGCTATGGATAAGAACAAATGAAAGAGCCATATGGAGAAGCAGAATATTTTGAAATATTTATGAAGCTATTACATTCCCCAGAGTAGCTATAAACTAGGGTTTTAGTTCCAACCAGCCAATATTTTACTGGTCTGACCAGTAAGTGTGTGTTTTTCAGGTAAGCAGAACTGACCAAAAACAAAAACAAAACTTGTGAACTCCTCATTCTTTATAACAATCCAGCCTAGTTAAAGTCCTGGCCAAGATATTAAGAACAAACAAAGGAAGTGGGGTGTGTGTGTGTGTATGTATGTGTTGTCTTCACACCCTGCTTATGAGTTTTAAAATGCATCTGGTTGACCACTGTTGAAAATGCAATGAAAAAGTGGAGAAATTGTTTTGATCTTTTGAGACACAGCTATAATTGGCACTACTGGGGGCGAGGAGCAGAGATACCAATTTTAATTGACCTTCTCCCTTTTTTGCATCATCAACACAAGAAGGGTTGAAGTGCCGCTGCCGAGTTGCCTCTGGGTTTGTGGGCAACCTGAAAATGATAACTTAGAAAAAGGCAGCTTACCTTGTCTCCAAAGGGGTAATCAGCAGAATGCTAAATGCTTAAAATAGACGTCTAAAAGTGTATTATAGATGACATCAGCCACCTGGTTATAATTTGGCATGGTTTTTCACAGGAGCATTGGCCCAAGAAAATGCATGGTGAAAAAAGGGAAAAGAGCTCTGCGTAGTTGCATCTCTGTGTTGGCACGCTTCTCTAATCTCCTCCAAATCTTATCATTGCTTGCCTAATTAGAATTCTAAGAGAAACATGGGGAATCCTTCTGTCAGTGCAAGCATTTCTGCTTATCTGATGGAACAACATTCCCTCTATTCTACATGTGCCCTGCTCTGGGGTTTCTCCTAACCCTCCAGATTGGATTTGGGGGAGGCAGGTGGGGCACAAAGGGAAGGAGCAGGGGGCAAGCCCCATTGCACTACCAGGAGCCTAGCACACTAGCTTAGCTGAATCTGGCCCATAGTAATACTGGTCCATAGTGAAACAACTGTATTAAAACACCCATAATTAAAATAATGTTAATAAACAAGCCAATTAAAAGAACATAATGGTTAAAAAACACACAGTCAAAACAATAAGAGTACAAGTTCAATGAGCTGAACAGGATCTGGTGGGGTGTCAATACTGATGGGGCCTTTCAAATGTTAGCAAGGATAACATTCCATGGTATTAGTCGCAGAATCATAGAATTGTAGAGTTGGAAGGGACCCCGAGAATCATCTAATCCAATCCCCTGCAATCCAGGAATCTCAACTAAAGCATGCATGATGAATGTCCTTCCAACCGCTGCTTAAAAACCTCCAAGGAAGAAGAGCCCCCCAACTCCCAAGGAAACCCATTCCACTACCAAAGAGCTCTAACTGCCAGCAAGTTTTTCCTGATGCTTAGTCAGAATCTCCTTTCCTTTGGTTTGAGTCCTACCTTCCAGAGCAGGAGAAAATAAATCAACCCATTGCTTGAGATATCTGGCAATGGCTATCAAATCTCCTCTTTCCCAGGCTAAACATACCCAGCTCCCTCAACTGTTCTTCATCAGGCTTCATTTCCAGACCCTTGATGAAGAAGCGTGTCTCCACGCCACCAGCGGCTAATATTCATCAGACCATGGCACAGTCACCCAGGTGCCATTTGTTGCTCTTTATGCCCTTACTGGGGCCCAAGGGCCATGTTCCCTTCGGAACAACCTTCTGACGGCTACATGGTAGTGCTGCGTGCAGTGAAAGGAAAAAGTGAGCAGAAAAATACACACAAATGTGTGTGATATTTACAATGCAGTCAAACTAGCAATGCATGTTTGCTAGATAGGCATATGAGAGGAGCCGAAGAAGAGGAGAAGAAGAAGAAGAAGAAGAAGAAGAAGAAGAAGAAGAAGAAGAAGAGTTTGGATTTGATATCCCGCTTTCTCACTACCCGAAGGAGTCTCAAAGCGGCTCACATTCTCCTTTCCCTTCCTCCCCCACAACAAACACTCTGTGAGGTGAGTGAGGCTGAGAGACTTCAGAGAAGTGTGACTAGCCCAAGGTCACCCAGCAGCTGCATGTGGAGGAGCGGAGATGCGATCGCGGTTCACCAGATTACGAGTCTACCGCTCTTAACCACTACACCACACTGGCTCAGAGTTTTCTTCTAAGTTTGCTAGGGATAACTCTGACAGACATTCCCCCTGTTCCTTAACAGGAGGAGGCCATAGCCATATATAATCTCCTCACCTGGCTGGTCACTTCCTCCTTGCTATTTCCTCTTTCTCCTCATTCCAGAAATGTGAGGCCATGCCTGAGCGCCATTGCTCAGAAACCATCTTAAGCTAGACTTAAGCATGTCTTGTAACTGTTACCATTTTAAGCCATCCTGAACAAAGCTGCTGAATCTGTTTCTCTTCAACAAGTATTCTGAACGAGTAAATGTTATGTTTTACCTTTTACAAGACTGTTTGTGTGATTATTGTTGTAAGGGAGAGAAAATGGGGAGATACTAGGCTGGCTTACTTAAACAAAGCCTCCCATTTAAACTGCAAAGGGATGCACTCTGCTGAACTCACAAATATGAGGAAGGAAGGGTAATACCTAATAAATATATCCTCCCCTAGCATCCATATGCATCTCTACAAAATACTACATTGATACAGCAGGCTAGTTTTGGCACAAACTTGCATACATCTCTCTCTGTCCTGCAGGCAGGCATAAGCACTCGAGGAATTGGTGAAGCAGGGCTGGTGCGGGATGTGGCCCAGGAAGAATTCCAAGGGCCAGGTTGGGAAGCCTGGAGGGCCGTATTCAGCCGCCACACCCCTGTCTTGGAATCAATTTCCAGGTGTTTCACTCCTGCTTCCCCTTTGCAGCGTCTCCTCGATCACAGAAAGTTTTGACAAGCGAAATCTTGGATCGGAGACTCGAGTGCCAGGTTAATGAGCTACAGAATTGCAGGGGAGGGAAGCCTGAGGAGGACTCAAGTCTGCCAATCCTTCCCAAGTTAGGGCTAAATCTAAAAGTGGCGATGCACATTATTAGATTCCGCCTAGCAAGGCCATAGAAACCCATAGCTTGCCATGCAGAGTTAATTTATGTGACCATTAACAGCAAACTCCATTGTTAAATCATCACCCACGAAAAGCGATTGTGTGCCCAGCTTAGCTCTGTCCCACTCAGGCTGATAAAACGCTCTCCAGACAATTGCAATTATGAGTAATTTGTAAGAGTAATAAGAGCTGCTTTTTATTACAGGCAATAAAATCAATTTTTCTTTCAATTATCTTTCTAGGCTACAATGTGTAACAGCTGCCCCTTGGTGAATGCAGCGGAGAAAAGTAACTTTGGTTTTAAGGACAAGGCCTGATTCTTTGGGGGTTTTCATTTTATTTCATCCCCAACCTCTTAATGAGCAGAGGATATAGAAAAATGGCATAACCTCCTCCTGGCTCCAAGTTTGTCATGGAAAGGAAGTGTCACCCATACATAACTTAAGCCCCACTGATTTCAAAGGAACTTAACAGATTGAGGAATGCATTCCAGTGCGGTGTAGTGGTTAGAACGTCAAACTGTGACCTGAGGGACCAGATCTCCAGTCCAGCATGAAGCACATGCAATGACCTTGGGCCAGACACTGCCTCTAAGCCTAACCTACCTCACAGGGTTGTTGCGGGGATTAAATAGGAAGGTGGGTAGAATCATGTATGCCACCTGGAGCTCCTTGGAGAAAAAAGGTAAGATACCATATAAATGGGTGGGACGCAGGCGGCGCTGTGGGTTCAACCACAGAGCCTAGGGCTTGCCGATCAGAAGGTCGGTGGTTCGAATCCCCGCGACGGGGTGAGCTCCCGTTGCTCGGTCCCAGCTCCTGCCAACCTAGCAGTTCGAAAGCACGTCAAAGTGCAAGTAGATAAATAGGTACCGCTGCAGCGGGAAGGTAAACGGCATTTCCGTGCGCTGCTCTGGTTCGCCAGAAGTGGCTTAGTCATGCTGGCCACATGACCTGGAAGCTGTACGCCGGCTCCCATCTAATGCAAGATGAGAGCCGCAACCCCAGAGTCGGTCACGACTGGACCTAATGGTCAGGGGTCCCTTTACCTTTACCATATAAATGCAATAAACCATAGTAAAGGTAAAGGTAAAGGGACCCCTGACCATTAGGTCCAGTCACAGATGACTCTGGGGTTGGGGCGCTCATCTCACTTTATTGGCCGAGGGAGCCGGCGTACAACTTCGGGGTCATGTAGCCAACATGACTAAGCAGCTTCTGGTGGAACCAGAGCAGTGCACGGAAATGCTGTTTACCTTCCCGTCAGAGAGGTACCTATTTATCTACTTGCACTTTGACATGCTTTCGAACTGCTAGGTTGGCAGGAGCAGGGACCGAGCAACGGGAGCTCACTCCGTCGCAGGGATTTGAACCGCCGACCTTCTGATTGGCAAGCCGTAGGCTCTGTGGTTTAACCCACAGTGTAAACATATGTAAATCCTATGCAGAGGTGGCCCCGTTGACATTAATAGAGCTAAGATAGGGCCATTAATTTCAGGGGGTGTACATTGGGTGAAACCTTGTTGAAAACAACCCTAATCCTATGAAACTTACAAAAACGGCCCATCAGTACTGGCACCCCACCAGATCCTTTTGAGGCAAGCATGCCCCTGAATTGAACTTGTGATTATTATTATAAATATCTTAACTATATCTTATATATCTTATATATCTTACATATCTTAACTATGAATGTTTTGATGCAGTTGTTTTACTATCAGCCATTTTCAACTAACCTGGTGTGCTAGTGGTTGAATGCAACCCCAGTCCTATTGGAAGTAGGGCCCATTCAATTTAGTGTGGGATACTGCATGTAAACATGCATGAGATTACTGCTTTCAATGCAACTAGCTTTCTCCAAATCAGCATCCTTGTGTGGTTTCCTGTATGACTGGCTGGAGATCAATAAACTTGTCGGTTTGGGTTCTTCCCAGTTTCTCACTTTTTGAACTTCAAGTCCAGTTCACCCCATTTCTGCATCAGTTTGTGATTTATTTTTTCAAAGTCCACACAAAAATCCATGCAAATTTGATGTGCATTTCTTCCAATGTATTCAATTTTTGTATGCAATTCACCCCCTCCATAGAAGTCATTTTTAAAATCACTAATATGCACATTTTAAGTGTGTGCATGGCATTGTCTCATGCTCCCCCCTCCTTTTAAAAAACAAACAAACAAACAAACAAACAAACAAACAAACAAACCTGTATTGCAAAATGTAGAGATGAGAATCTGGGAGGGCAAATGCAGTTTTGTTCCTCTATTGGTTTGGGAAGTAGCTTTGTATTAAAACACGAACCAGACGGATGTCTTCCTGATCCCTCGCTCTGGGGACAGAGCAACTGGGCTGCTGTGGAGCTACCGCCGCCACCCCATCCCTGGTTCACCGCTCCTCAATTTTTGAGCTGCCGTTTCCTTGTTATCACAGTGCCTGAAACTCTCTTAAGTCAAGAGCTCAACATTTGCATGAATTCCCCCAGGAACTGGGAAGGAACTGTTCCAAGGCCCTCGGGGGGCTAAGTGTGCATGCCGAAACATATGAATAAACCTGTCAGTTTTGCAAATCATTAGGAAGGGATGGCTTTAGGGTTGATTTAAATAGGGACTGCTGTGCCTGAGGATTTTGCTCGAGTTGGAGCACAGCTGAATGTTTCGCCTCCATTATTTCTCATGCTCGGTTCAGGGTTAATTGCAACATTACCGGCCGTTGTGCAGATGTCCTTTTCAAGAACAATTAACAGAGGGGAGAAACTGAAATTTCACGCCGGACAAAAGACAGGAAGGACCCTTGGGGTGCTAGGTGGGGTGAAAGCACAAACATAGAGCAGGATGAGGATGCCACCCAAAGGTGTGATTTCTGGGTCATTCAGGGGAAAAAAGTTCCCTTTGTCTCCTGTACTGAGTGGGCAGCTCACCCATCTTTCTCTTTGGGGAAGGGCAGTAGCTCAGTGGTAGAGCATCTGCCTTGTACACAGAAAGTCCCAGTACCTCATAGAATCATAGAGTTGGAAGAGACCACTAGGGCCATCCAGTCCGACCCCCTGCCAAGCAGGAACACCATCAAAGCATTCCTGACAGGTGGCTGTCAAGCCTCTGCTTAAAGACCTCCAAAGAAGGAGACTCCACCACACTCCTTGGCAGCAAATTCCACTGGCAAACAGCTCTTACTGTCAGGAAGTTCTTTCTAATGTTTAGGTGGAATCTTCTTTCTTGTAGTTTGAATCCATTGCTCCATGTCCGCTTCTCTGGAGCAGCAGAAAACAACCTTTCTCCCTCCTCTATATGACATCCTTTTATATATTTGAACATGGCTATCATATCACCCCTTAACCTTCTCTTCTCCAGGCTAAACATACCCAGCTCCCTAAGCCGTTCCTCATAAGGCATCATTTCCAGGCCTTTGACCATTTTGGTTGCCCTCCTCTGGACACGCTCCAGCTTGTCAGTATCCTCCTTGAACTGTGGTGCCCAGAACTGGACACAGTATTCCAGGTGAGGTCTGACCAGAGCGGAATACAGTGGTACTATTACTTCCCTTGATCTAGATGCTATACTCCTATTGATGCAGCGCAGAATTGCATTGGCTTTTTTAGCTGCTGCATCACACTGTTGACTCATGTCAAGTTTGTGGTCTACCAAGACTCCTAGATCCTTTTCACATGTACTGCTCTCAAGCCAGGTGTCACCCCTCCTGTATTTTTGCCTTTCATTTTTTTTGCCCAAGTGTAGTACTTTACATTTCTCCCTGTTAAAATTCATCTTGTTTGCTTTGGCCCACTTCTCTAATCTGTTAAGGTCATTTTGAAGTGACCAGGTCCATAGGATCATAGAAAGCTGCCTTGTACCTTTGTCCATCTAGCTTGGTATTGTCTACACCAGGCATCCCCAAACTGCAGCCCTCCAGATGTTTTGGCCAGAACTCCCATGATCCCTAGCTAACAGGACCGGTGGTCAGGGTTGATGGGAATTGTAGTCCAAAACATCTGGAGGGCCAAAGTTTGGGGATGCCTGGTCTTCACTGTCTGGCAGTCTCTTCCAACACTACTTGGCAATGCCAAGGATTGAACCCAGGACCTTCTGCATGCAAAGCAGATGCTCGACCACTGAGCTAGCACCCTAGGCTATGTCACAGCTACAGTTTCCTGTTTGAAACTTTCAAGGGTCAACCTCCTCCCCCTGCCTCAATTGAAACCATTGTCTATTTCCTGCCGGTTTCACTTTCATATGTGTTCATTCATCAGTCTGTTCCATTATGCATCACTCTACGATTCTCTCTCTCTGTGTGTAAAAAAATCAGTACATAAATCCTCATTATGAAATATGCATTTAAATGTGTATATCAGGTGAATGCACACTTTTCAAAACTTATTTTGTCTTAATTTCAAATGAATTTTGATACAGTGTCTGAGCCAAAAATTGCATTGTAAAATTCAGAGAAGTGGAAAATGCAAAAGTTGATTAAACTCTGCTCTGTACAAGAGGTGCAAACGAGACCAATTTGCTTAAAAATGCAAGCTGAACAAACTTCTACTCCATCCCTAGTATATATCTGGATAGCAACTTTCTGATTTTGACCGTTTGAAGGCTATTTTGGGGGCACAAGCACACACAGCAGGAACAGCTACTAGACACTTCTGCAATTAGCTTTCATGGAGGTGCTGGGGATTTTCTGCTAGGGCTGTCACTTTCAGTAGGCGAGCTGATGTTTTAATGAAGATATGGGGCTTGCAAGTAGTTTTGTGGTTTGCTTTCTCCTGCCACACCACTGCCTCATGGCAGGCCGCGGCTCCTCTTCTGTCCAATGAGCTGGGACTTAGTCAAACATGGATCCTGCGGTGCTGGAAGGAGGCCAAGAGGCATCTGTAGCCAGCTCAGCAAGCGGACCATTGGAAGATTCAGGACAGACAAAAGGAAGTAGTTTTTCACACAGCACAGAATTAAACTATGGAATCTGCTCTTGCAAAAGGTGCAATGATGACGGCCATCGATTTCAAATCATTTTACTTGTATGTCACCTTTCCAAAATTAAAACCATGCTTAAGGCGGTTTGCAATATATTAAAAAATTGCATAACTAGAAATGTAACTACAAAAGTGGTCATAAACAATAAAAAAATCAAAAAGTGCACAACCAAATCAAACAATTTCCACATAAATAATAAAATTCAAAATAAATATGCAAAAATTCAACATTACCAACAGCAACAACACCCCAGTCCACGAGTTAGTTCAGCAGCCTCAGCTTTTGTAGCTGGAGTCAGTCAGAGCCTCCACTTTTGTAGCTGGAGTCAGTTGGCCGGCTTTAACAGAAGATTTGAGAAGTTCGTGGCAGATAAGGCAACTTACCACAATGGCAACGTTCTTCATCCACTGTCAAGGTAGTATGCCTCTGAATCCTAGTTGCTGGGAATCACAAGTGGGGAAAACACTCTTGCATCTGTGTCCTGTTTTTGAGCTTCACATCTGGTTAGCCGCTGTGTGAACAGTATGCTGAACCAGATGGGTCTCCTTGGGCCTGATCCAATGGGGCTCTTCCTATGCTCTTAATCCACTAGTTGCTCACCAGCCTGGAACCTTATTGTTGCTACCAGAAAATCTACACCCAGTAATGTTGGTCTTGTCCCTCCTGAGATCACATCAATTGTTGGTGTTATATGGAACTTGAGATGTGGACTTATTTGGGCTTTCCAGTATTTACTTACATTTCTAGAGGATTTCTATCATGCTTCTTGACTGAAGTCCCCCAAGCAGCTCACAACCTTCCCAAAATGCAATGAATGCATCCAGAGCCACATTCTTTAAACCAGTGATGGCCAAACTTGGCCCTCCAGCTGTTTTGGGACTACAACTCCCATCATCCCTAGCTAACAGGACCAGTGGTCAGGGATGATGGGAATTGTAGTCCCAAAACAGCTGGAGGGCCAAGTTTGGCTGTCACTGCTTTAAACAGAGCAAAACCAGCCTTACCAGAGCAGAAACAGGTAAGTGATGTTCTCCTGTTCCTTCCCATTGGGCTGTTGGGTGTAAGATGGCCCCCCTGATGGATATGTGAACAATCCAGGCAAGTGATGCTGTCTTCACCTGCCTCCTACTTTCT
This sequence comes from Darevskia nairensis, assembly GCA_034642065.1. Lineage (NCBI taxonomy): Eukaryota > Metazoa > Chordata > Lepidosauria > Squamata > Lacertidae > Darevskia > Darevskia nairensis. The sequence goes on from JAWWNI010000233.1 coordinate 286,229, forward strand.
TCAGTCTGATTAAATCCTGGGAAGTGTATATACTTTACACAAGATTGTGGTGTGTTTATTCTTTTAGGGGGGATATAAGGGGACTTACCAGGAATCTAATATTAAGAGGCTTAAACAAGCCTGCAACCAGCTACCCGCTGTGCGTTTAAAAGGGGAATGTAAAACTCTGCTAAGTTATAGAACTTGCTAGCGCAAGTTAGGAAGGATATTATTAAACAATATGTCCTCTCCTGCCTCCCTGAACATTCACACATTATGTGTTATGGCACCTGAGGCTGTCGAGCTGAAGGCCAGCAGGCAGCTGCCAGAAGATCGTACCGGTAGTGTCTCCACAGCACATTTGTTGCAGACGCTGGAGAATGGGGCAGTCAGCTTCTCTATATAGCTGGATCACTCCGTTTACGAGTTGCAGCTGATTCTAATTGCTGACGTCGCTTCTCTGCTCGGCGTTCTACAGCTGAGAAGGGAGGAGGAGAGGGGATCGGCTGATACTCCCCCTGACTGGGGCCTGGTTCTGGCTGAACTTCTTCCCCCAGCTCTGGACTTCCCTCCTCCCTGTCAGATTCCTCCTCTTCAGAGGGGTGCCGCCACCAGTCTTCCCCAGGTGTGAATTCTTCAGATTCCTGTGTGGGTGCCTCCTCATCAGGGGGGGCTTGCCACCACTCCTCCTCATCTGACTCAACCCTGACATCACCCCCCTCTCCAGAGCAGCTCCCCTCCTCCCAATCTGGTGGTCTAGGCCGAGTTGGGTGCTGCTCATGGAAGGTTTTCTGTAGTGCTGGGGCATGGACGAGCTCTGCATCTTCCCAGGAGTTTGCCTCCGGCCCATACCCCTTCCAGGCAATAAGATATTGCAACTTCCGTCGTCGCCACCGTGAGTCCAGGATCTGTTCCACTTCGTACTCCACTTCCCCATCCACCGTGACGGGCGGCGGTACCTCTCTGACAGGTTGATAGCAGTGTGCTGGTACCGCTGGCGATAACAACGAACGGTGGAATACCGGATGAATCCGCATTGTAGCCGGTAGACGGAGCCGGAAAGCCACAGGGTTAATCTGTTCCTGACTGTATTCCGAAGGGCATCACCAGGTGCTCGAAGCTCCCGTACCGGGTATTGAAAGTAGTTTTCCATTCATCCCCTTCTCGTATACGGATTAGATTATAGGCACCTCGTAAGTCCAATTTTGTATAAATTCTTGCATCACGCAACCTCTCTAACAACTCACCAATGAGCGGCAAGGGGTAACGGACTGGGGCAATGATGTGGTTCAACTTCCTGTAGTCCATACAAGGCCTCAACTCAGAGGAGCCTTTTTTCTTCACAAACAGGACGGGCGCGCCCCCCGGCGCCTTAGAGGGCCTGATGAACCCTCTTGCTAGATTTTTGTCCAAGAATTCCCGCAATACCACCAATTCTGTTTCAGACATTGGATAAAGCCGACTTGTAGGCAGTTGTGAGCCTGGAAGGAGGTCAATTTTACAGTCATACGGCCGATGGGGTGGTAACTGGTCCGCCTCCTTTTCACAAAACACGTCTCGGAAGGCGTGGTACTCCACCGGCAACTGACTCTCAACTCCTGTGAGAATTCCCTCTTGTGCCCCCTGTGCTGCTGTTTCCTTTACGACATCCTGCTTTCCCAAGCAATGATGCTGGCAATACGCTGAAGCAAACACAAGGGAGCGCTGCCCCCACGCGATGGCCGGGTCATGTTGCGTCAGCCATGGCATTCCCAGCACCAGCGGAGCTGCAGACATCTTGGCTAGATACAGGATTATCTGTTCTCGGTGTCCCAGTAGCTCCAGGATCAAGGGTGCGGTGGTATGGGTAACAGCACCAGAGAGCAGGGGACGGCCGTCGATGGTGTGAACAGTCAATGGTACCTCCAGCTTTCGTGTCTCTAGCCCTAGCTGCTGGGCTAGACTCTCATCTAGAAAATTATTTGAGGCACCTGAGTCCACTAGGCCCAGCACTCGCACCTGGTGCCCATCCAGAAATCGTAGCAGAGTGTTCAAAACCAGGCTTGGAATGGCTGACGGGAGAGGCGAAGGGGTAGGCCATTGTGGTTCCGAGATCCAAGCCCTTCCCAGCCCTGTGGCCTCTACCAGAGCTGGGAGTTGGCGTTTCCCTGTGGCTGGGGATCAGTACCAGACCCTTCCCTTGCACCAGCTACTGGGCAAGAGCTGGCAATGCCCTTTGCTGGACAGCTTCGAACAAAGTGCCCTCCCTTGCCACAGTACAAACAAAGTCGCTCCCGGCGTCGCCGATCCTTCTCAGCCCGGGTCAGCGGGCTCCGCACTCCCCCAAGCTGCATGGGTTCCTCAGCTGGCTGGTCGGAAGGACTCGCTCTCACTGGGTGGGGAGGGTTGAGGGAAAAGGGTTCCGCCTTCCCCATCGGCCTGTGCGCCATCCGTCTTTCTTGCCTTCTCCCCTGCAGGCGTTCATCGATTTGGGCACTGAGTTGGATGGCAGCATCCAGGGAACTCGGGGGCCCGACCCTGGCCATCTCATCCAGTATGTCATCCTGAAGCCCCGCCTTGAAGTGTGCTAACAGGACCTCCTCATTGCACCCCAGTTCCTGGGAGAGTAAACAAAACTCTGTAACATAGTCCATTAAAGTCCCATTGCCCTGCTGTAGCTGCAAGAGCTTTCGGGTGTTGGCTGCTTTCCTCTGTTTGTCCTCAAACATATTTGTCATGTCCTCCAGGAAACGGTCATAGTCCCTTAAGTGAGGGTGATTGCCCACCAGCATAGGTGTCACCCAACGCCTGGCAGTTCCTTCCAACAAACTGATCAGGAATGCTACTTTGGCCTCAGGAGAACTAAACTCTGCTTCCCTCACTCGAATGTACATCATGGCCTGTGCCTTAAAAGCTGGAAACTCTTGCCTGTCCCCCCTGAATTTCGCAGGCGGTAACACAGGGGGTGGCCGAGGAGGTGGGACTCCTGCTGAACCACGCTGCGCTTGCTGGGTGTTCACAGCCATGGTTAACTGTTCCACATGTCCTTGAAGCACTAGATTAGCCCGCAGCAATTGCTGTACAGTCTCCTGCAGCTGATCTATCTGTGCTTGTGGAGAAGGAGGAGGGTTTGTGGGAGTCCCACCAGCAGCCCCCGGTTCTGTCATACTCACAGAGCAAGGGGTCTGTAGAGCGTCTGCAATCTGTTATGGCACCTGAGGTTGTCGAGCTGAAGGCCAGCAGGCAGCTGCCAGAAGATCGTACCGGTAGTGTCTCCACAGCACATTTGTTGCAGACGCTGGAGAATGGGGCAGTCAGCTTCTCTATATAGCTGGATCACTCCGTTTACGAGTTGCAGCTGATTCTAATTGCTGACGTCGCTTCTCTGCTCGGCGTTCTACAGCTGAGAAGGGAGGAGGAGAGGGGATCGGCTGATACTCCCCCTGACTGGGGCCTGGTTCTGGCTGAACTTCTTCCCCCAGCTCTGGACTTCCCTCCTCCCTGTCAGATTCCTCCTCTTCAGAGGAGTGCCGCCACCAGTCTTCCCCAGGTGTGAATTCTTCAGATTCCTGTGTGGGTGCCTCCTCATCAGGGGGGGCTTGCCACCACTCCTCCTCATCTGACTCAACCCTGACATTATGAACCATATTGAAATCCTCAAGAGTTTGTGACCTGCCACTTCCCTTTCTCACCCAAGCTTATCAGGGGTGGTGAAGAGTCACATCAAGCCTTCCATCAGCATCCAGAGGCTCATGAAACCACAGGAATTGTGATCTGGATAATATTTGTCAAGCTGACTTGTGAGCAGTGTTTTGGTTTTTTTAAAAAAAAAGTAAGTCAAAAAGCAGATATAAATCCTGCAAATCAAGGATGGGGAACTGGTGGACCTCCAGCTGTCATTGGGCTTCAACTCCCATCAACCGAAGCCAGCTTGACCAGTGGTCAGTAATTACACATAGAGTCCTAGGTAAAAAGACATCCCCAATCCCTGCTGCAATAAAATAAAATAAAATGTCCACTTTGTGCAGAATCTGTCACAAAAGTCAGTGTGTTTTGCCTTTGACATATGGAAAAGTAAATGTTAACATTTAGCATCTCACTGTCATTTCTTGCCTAGATATTTAGTGTCTTGCCACATCGCACACCCTACACTTATCTCTCTGCTCCTAACAACAACCCTGCACAGGAAAGCAGAATTATTATCCTCATTTCAGAAACAGAATAGAATAGAATTGTAGAGTTGGAAGGGATCGTGAGGATCATCTAGTCCAACCCCCTGCAATGCAGGAATCTTTTGCTCAATGTGGGTCTCTAACCCACAACCCTGAGATGAAGAGTATCATGCTTTGCCAACTGAGCTATCCCAGTTGTCTAGAAGTTGGGGGCTGAAAGGGAGAACCGAATAGATAGATACTGGGTGTTGTGATGTACCAATGGAAAAATGCTGGCTTTTTAGCCTAGTTGAGAAGAGACTGGTAGTCTAGGGCCAGAAGCTTCCTTATAGATTCCCAAACAAAGCATATCAAAGCAGGCAATAAACTTGAAGTGATGCCAAAGGACCTATTTTTAAAAGGAGATACTGAAGGTTTGGAAAAGAGAAATAAAGGAGTGTCTTAAGACTGGAGCAGTAGCACCTGGCATGTACCGGTATTCAGAAGGAGAATGTGCTGGGGTGGTTGATCTCATTAAGAAGTCATATATCATGTATTGGCATGGATGTATGTCTCCTGTCACTGATATTCTTGCATCTACTTACTCTGTGTATCATCTTTCTTCTCTGGCGATCACTCGTAGCCAAGTAAGATTGTCTTCCATGAACACGGTCTTGTGTCAGTAGGTGACTGTGGAGGCCAATTCTGGATCCACATGTCCTTCCACAGTGGGGACATAGGTTTCCGGCCGGGAGTTGATCATGGTGAGGGTTTGCCAAGCATGCCTTCCTCTTAGCATGTTGCGTCCTGAGTTTGAGCGTCTTCAAAACCCATGACACCTTTGGTAAAGGCTGTTCTCCAATTGGGGCACTCGCAGGCCAGTGTTCCCCAGTTGTCGGTGTTTATACTACATTTTTTTAAAGATTTGCCTTGAGAGAGTCTTTAAACTTCTTTTGTTGACCACCAGCATTACACTTTCCATTTTAGAGTAGTTGCTTTGGAAGACGATAACCAAGCTTCTGAACAACATGACTAGTCCATGACACCTTTGGTAAAGGCTGTTCTCCAAAGTTCTCCACTGAAATTCCTGCATCTACTTAGTCTGTGTATTAAACTGTTATTGTTGCTCCCTCTTGGGAGACTGCTGTCCATCTCAACCTGGATGTATGACAAAATGAGGCTAGACACAGGGTAAGGTGTGGTTCATGCACAGCTCTGGGGAAAAAAGAGCTCTGAAGCTGTACTAGCCAGGAACAAACTGCAACTGAACCCTGGTTATGAAAAAAGGTACTTTGTCTAAGGTAAAGGGAACCCTTACAATTAAGTCCAGTCATGAACAACTCTGGGGTTGGGCGCTCATCTCGCTTTACAGGCCGAGGGAGCCGGCGTTTGTCCGCAGACAGTTTTTCAGGGTCATGTGACCAGCATAACTAAGCCGCTTCTGGCGAAACCAGAGCAGTGCATGGAAACGCCGTTTACCTTCCCACCAGAGTGGTACCTATTTATCTACTTGCACTGCATGCTTTCGAACTGCTAGGTTGGCAGGAGCTGGGACAGAGCAATGGGAGCTCACCCTGTCGAGGGGATTCGAACCGCTGACCAAAAGATAATAATGCAGAGTGGGTTTCTTTTTTAACCTTCCTCCCACTGTGGATGTAGCATCATTCCCAGAGGGACACTGTGAGGGGAAATGACTGCCACAGGGCTGCCACTAACAGCGTTGTTGTGTCATGTGCTGGCAGCGATTTTTGTGCTCAGAAGCAGGTAAGTGGCTGTCCATGCCACATTTCCTAGAAGTTCCTCGCTCCTGAAATCTCTTCCACGCACCTGAAAATAAGTGCAGAAACAGCCCTCTGCTTTCATAGCCTTTGAATCGGGTCCAAGAGGGAGGAAGCTCCAATAAGAATTTCAAGGGAAGTTGAAATAAGTTCATACAATTAGTGAAATTACAGAGGAGGAAAGGACTTTTCATTCTCCCTTCCACGGCACGTAAGTCTTGTTATTTTGAGAACGGGTTATTCCATTGCACGTAGGACTGCAGCTTTAAATGCTCCTTCTTATAACCAGATGTTTTATGTCATGCAGGGCAACGATTAGAAAGAAACCCAGTTTTCTCGGCTCCAAAGGGACCCACACGCTTAATGAGCAAATGCTCTTCATGGCATAGCTGAAGAGCAACCTATCAAATGTGTGTCGTTTAGTCAAGCATTCAACCACTGACCCAATTTAAGTTTATTTAGAATAGCATGTGTTTGATAGGGTGTGCACAGGAATCATAGAATTGAAGAGTTGGAAGTGACCACAAGGGTCTTCCAAACCCCCCCCCCCAAGTGTCCCTAGTTTCCAGGGACAGTCCTGGATTTACAGAAGCTGTCATGGTTTCTGATTTGATCCCAGAATGGCCCACTTTTCCTTAGTGTTCCTATTTTCATCAGAAATATTGGAGGTTTCGGAATTATGCAACACACAAGCCAAGAAGATAAGTAACAAAACAATCTTTATAAGACATCTGAAGGCATTCCTGTATAGGAAAGTGTTTAAAAAACGTTTAATGCTTTATTATATTACGTTTTTATAGTAGGATGTCCCTATTTTCATCAGAGAAACGTTGGCGGTTATAGTTTTCTAGTCCAACCCCTTGCAATGAACAAATATTTTTGTCCAACATGGGGCTCGAACCCACAACCTTGAGATTAAGAGTCTCATGCTCTACATCACCTTTTCTCAGCCTGAGGACCACTTCCCCCCTCCTGACAACCTTCCAGAGACCACGTGCCAGTGCTGGACATAGCTAAAAGCTCTTATGTTGGACATAATGGTAAAAGGTAAAGGTACCCCTGACCGTTAGGTCCAGTCGCGGACGACTCTGGGGTTGCACGCTCATCTCGCTCCATAGGCTGAGGGAACCAGAGTTTGTCCGCAGACAGTTTCCGGGTCATGTGGCCAGCATGACTAAGCCGCTTCTGGCGATCAAGAGCAGCACATGGAAACACTGTTTACCTTCCCGCTGGAGCGGTACCTATTTATCTACTTGCACTTTGACATGCTTTCAAACTGCTAGGTTGGCAGGAGTTGGGACCGAACAACGGGAGCTCACCCTGTCACGGGGATTTGAACCGCCGACCTTCTGATCGGCAAGCCCTAGGCTCAGTGGTTTAGACCACAGCGCCACCCGTGTCCCTCATGTTGGACATAGCTAGAGGTTATTTGTCTATTAATTTTGAGAATTCTGGGAGAACAGGTGAGGTCCCTACAGACTGGAGACGGGCAAATGTTGTCCCCACCTTCAAAAACGGGAGGAAGGAAGACCCAGTTAACTTCTGACCTGTGAGCTTGACATCGATACCAGGGAAGGTCCTAGACCAGATCATCCAACAGTTGGTCTGCTGGTTTCTATATAGACTCACACATCCCTTTCTGTGCTCCATTCCAGAAACTGAGAGGCATTACCAGAGTTGAAAGAAACATTCCCGCTATGCAAATAGCACTTGAGGGGCAAAGTTGAGCCATCCAGGGGTGGTGCCTTGAGAAGTGTCGTCCTGAGAGCCAGACAAAAAAGCTAAAGCTAAAGCTCCCTGTCCGTGAGTATGGGCTGGTAGAATCAAACAAAGCAAGAGGCTTGGTTGGCTCTGGGCTTTTTACGCCATGGAGTTGGGCTTGTTCTCCTGCCCCTGCCAGTATCTTAACAACATGGACAATATGGGCCTGTCACTTTTGCTTTGACGTATGGGCAAAAGCCAGCCACACAACAAATCTTTGGAAAGCAGACCAGGAAAACAACAGCTCCAAACAAATGGACAAATGTCAACCGGTGAACTCCCTTCCTTATTAGGGACTCGGCTCAGCTTGTTCTCATCCTTCAGGCAAAAGTCTGAGCAAATAGATGAGTCTCATTCCTTGCTCTTAATGTCAACGTTAGTGCCGTCTGGCCGGCAGAAGGAGTGCACATTTCATCACTGAAGGCCAGCAGGCTTGTGAAATTCAGCCTATGTTGGGAGAGGAGAGGAGCCTCTCAGCAGAGATGAAATGCTGCTTCAGAGAGGAGGAACCTCCTTGTAACCTTGGCGGACTGATGGAGATAGGTGTCTTCAACAAACAGTGGGTTGCCCCGTTACAATGCTTATTTTATAGCATCTTATTGAGCTGATTTCCCCCTCTGGCATTGGCCTGGAGCCATCTTCCCCAAACCACACACCTGTTCCACACTTGAGATCATGTGTGGGGCAGATAAAGACTGATGGGGGTTGCTGTGGGAAATGGCAGGAAAGAACGACGTGGAGACAGGATGGATGTACGGGGAAGCGCCCCAACTCTTTTGTGAGGGTCCCTTTATTGACAATCTTACACCTTGTTAATAGTTAACCACATAGGTACATCTTGAGAAACCAAATAAGGAAACATCTGCCCCAGCTGCAGCACATAGCACCATGTAAGGAGTTGTTTTCCAAATTGTGACACCCCCAAACTCCCCCCATGCCTCCTCCATTGCGTACGTGACCATCTTGCATGCACCAAGCACATGTTCTCCCCATGCACCCTCCCCGTGCTCACCTCGTGCTTCCCAGTACTTTTCCAACCACCCTCCATTGTTCCTTTGTGTCCCTGACTCGTTCTGCCATTCTGACATTACAGCGCCGTGTGGTTTGCCAGCGCAATACCTCTAGCCTGGGCAGAATTATCGTGGTATGCCAACGCAGTGTTTTACTTTAATAAGTTCAGCGTGGTGTGCCAACACGCCAGTCCAGAACAATTCCTACAGGTTGCTCTTACTGCCAATCAGATGATGGGTGCTGAGAGCAAGCCCCTGAGAGCAAGGGGAAGCATGCAAAAGTGATATGGACATTCACACATACTGATGAAGGCAAATAAGGGAATCATCCATGCAAACTGAAACCATGGTGTGGCCAGTCATGAAACCCGTCTGCTAACCAAGTTGGGCATGGAAACAGGAGGAGTGGGAAATACGTTTCCTTGAGAGTCCTCCTTTATTATGCAAACCCACCATCCTGTGGCTCTTCCTGTGGGGAATTGTAGTGTTAACTAGCCACAGTTGTAAGTTGCAAATTCATAAATGAATACAAATCTGTAGCTGTCATAATTGGCAGATGACACTTCCTGGAGGATAAGCATGTACACCTCCCCAGTGACAGCAGCAGTGTACAAGAGTTGCCTCTCCAGAGAGTTATAATATACAAATTTGTTGGCAATCTTTCCTAAGGCGAACTGTTTTTAATTTAGAAGACGTCAACCTAGTTGTGCTGGTGAGAGGAATTAATAAGCCAAGGATGCAGGTTGGCAGTGCTGTAATAGCAAGTGGATATGTCTCCATTAATTGCTAGGCTGTTGATGCTCTCCAGGGATGGGGGAGAAATTTGGTTCGGTTCACATCTGAATGTGGGCGCACCTAACTTAGACTTCCCAAGACAATACGCCAAATGAAAACCAGCTTTCCTTTGAAATGCCCACTTGTCTGAAATTTGCGGTGCAGCAACACAACAAAAAGTGTACCAAAAATGCATATGGATGGGTGTGTGTGTGTAAGGAAACTGGAACTGTCAGGTTCATCCATCATTAGCTCTCTGGAAAGCCATTCATGAGTCAGGGGCTTTATTATCTATCTATTAACTTGTTTTTCGCTTTATCTTGCCCAGGGTAACCCAAAGCAACTTGCAACCAAATAGAGACAGACAGACAAGACTTCAGTGATGTGTAGGTAGGGAAAGAAATGCTTAATTTATGGCAAGGTGTTTGAATTGGGAATGTCATGGTCTGAGAGCTAAGTAGAGCCTCTGTGATCAGGGGCAGTATATCTCTGAGGAGCAGATGCAAGTAAGCCTTCACACTCCTTTGCAAGGTTTCTGTCTGGCCACTGGTGGAAGGAGGAGGCTGGTCGAGATACACTTCAGTTGATCCAGCAGCAATCCTCCCAGTCTCAAATTTCACACTGTTTTGCAGAGTTATCAATCTCTCTTTTTGAGATTGGCGTTTTCTGCGTGGGGTGGCTAATGCTCTCATTCAGTGGCATAATTGTTACGGGGGTTTCTTATAAAAGCCAATCATGTGTTAATTCGTTTGGTATTCATTGTGAGACCTTTAATCATGATGGATTAATTTGTTATAAACGCGGATATAATGTGTTATTTCATAATATCGCCACTGTAATTTAGCAATTAAATAGTCTGCTATTATTTCAATCACTGCCCAGATCTTTTTATCATGTTACAGCGGTTTTGCTCTGTACTGAATTATGTTGCACCGTGTAAAGGACAATGGCATCAGCTTTCCCGCTCACTCTCTCCTTTTTTTTGAAGCAGGAAGACAAAGGACAGTAATAGTTACACCATGTTCTTGATATTATCAGTCCCCTCCACCTACCCAACTAAATTGTTCCTTAAGGATCAGTGAATGGAAACAATAGGGATAATTAATGTCAATAGCACTACAGCAGAGCAGATACCCTAGTGCATTTTTCATGTTGTGAAACTTGGTCATTTCCAGTCATGGCTTCGGAGAGTCTCTGGATGACTTGATACAAGCGGGACTTGTATCAAAGTTTCTATGAGGGTCCGAGGGGCTTGGGCATCCTGAATTGATGCAACCCAGCCTCAAAGGGGATGAGTTGTTTTTAACTTTTATCTGTGTTGTTTTAAATGAGACCATCTTGGCTGTGAGCCCTGGAAGACCTGCTGGCCTTTTCCCATCTGGCCTGGGAGAATGGAGTGTTCACTGACTCCAGCTACAAAAACTGAGGCTGTTGAACAGATTCTTGGGCTGGAGTATTGTTTATGGAGGGTTGAGAGAGCTTGTTGCTATTATTGCTATTAGTGTTGTGCCTTTAGTCTTAGATCTTATGTTTTACGTGGAAATTGTTTCCATTTGGTTGCATACATTTTGATGTGCCTTTGTTTGTTTGTTTATGACTTCTGCTATGTTTGTAATTATGTAAATCTTGTCATGCCGTAAGCCGCCTTGAGCATGGTTTCAACTGTGGAAAGGCGGCATGCAAATAAAACGATGATGGTGATGAGTTGCTACTAGTAATGAATGACTTCCCAGCTGAGTTTGGTGGCATGAAGAGAGGGTAGGACTGGCTGACACTGCCTAGCTCAGCTTTAAAAGTCACTGGGATCTGGAAAGCGTGGTTCTTGAGTGCCCAGAGAACACAGTCTTGACCAGGCATCCCCAAACTCGGCCGTCCAGATGTTTTGGGACTACAATTCCCATCATCTCTGACCACTGGTCCTGTTAGCTAGGGATGATGGGAGTTGTAGTCCGAAAACATCTGGAGGGCCGAGTTTGGGGATGCCTGGTCTTGACAGTCACGTTTGCAAACTGCCCCTCTCCAAAAACCTTCCTCTGCTACAGGTGGTTTCCCTTCCCTGCTCAGTCCGCTAACAAGAGAGGGGTCTCTCTATTGCTGCAAATGACACTGTGCATCTTACTTTCCTACTGGGGAATCCTGGGGCTATTGTAGTCCAGCCCACAGTTCCCTGGCCCGAAAAAGAAAGTATGCTCTGAATGTCATTTGTCAAAAGCCACCTTTCCAGATTCAGGAAGCCCTTCTCTTTCCTGCTGTCTTTCCCCCTTCTCCTTCGTAGGGACAGGCAAATCTCAACATCGGTTCTTCACGGTTTCCCATTTTTAAGCTCACTTGGCCATATTCCCACATCAGTTTGCAAACTTGTTTCTTAAAATCTCACAAACACGTGTCAAGAAATTCATTCCTCGGCTTGCCAAGAAGCCACAGAAAGTCACAGTCAAGGTGCTAGGAAACTGTGGCCTCCTGAATAGATCCCTCCTCATGAACCTGGTCCAGACATCATGGCCTACACCAGTAATGGCTAACCTTGACACTCCAGATGTTTTGGAACTACAACTCCCATCATCCCTAGCTAACAGGACCAGTGGTCAGGGATGATGGGAGTTGTAGTTCCAAAACATCTGAAGTGTCAAGGTTAGCCATCACTGGCCTTCACCAATATATAGGACATGGCTTAGCTTTGGCCATTAGCTGTGTAAGTTGGCTATCTGTGGTTCTTGAGCTTGTGCCCCAGCACTCATTGGACTGCTTTTCCCCATTACTCCATCTGCTGTTCTTCACTTCATCTCCTAATCTGGTGCATCTGCTGTCTTTGCTGCCCGCTAAATTCTATTCTGCTTGGTCCAGGGAACTCCAAGATGTCTCCAGCACGTTTAGTTTGACCCCTATTGGCCTCCAGTGGTTCCGACCACACAGTGGCACTGAAATAGCTCCTTTGATGGATGGAGTCCCATGCTGCCAAAGGAAGTTCTGCAGCCCAGCCTCAGGGTTTCACAAAGACTCTGAGCAAAAAGCCAAATTCAATCAGTTTTATTAAAACTTGTTTTTACTCCTTCAACATTCCTCAGATATATCACCTAAGGAGGAACCTCCAAATTCACTTTGAAGTTCACTTTACTTTTGCGATGACAGCCTAGGGATGTGCGTGGAACCCCTCTGAGAGATGCTGATGTACACATCCTCTGATATATCTCCCGAGGAGCCAGCCCGCACATTCCCTTTGTGTTTTGTTGTAGGCGAAATGTTGGCAGCAAAGCCAGCTCAAGCGCCCCTGGTGCTGCAGCCCTAGGCGTGCTTACCTGGGAGTCAGCCTCACTGAGCTCATTGGAATTTACTTCTGAGTAGATGTGCACTTCCACGTCTGCTTTTGCCCTTTCAGCCCAACTTATGCAAGGCTGCATATCCATCCACTGAAAGTAAATTCCTGGCAGACAGCAAATCAGGTCGTTTCAGGTTTTAGAAGGGTTTGGGATAAGTGACTTCGCTAACAGAACAGCAATGACCGTTCCCCACATCAAATAGGGTGCACATTTTGCATGGTCACGAGTAGCCTCCTGGGATCACGGTGCAGCTCCTGGCAGTTGGGTCTGGCACCACCTTTCCAGGTTGGATACCTGTGGTCTCCACCTACTCCAGCAGCCGCCCAATCCCAGCTGGGGAGGTGTTGCCGGGGGGATTGGCCAGGTAGAAGGAGGGAATATACAGTACACACAATAGAAGTTGAGTCATACCTGGGAAGCGGATTCAGAGCTTCCCCACCCTCCACTCCCTCAATTGACATTTACTTTGCAGGTTAACCTTTTATTTTCCAAAGCCACACAGGCACGCAGGCACTGCTATGACAAGGTCGCTGTTGAAGGGCCGGAAAGGACTCCCTGCATTGGCAGGTTTCGCCTTTCCCGTAACAATTCGTCACAACTTTGGTGGTTGCAGGCCTTGGGAGGAATCCTTTAGTCATCTACCTAAAATGGGGGGCAGTGACCCCCGCCCCCATTGCGGCGGCGATACCAGGGTTCCCGTTAAAGGGGTCTTAGGGGGAGGCATTGACCATACGCCCAGAGGTCGTCATTGCCCTCCCCCTCCAGCGGCGGCGAACAGGGGGGCGGGCTATCTGCTTGAACATATGTTCTCCAGAGCTAGCCCACTCCCCACACATGCTGGATAACCCTGAAATTACCGGGGGGCTGGGGGGATGGGAAGGATAAACGCCCAATGCCTGAGCCAAGGTCTCCCTACATCTGAATATTAATAAAGTTGTGGCCAATTTAATCCCATAGAATGTTGTCATGTGTCGTTATTTCCCTCAGGGGCTGCCTGGGGTTCGGGGGGACTCCGCCTGACCACACAATATATCTGCATTAGACTCAAATATCTGAATGAATGCCTCTGAATACCAGTTTCTCGGAATCACAAGCAGGAAGGGTTCTCTATTAACAACAAAATGAGGAGAGAGGTTGGGTGTGGCTTAGATTGTGGTTGGTTGTCTTTGGTTGGCTGTAGAGAGAATTGTTTTTGTGTGAGTGTGTATTTTTGAATCAGGTTAACCAGATTGATTCATATGCTGCCGGGGAATTCTTGTTGTTGTCTTGTTGGGCTGTGTATGTGATAAAGGCAGGGGTGGAGGAAGGGGGGTGCGGTGGGTGCGGGCCACCCTGGGTGTCACCACTGACAAAATGCCGGGTGGCACTCACCACGGGGCCTGCAGCGTGCCCGAGCCACGTGTCTCTCCTGGGAGTGACGCTGTGGCTTGGGCGCCCGCAGGTTCTGCACTGCCCCAAACGGTCCGCCCACCACCTTCCCCTCGGCTGTAGGGCGGCTGAGTGGGAGGAGGAAGGCAGGCCCCGCGGAGCGTCCGGCCACAGCTGGCCCCACCCCTGGGCACAGGGCACACATGCCGCCCCAGGCACCCGATCGGCTTGCTCCGCCACTGGATAAAGGGGAACCAAACTGGGGTGAAGGCATATTCTTCTATTTGTCCCCGTATCAGTTTATTGGTTACCCTGTTTCCCCCTTTTTAATACATAGTCATAAAGTAAGCCATGGCAGGGTTTTTTTTTACCTTTGTGAGAAGTAAGACATACCCCAAAAGGAAGCCGTGGTGCCGCCATTGTTCCCGTCGCCTCCTCAGCCCCTCCTGCGTGCACAGGGAGCCAGCGAACCAGTGAGAGGCACCGGGGGGAGACGCGCCTCTTGCGGAGTTCTGCTCCGCCTGCTTAGCGCGCAGGGAGAGTCGCGCAGGGGGGGGGGGGAGACGCCTCTTCCTGCCCCGCCTGTTCCCCATGCACAGGGAGCCAGCAAACCAGGGAGAGGAGCGGGGGGGGGGGGGGAACGCGCCTCTTGCGGAGTTCTGCCCCGCCTGCTCAGCGAGCAGGGGGAGGCTGTACTGTACCATACTGACGTAATAAAAATAAGACATCCCCCCAAAAGTAAGCCATCCTGTGTTTTTTTGAGGGAAAAAAATTATAAGACGGTGTCTTAAAAAGGGGGAAAGACAGTAGTTTTTCTAATAAGGCTGTTTCCCATACTATTTGATACCATTGGTCCATGCTTACTCCTGACAGGCCTCTCCAGTACCACCCCCTCCCCCTTCTTCTTCTTCCTCCTCCTCCTCCTAATTGTTTAAACCAATTCATAAACTAAGAACTTATACATTGACCACTAATAATGAAACATATGTTGTAGATATTTTTCAACATTTATTATGCTATTTTTGTGATATACAAATGACATGAGAAAACTTGGTATACTTGTTAGTATAACATTGTTTATAAAACCCAATAAACAACAACAACAACAAAATGAGGACTCAGTGGGCACAGAACTGCAATGGAGGAGGGATTGAAAACCAAAGGGAGAGGGGGATGGAATTGACCAAGCTGGAAAAGGGCATGGCTGACTGGTTGGCTGGAACAAGAATACACCACCCACTTGTCCTACACTTTGGATTACTGTAATGCTTTCTATGGCTGGATCTAGAGACATAAAAAAAAAGTTACAGGAAAATGTGTTGTAAACCTCATAATGGGAAATCACACTGCTGAAAGATTGAACGCCACAGCGCCATCTGGTGTCACAGTGTTATAACACATTTAAAGCTCTTTTTCTTTACTAATGTACCTGAGTCCTATGTGGGGCTGGCTTTGAAAAGTGTTCAGAAAGTGCAACCACATATGGGGAGCAGATGACTAGTCCGACCCGCTGCAATGCACGAATCTCAACTAAAGCATCCATGAAACATGGGGAACAAACATTCAGTGATCGTTCTTTGCCCACTGAGTCCTCATTTGTGGTTAATGGAGAACCTAGACACCATACTGGGCTAAAAAAGAAAGAAAGCTTTATTCACCCTTCCGCTTATCTAATGCTACCTAGTGCCCCTGATGTTTATACACCTCATACCACACACACACTGTACTGTTTTGGGAATCCCTCTTCCCTAGGTAGTTTTGCTTTAAAAAAAAAAAACAGTTTATACCTATGAAAATAATTGAGGTACTTCCAAGTCTGTTCATATATACTCATATGCATGGTCGGTGCCTTTTGGAGCACATAAATATTGGCATGCACATAATGATGAATTGGTAACTAGTGTTAGGATGGGTTTACATGTGAGATAGTACAGGGAAGTGCTTCCAGGTCAAAGGGTTCCATTTCCTTTTGGGTCTCAGAGTCTCTATCTTGAAACTGAATACCAGTGTCTGTTTAAAATTCCAGTTTGTGCAGAAGAAGAAGAAGAAGAAGAAGAAGAAGAAGAAGAAGAAGAAGAAGAGTTTGGATTTGATATCCCGCTTTATCACTACCCGAAGGAGTCTCAAAGCGGCTAACAATCTCCTTTCCCTTCCTCCCCCACAACAAACACTCTGGGAGGGGAGTGGGGCTGAGAGACTTCAGAGAAGTGTGACTAGCCCAAGGTCACCCAGCAGCTGCATGTGGAGGAGCGGAGACGTGAACCTGGTTCCCCAGATTACAAGTCTACCACTCTTAACCACTACACCACACTGACAAATCATCTGCATGATTCAAGCTTATCTTTAAAAGCTACTTCTCTGTCAATACTGAAACAATAACCTCTTCTGCATATAGAAAAGGTTTTGTGGTGGATTTTTTTGGTTTTGGTTTTGGTTTTTTGTTTTTATACTTCTGTCTGTCAACAGCTTGCTAAATTAAGTTTCACAAACCAGGACAGTTTCCATGTGAAGCCCAGCGAAATCAATGCTTTTACTGAGATAAATGGGTATTTGACAAAGACGGTGTGGGAAATGAATAATTTCTCTTGTACATAAAGCTACAGAGCATAATTCATCATAAGCGACTCATCCAGTTTCTGGTGATTCAGCAGATGCCTTCTTCAAAGAGCAACCTGCACTAAGTGATTTGCCATTAACAGAGGAAGGCAAAAATGCCTCAACAGCGAGAACAAGAATTTGGTGGTAGTGAAATAATTCTAAGGCACGTCTTTAAAATGCAGAGAGTTCAGAAGGAACCTTCTGTTCAACACAGCAATGCCAGGGATGGCAGCTAAAGTCCCACAAGCCTCATTCAGCCCAGCGTAACTTTTCCAAGGTTGAAAATACAGAGCCTGAAAGCTGGCCAAGCAACCCAGAAGGGTCAATACACTACAGATACAACATGGCCACAGGCTGCAAACAGGAGAGTCCCTTGCATTTTGCTGGGAGGTTTTGAGAATGAAATGTTCATACCACTTACTGAAGTGCTGTAGGCTTATTCACATGTTACACTCCACACAGGTACAAGCTGTTTCTACACATGTACCAGTGATTTGTGTGAAATAGTGTGCAGTAGAAGACCCAGCTAGAGTAACCCCCAGGGGACATCACAGATGATTCTGGGTAGGGACATATATCACCTTCTAAGAATCCCTTGCTTGGATCCTTGAAGGATTGCAGAATGTGGCCAAGGAACTGTTTGCTAAAAAGAAATAAAGGAAAAGATATTGAGAATGTGGACCAAGAGACCTACCTGGATTGCCAACAATAAAAAATGAAGTAACCTCATCATTAGTAACTAGGCATAAAGGATTCTGAGCACTGCATTGCCAGAAATAACTTTCCACTAAATTGGTCCTCTTGCATATGCAATGAGAACTCAGCAGCTATTATTCAAGGTATAACTAAGGAAGATGGAGCTGCTTGGTGGATCATCATTTGAATGCATTCAAGAAATAACGAAGTCTAAACACCTGCATTTAAAGAAGGATTGGGGTTTTTTTAAAAAAAAAAAATCAACAAGTGGTCTGCCACAATTTCAGAAAGGAAGCTGTCTACCTGAGCCAAAAGGTCTCTGTTCATGCACATGCATGACTTGACCCATATTGCTTATTCTTAAATGGGCACAGCTTGCCACAAACCAGTAAAAGTGCCACAAACCAGTATACGTTGGCCATGAGCTGCGGAGACCAGCAAAGGCCAATCTCTTCTTTGCAGAACTGAAACTCACAGCAGAACATGAGCTAGTGATAAACCGGTTTAGGGGTGATGAACCAGTTTAGGGGTGATGAACCTCAGGTCCAGGAGCTGAACGTGGTCCTCCGGGTATCTTCACTCTCCCACATCAGGTGCCTTCCCAGACCAAGCCCCCTCCTCCAGGCAAATCCCCTCACTGGCTGTGCTTTTCGCCCTGTTTTAGCTGGACTACATGCTTCACCAGTGATAATGTGTCTTTCTTGCTGGATCAGAGGACAGAGTTATGTGTGTATGTAGGAACATCTGACTTTTGCATGGCTGGAATGTAGCCAACCATGCAAAGGAAAGCAGCACACCTGCTGCTTTTCCCACTCTCCCCTCTAGACCCACCCACTTTTCATCTCTGCTCCCGGACCAGCTGTTATGCGGCCCCCAGAATATTGCTCGTGAGAAAGTGTGGTCCTTGGGTTGGAAAAGGTTCCCTTCGCCTGGTCAAGTGTATCCCCTGTTCTCCTGAGATCCCCTGTTCAAAGTGAGAGCCAGTGTGCTGTGGTGGTTAAGAGTGGTAGAATCTGGTGAACCGGGTTCACGTCTCCGCTCCTCCACATGCAGCTGCTGGGTGACCTTGGGCTAGTCACACTTCTTTGAAGTCTCTCAGCCCCACTCACCTCACAGAGTGTTTGTTGTGGGGGAGGGAGGGAGGGAAAAGAGAATGTTAGGCGCTTTGAGAATCCTTTGGGTAGTGATAAAGCGGGATATCAAATCCAAATTCTTCTTATTCTCATTCTTTGTTGTTGGGTGGGTTTGCTCTGCCATCCACTTGCCCTAGATTCTGGTTTATCTAGGTTACACTATGAAATTAATTCCAGAACTGCACAGTTCCCTCAATCCATTTGCATCTTGTCCCACTTCTCTGGGATGAATGTGCATGTATGCGCCCTGATAATCCCTGAATGGATTCTAATTGTGCCTGCGCCAGTGCTTGTGTGCAATGTTTTACTGATATGTACAGATGCGCTTGTGCAGGGATGGCCAATGTGGTGTTGTTGGCCAGCGGCCCTCAGAGAGTTGGCTTCCCAGTGCCACCGGATAAGCTTGCAAAATGGTGAGCTAGATGGACCAATAGTCTGAGTCAGTATAAGGCATTTTCTTATATTCCCAAGCCAAAATCTTGAACTGGTAACACAGATTGTCATATGTCTTCAGGAAGATAACGTTTATTTATGTTTCAAATGATGCCTTCCCCACATTCTAGAAGACTTGTTTAAGAACGATGGGAAAGGTGAAACTCAAATTACATGAAAAAAAGATTTAAAACTTGAGCAGACTTGTTTGCAACTCCTTTAAAAAATTTTTTAAACAAGACCAAAGGTCTTGTTCATCCAAGCTGTTCTGTGTGGGTGGCTCACACCCGTTGCCCCAGAGGGAGTCTGCCCACACAACACATATTGTGGGAGTAAGAAAATGGAAAGTATATTAAGCTGAAGAATGTGATCATCAGGGTCAATAAGTAATAATTCCACAGGGCGGTGTAATGATGGTAGTCATAGTCCTAACGCTTAATATATTATACACCATTTTTGTTTATCAGAGCAGCTGGCGATCATGAAGGTGCCCCGTGAAATCTTGTTGTCAGTTATTTCATAAAAAAGATTCAACAGGACTTCAGACAACTAGGGGAGATGTAGGCATGGCTCAATGGAACAATTCATGACGGGAAGAAATTAGCACGTACCATAAACCCGTCCTGCTCACCAGACACTTAAGAGGACCATTTGATACAGGCGTTCCACAAAGACATGTTCCACACAGGTACAATCTGTCTCCATACTGTTTGTGTGAAAGATGCATTGGTGCGCAGTGCTATCGTGCACACTGGTGCGTAAGCTGTAGACTTGTTGACTGTCACGTGTGAATAACATTTGAGTGTATGGCTCAGTTATGAAACACAAGATCATTCCGCACAGTGGAGGGACAGGTGTTGGGTTATGTCAGAGAAGCCAAAATGGATTGCAGTTAAGAGCAGTACCACCGTCATAGCTCCCTGCTACAGTTTAGATGCTGTGCCACTTATGGTTGATGTAGCAGCATAACATATAAAGCTTATTATAGGGTGCACATTGAGTCTGCCACTGCATGATTCCCATTGCTTCTCAGGGAGGCTGAAGGAGAGGTAGAGAGGCAGTTAAGCTTGCCTCCTCCCATCTTACAGAGGAACATCCTGTGGGTAGAGTACTGTCCAGAGGCGGTCTGGATCCTCTTCTTTACTTATTTGGATCTGTGCAGGCTGCCAGCACCAAAGGCACACAAAAGAGCTAATGATGAATACATTGCAACTCCTGAAAAAGTCTTGCTAGGAATAGTCAACTGGTGTCTGGGGGCCATAAGCAGCCCCCAGTTCCTTTCTGTCTAGTGGGAATCATAAACCCTGATACCCAAAAATACCCATGTATGCCAGCCATTTTCTCCCAAAGTGGGTTGGTCAGAGAATTGTAGAACCGTTGAGTTGGAAGGGACCCAAGCGTCATCTATTCCAACCCCCTGCAATGCAGGAATCTCAGCTAAAGCATCCATGACAGATGGCCATCTGATGGGGAAGGGAAGTCTGCAGTATGGTGGGGAAACTGAAAAGTGATTGTGTTCTGAAATTTATAAGCAATGGAGGCTGGTCCATGAGGCAGAGTCGGCCGGCCCACCCATGAGGCATGGTGAAGTGCCTGTCTCAAGTGACAAATGCAAGAGGTGGCACTCTGCTCACCTTACTGCTTCCACCGCTGAAAGGAAGGTGTTCTAGTGTGTGGAGTTGCCACTCATTTTCCCTGCACCTGTGTGGAGAAGCTGAGTGAATGGCAGAGCTTTGAGGAAACTACAGTGGTACCTCGGGTTAAGTACTTAATTCGTTCCGGAGGTCCGTTCTTAACCTGAGGTACCACTTTAGCTAATGGGACCTCCTGCTGCCACTGCGCTGCCAGAGCACGATTTCTGTTCTTAGCGGAGTTCTTAACCTGAAGTGTACTTTTAACCCGAGGTACCACTGTAGTTGAAACTTGTGAAGGTAGGTATCTTCTACCCAGTGGCGGAGCTTCATGCTCCGGCACCGGGGGCGGAGAGCAGGCGGGGGCGTGGCTGGCGTGCATCCCAGGAGACGTGAGACATGTCCTGGGGGCATGGCGCACGTCCTGGGGGGCAGCGATGACACCCCACTGATTTCATGGTGCCGGGGGCAGTGCGCTCCCCCCACCCCCTCTTCCTCTGCCAGTGCTTCTACATTTTTTTTTACATTTTTATTTTGTAAACCGTCTTTCTATCTTACAATACTCAAGGCGGTTTACAAGCTGAAGAACCAAGAAATGTACATCTTATAACAACATTCTAATGCAATACAAAATGTGATAATAAAACAAAACTTTAAAATAAGCAACCTACATCAAAAAAAAAAAAATCCTTCCAGTAGCAAAATAAAAAATAAAGAAAATTCCTTCCAGTAATACCCCTCCCACCCTCTCACTATATATAAGGGTCTGGTGACTTCTGTTTCAGTGTATCTGAAGAAGTGTGCATGCACACGAAAGCTCATACCAAGAACAAACTTAGTTGGTCTCTTAGGTGCTACTGGAAGGATTTTCTTTTTGATTTTTTTTATTTTTTATTTTGTTTTGACTATGACAGACCAACACGGCTACCTACCTGTAACTACATCAAAAATGTAACATTCAACAATCATTAGAAGAGTATAAAATAATAATAATATCAACATATAAAAGTTAAACAGAAATCCACTCAACAATTACAATAAATAATTTCTAAACTATAATCAATAATACAACGGGAAGCCACAGTACATAAAATAATATGTGGTGGACTTGTAAAGAGGTAAAGGCTTTCTGGGAAATGGTATATAATGAGTTAAAGAATACTTTAAGGATAAAGAATACTTAAAGAATAAAGAATGAGTTTAAAAATACTTTTGTTAAAAAACCAGAAGCCTTTTTATTGGGAATAGTGCTTGAAGAGATACCAAGAGAAGATAAAAGACTGTTTATGTATGCAACAACTGCAGCAAGAATTCTTTTAGCCCCAAAATGGAAACAATAAGAAGTGTCAACGGAAGAAGAGTGGCAGATGAAGATGATGGACTTTGCAGAACTGGCGAAGCTGACAGGAAAGATCCGAAACCAGCATGATCAAGTATTCCAAAAGGACTGGAGTAAATTTATACAATATTTGAAAGATTATTGTAAGCAATTAACATCACTAGCAGGTTGTCTGAAGACTTGTAATGAGAAATTTTCTACCTTTCTATATTTAAATTTTGAGTTATTTGGTAATGCGTGTAATTAGAAATGGAAAACGTACAAAATGCAATGATATAAAGGTTAATTTTGAAAGCCATGAGGCGGGAGGGAAGGAAGTTGACAGGCTGTAAAGAGCCAGGGACGTAAAGTGGAGTGTTATGATATGAACGTATATTATAAAATGGAAAATAAATAAAAATCATCTATATAAAGAAACTTGTGAAGTCATCCATAGGCATCGCTCCAGTAAAGGAAGAAGACCATAAAGTGTAAGGAGAGCCAGGTGAACACCACAGGTATACTCTGAGGAGAATTTCCAAGTGCAAGCCAAGCTCCCTCCTTGAATATTTTGTGACTACTCACAAGGAATTGTCACAAGAATCAGGCGTATTTCACTTGTTGAGGGAGACAGGGAAATGTCCGTCCATCTTTCATGGTTTCCATTGTGTGCAGCTGAATCCCAAACCAACAGCAGTATCTAATACCAACGGAAGCTGCTGGAAGTCAAAATGGCCGCCATATCTAATGCAATGGTCAAAATGGCTGCCATATCTAATCAAGCATAGAGGCCTCGCCATGTTTATTTAAGTAGAGAATTCATTTGGTCAGATGTTTGGTCACTTACAGAGGCTAGGCTGAGACAAATGTTTTTCCCAGGTGACAAAACTTGTTGTGCTCTTTTGCTAAAGGTGGGAAACTGTCAGCTATTACTTCAGTGTTGTTGTTCTACCACAGTGGCTACCATTTCAGTTGTCCACCTCTGTCACGAATTTACCTCAGGCTATCCCTGAAGGTTAACTGACAAATTTTGAAGAAGAAAAAAGTGCTCCCATACTTTATAAATGAAAACAGGAAAGTAGAAAGGGATATACCATAGTTCTTTACAGTAAGAAATTGTCAAAGTTTAATCAACTGGAAGTTTTACAAATCAGTTATGTGCCAATGCTAAGCTAATACGTTTCAGATCTTATGACACAGTATAAATAAGTGGCTTCCAAAATGAACCCCAAGTCTAAATGCACTAATAGGAACAAAATTAATTCAAACATGGGCTCCATGTAATGACTACATTCCCTACCTTCAAGCTAAAAACAAATTTATTTCAGTGGTTGAAGCTCATCACCTCAGCACCAAAACTCATGCAAAAGTTTTCCACACAATGCAAAATTACTCCAAACGGAGCATGTATGCACTTCCATTCTTATTTCAAACAAAGGCTGAAGTAACCTATGAGAAAGATTTCATTTAGCATTGACCACCAACATTGTCAGGGCCGTTTTAAGCATATCCGGCGCCATGGTGCAAAGATCCCTCCGGCGCCCCCCCCATTTCCCAGAGTTGTTGGCCTTTTCCCAAGCCTCTGCGGGGATCGCTCTCCACCCACAGAGGCTTGGGAAGGAAGCTGCACACCCGCCAGCCATATAGTTGGCAGGGCGCAGCTTCCATCCTAAGCCTCTGCAGGGACCGCTCTCCTCCCATGGCCCTGAGAGGCCAGCGCCCTGGCACAACGCGCCAGTAAGCCCAATAGGAAAGACAGCTCTGAACATTGTACACCGAAGTCGAGGTGGAAAAAAAGACTAAAGTCTCTCCGCTGAAAGTTTGAGTAGCTCCACAAGTAATCTTCCTAGACAAGAGAGGAAATTCAGACCAAAAGAGCAGATGTTAATTTCCTTCTCTTTGCTTCCCAAATAATGAAGCTTAAAGTTTAGAAAAGTCAAAACATCAGTTTAAGTATCCAGTGTGACATGTTTGTGTAAATCAGCCAATGGAGTCCCCCCTTGTGATACTGGGGTTGTCACAGTATGACTTCTGGTGGGAGAGCAGAGAATTTGCTGAGAGAAAACACCTCTGAGACAGCCATGAATGCTGTTATTACCCGTTTTTAAGTAAGAAGAAAAGGTCACATATCACACAATTACACCTTTTCGTTACATCTTAAACCCTCCCACCTCCAAACACACATGCACACACCGCCTCAGGGAATTGCACTTCAGCAAACACATTGCATATACAAAAGCTTGCCGTTCCAAAGACGGAAAATAATGCACAGAGATTAAGCAGGAGAAAAATTAAATTTCCTCTTACTGGCGCGAAGCAGCAGCAGCAGCAACTCACTTCAAGGGATGTTGCTTTTACAGATTTCTCTTTCAATTATCCTAGTGGAAGACAAAAAGAGAGAGAAGGAAAAGAAAGGAGATGGAAAGGTTCTTAAATTATCATATGCTGGAATCTTTTCAGTTTGTCGCAGAGTAGTGGGGGGGGGAAAGGCTATACATTTGGTGGGGGAGACACTCAGTAATTTGAATTTTCTGTGAATTTAAGCTTCTTCCATCCTGCCCCTCTTACTACCTGCCAAGCTGCTACTGACTAGTACCATGCAAACAAACACAAATGCAGCAAAAAAATTAAACACGACGGGACCGCAAGTCTCTTGCTTCCCTGCGATTACAAATCATTAGCGGATTTTATTTCCTTGTTATGATTGTGGTTGTTTGGGAGTTTTGTTTGTGGCATGAAATTTTAATTTCTGATTAGCGGATGCAAGCCCAGCAGATGACGAGAGCTGTCTTTCCCCAAACATGACTTGATTTTGCTTTCCGAAGGCAGCTGGCTCGGAGTCATTGCAACGCAAATGTTGTCAACAAGAACAACATCCCCACCCCCCACAGTTAATACAGGTTCGGTGAGTTGAGAAATGCATTGTAAGCAGGACTGTGGAACGCCCTCCCATCAGAGGTCAAAGCGATAAACAGCTACCTGACATTTAGAAAATACCTGAAGGCTGCCCTGTTTAGGGAAGTTTTTAATCTGTGATATTTTAACGTGTTTCGATATTTGTTGGAAGCCACCCAGAGTGGCTGGGGAGACCCGGCCAGATGGGCGGGGTACAAATAATAAATTATTATTATTATTATTGGGGGGGGATAATTGTTTTTGTTTGTTACTATGTTTTTGTGTTTTTATATTGTAAACTGCCCTGCGAACCTTGGATGAACGACGGTATAGAAATTTGATAAAATAAGAAAATCAGTAAATCCTCTGAAAGGTACAGTCATACCTTTGGTTGCGAACGTGATCTGTGTGGGAGGCACGTTCGCACCTGCAGCATTCGCAGTCTGAAGCGCCGGGTCTGCGCACGCCCGTGACGCAATCCGGCGCTTCTGCGCATGCACATGACATCATTTTGTGCTTCTGCGCATGCACGAGGGCCAAAACCCGGAAGTAACCCATTCCGGTACTTCCGAGTTTGGCGCGGTCCGCAACCCAAAAACATGCAACCTGCAGAGTTCATAACCCAAGGTATGGCTGTACAGACATAGCAGCCCTTGGGGGATTTTATATGTTGCTCATATAATAGGAGGTAACTGGGCATGGTGAAAGTTAATAAGACGTATAAAACTTGGGTGAATGTGAGAACTTCTGCCTAATAAGCTGAAGGGAAGGGAGTTATCTTCGCTTCTGTCCCCAGTCCCTGATCATTAAACACCTTTCTTTAAATCATTGCAATTGCAGATGAAAAGTAATTGAAACGCAGGGCAGAACAACCACTTGCAAAGTATGGATAAATGTTAACACACTGTGGGAAGAATCATGGGGGCACTCAGAGCATCTTGGAGGAAAGGGGCGATAAAATCATAATCATCGCCTATCGACAATGCAGGGGCGTAGCAATGGGGAGGCGGGGGGGGGCTGCCCCGGGTTCCACCCCAGAGGGGGGTGACACTTTTTTTAAAAAAAATGTTTTGAAAAAAAAATTTTTTTGATTTTTTTTTTTTTGAAATTTTAACTTCATTGAAAAAAAGAGATAATAGACACACACACACAGCCCCCCACACCTCACAAAGTGGCACCATCAGAGGGGGGGTGACATTTTTAATTTTTTTAAAAATTTTTTTAAATTTTTTAAATTTTTATCATTTTATTATTTTTTATTTTAACTTTATTAAAAAAAGAGATAATAGACACACACACACACACACACACACACACACACACACACACACACAACCCCCACACCTCACAAAGTGGCACCATCAGAGGGGGGGACACTTTTTTATTTATTTTTTATTTTATTTTTTTTTAACATTATTGGGGGGGAAAGAGATAATAGACACACACACACAAAACCCCCACACCTCACAAAGTGGCACCATCAGAGGGGGTGACGCTTTTTAATTTTTCTAAAATTAAAGTGGTGGGGGGGTGACAAAAAAAATTCCGCCCTGGGTACCACCTGGGCTTGCTACGCCTCTGCGACAATGATCGTTCCACACATCAAAGGTGGGGCGACGTTTGCGTGGTCGTGCGCATCCCCCTGATTCCCGTGCGGCCCCTGGTAGTTCGGACTGGCAGCGCCTTCCCCAAGGCAGGGATACCTGGTGTCACTGCCTACCTGAGATAACCACCCAATCCCGCCTGGGGGGGAGGCGTTGCCAGGGGATTGGCCAGGTAAGGGGAGGGATCATACAGCCCACACAATAGAAGGTGTAGCTTGCCTGGGAAGCATCAGTCGGCTCCAGAGGGATAAAATCATCATCATCGCCTATCTACAATACAGACCTGAGCTGGTTAGCTCTTTCCAGTGATCTCTAGGTACCTTGTAATTGTGTGTGTAGATAGGTAGGATGTAGGGATTCTGTATTATCAACAGTCCCAGTAAATGACAATTCACAGGGTAGACTTATCACAGTTGCATATGTGTATATGTGTGTGTGTGTATTTGTAGTAGAGTATGCCAACCTAGCAGTTCAAAAGCATGTCAAAGTGCAAGTAGATAAATAGGTACCGCTTTGGGGGGAAGGCAAATGGCGTTTCCGTGCGCTGCTCTGGTTTGCCAGAAACGGCTTAGTCATGCTGGCCACATGACCCGGAAGCTGTATGCTGGTTCCCTCGGCCAGTAAAGTGAGATGAGTGCCGCAACCCCAGAGTCGTCCGCGACTGGACCTAACGGTCAGGGGTCCCTTTACCTTTACCTTTTTATGTCATGTGTATGTTTCATGACCTCTACAGTCTTTATTCCCCTGTAAGTGATTGGGTGCTTCACTCGATTGTTTAAAAAACAGATTGGTACCCACGACACAAGCAACAACAAGAGCAACAGACTTTGTGATTGTCATTCTTAAGTCTCAGTTTCCAAAGCAAATACAAAATTAGAAAACAGAGTTGAATATCACCCACATCGCTGAAACGTGGCTTCCGTCTAATTGCAAAATGAAATGAAATGCGCGAAATAGTGCTTTTCCTTAATACTCTTGTACTAATTGCTCAGCTCATACAAGGGTAAATAGACAGAATTTGTATTCATTGAATGCCCTATTTATAATGCAGAGAACTATTGATGTAAAGACATGCAGTACAACTTCATTAAACTAATCTCCATTTCAACTGCATGCTTGCTATTTCAGTATTAAAATGTAGATAGGAGCCACTTCCTGTGGGCATAATGGCACTGAATAAAATTTACCAAAAGGACTACATGAACTGTGACTGTTTGCTGAAGTTACAGATAGTCCAACTGAAAATGCAGGGTCATACCAGCTGAAATATACTCGGAGTCGAGTGTGGATTTCATGCTCTTTATTCAGCTCATAGTAGCGAGGAATGAATGTTTCCCCAGAACGTCTGCTTTATATACATTATTTACACAATGGGCCCCACGTGATTGGCTAATTCCAGGATACTCCTGTAGGCCAATCAGGTTGTGGATTCACTTCCCCCTGGAGCTGGATTGGGTGGCTCCTGCGGACCAATCAGACTGCTGCATTCTGAATCCTATTGTTCTAGGACCATTCAGACTGCTGCATTCTGAATCCTATTGTTCTAGGACCATTCAGACTGCTGCATTTTGGATCCTATTCAACTCAGTACATAACACCAGCACAAGCAAGTTTCAATGCCACATCCATAGGCTGGCATTGCAGGGGAGGTGGACACTTCTGCAAAGAGATTGCATTAATACCTACCACAAATCTCTCATTCAGAAACGTTAGTTTTGTGCACACACTATGAGTGTGTGCACGGAATTTGCATGGAAGGGCCAGCTGGAACACACACATCCACGGCTCTCAGCCTTTAGCTGCGTTTTCAGATCCTATGTATGCTCTGCCCATGTAATCAGGAATTCTGCAATCTGTGCCGATGAATACTCTTCCATAAGTTCTATTGAACTTTTGACTTTTTGCAAGTTATGTAGAGTACATTTTGTACACTGATTGCCTCCCACTTCTCTGCATCCAGTGTACACCACGCAGGGCAGATTGCAGAAGGAATTTGTTCCCCTTCCCCTTCTGTTCTCCTACTACATTCCTGTGGACAATATTCATCTGTATGTAGTGGCATGTGAAGAAATCCATTTCTCCACTCACTACATCAGTGTAGACAGGTAATTCTCTCAGCACCTCTACTTATGAGTTACGAAAGCTTGCAAGAAATGAACAAACAATGGATTAGCCCCCCAAATGTTAATTCCCCTCCAACAGCTCTGAGCCTGCCATTTGCGCCTGTCAATTATAAAGCCATAATGGCTCCCCCCCTGCTAATGATGACTCTTAAAATGCTTGTTAAAGTGAAGCAGCTAATTGCTAATGAAGTGCTTTTCCGTTATTCTTCAAATGCTTTTGAAACTATTCTATGTTTCTTAACAATGAGTCACTGCCCAGAAACAAACTGTTCCAATTCCAGTGGAGACTGATTGGAAGAAGATCAGTCCAGGGTAGAGACTCATCAGAGACACAGTGGGCACCCTCCTCTCTGTGTGGGCACTTTGGACTCATGGGAATCTTTCTATAATTGATTGATTGAGGTATACTAGTACCTTCATGGGAAGTGGGTGGAGCTGTGGTGTAAACCACTGAGCCTTGGGCTTGCCGATCGGCAGGTCGGTGGTTCGAATCCCCATGACGAGGTGAGCTCCGGTTGCTTCGTCCCAGCTCCTGCCAACCTAGCAGTTCGAAAGCACACCAGTGCAAGTACATAAATAGGTACCGCTCCAGCGGGAAGGTAAACGGCGTTTCTGTGCGCTGCTCTGGTTCGCCAGAAGCGGCTTAGTCATGCTGGCCACATGACCCAGAAAAACTGTCTGCAGACAAACGTCGGCTGCCTCGGCCAGTAAAGCGAGATGAGTGTCGCAACCCCAGAGTCGTTCGCTACTGGACTTAACTGTCAGCGGTCCTTTACCTTTTAGTACCTTCATAGCACACTAGCCCCCATCACCCCCAGGGTTGATGCCATTCTGTTGTCAGATGAAGACATCTTTGCTAACCTTGGCTTTTGACAGGTCAAATCAATTTAAAACATGAAATTTTTAGCATATTTGCTACACTGATTTTTTCTTTTTTAATACTGTTGGCCTGCTTTGTCTCTACTCCTCTCTAAATATAATTCTGTATTTTATATTAGTGTTTCATCATCCTTGTTGTACGCCCCCCTGGAAATTTTGCACACAGGCAGCCTGAATATATATTTTTAACTGAATGAATGAAAAGTAGGGTCAACACACACTGCTCTAGAAAAATGACCACATTAATAACTGTAGTTTATTATGCATCTTGAGGTTTCCTTTGCTGCCATCCTGGAGTTAGACTCCAACATGCAATTGTCCTGTAAGTACATCCTGTTACCCATTTACAGTAAGAAAGGTTGATGACGAAAGAAGCCAAACGAACAAAACTTCAGCAGAATCTGGTGCTTTGATTAATTCATCCAGCTCTGCACACTGGTGTCCGGAATCCCCAGCCTACCTGGCAGAAAGTCCTGCTGGCATATAAAGTATGTCAAGTCCAAAGTTTAAGAGTCAGGAAACATGTTCCGGGGATTAAGCCACACAAGCAGAGTCCAAAGTCCAGCAATCAGGAAATGCAGTCCAATGTCAATTCAAGAAACCCAAGTGCAAAGTCTAGCAGCCAGGGAACACAGTCCAGAGTCAAACCAAAAGCACAGTCCTGTAGAGGTGCTGGAGCATCGAAGGAGAGCTCCACTTCAGCTCTGCTCCCCTTTTATACCTTGCATGTTGATTGGAGCATCTGGGCTTGATGAGGCAGATGACCCTCACCTGTCCTGAGCCTTCTCCAGCTGAGGACTCACACACCTTCTCCCAGAGCTAATGAGCCTCACCTAGGCTGTGGTTCCTTGCCTGCCTCAGCTACCCATTGCTCCCTCTGCCTCAGAGCCTGCCTTGGTCCTGAAGATGAGAGCCTCTCTGGCTTTGATGAGGGGTCCTCTGTCATCCTGTGTGTCAGGGATCTGGCTCCCCCTTCCAGTCCAGCTATGAGTGGTTACAGAGAACAGGCACCTATCCTAACGACAGACTCACTATCGGGAAGTGGAAGCAGCTCTTTGTCAGAAAGGAAGGGGGTGCCAGGGGTCGAGGGATGCAGCAAGAGACCTGGCAGCTCCCAGCAACTAGGTCCGGGGCACAGATTAAGAAGAAGGAGAAAATGCTTCCGTTTCCCAAGGCTGTGTTTCTGGCGGGAAAATCGTCATACGCCACTCCCGGATTCTGCTAGTGACTGAGCAGACATGATTAGATTAAGCTCTGGACTGTATATATTTGAGCACAGATAAAAACTGCTTAAAAGGCAATGACTCGACCTCCTTATTGAAACGACCGAAGGAGGGGGGAGGCCCTGACACTGTGTGTATCTTTTTGCAACCCCAATCTCTCCTTCCCCACCCCCAGCTTGCCCTGGTGGGTCCCAGTCATGGCTGCACCCCCCACTGGGATCGTCTTCCTCCTCCCCATTGTCCTTCCAGTTCATGAAAGCTGGCTTTTCAAATGCTTGTCTTCTAAAGTTTACTCCTGTCTGTACAAAACACCCCAAGACTGGGGAAGACACAATCTTCTTCATCATCATTATCCCACCCAACTTTCCAAAGGTAAACACACAAGCGATAAAACAATAAAAACATCATGAGACAATTGCAATGCAGGCTGAGAAAAAAAAACTGATGTTAAAAGCCTTGTTGAAAGAATAACATCTTCAGTATGCTTGAAAAAGGCAACAGAGACCAACACAGGACCAATAATTTAACAGGTAGGTGCCACAACTCTAAAGGCTAAAGTCCTGTATTGTGTGGAACAGACCTCTTGAAAAGTCCTAGCAGGACATGATTATCTGCAGTGATCAGCTGGGTGTATATGGGGTGAGATAATCTTTCAGGTATTCTGGTCCTAAACTGTATGCCAGGATCAATACCTTGAATTTAGCCTGGTATTATCTTCTTCTTCTTCTTCTTCTTCTTCTTCTTCTTCTTCTTCTTCTTCTTCTTCTTCTTCTTCTTCTTCTTCTTCTTCCAATTTCTATACTGCCCTTTATCAAAATATCTCAGGGTGGTGTACAACATTAGAAACACATTAGAAAACATCAGTGATAAAAACCATCATACTGACAGACAGCCTAGTAGTAAAATAATAATAAAGATGATAACAGTCCTCTCCCCCACACTTTCACAGAGCATAGATTATTTAATAGCCATAAGGTAAAGGTAAAGAGACCCCTGACCGTTAGATCCAGTCGCAGATGACTCTGGGGTTGCGGAGCTCATCTTGCTTTACTGGCTGAGGGAGCCAGTGTACAGCTTCCGGGTCATGTGGCCAGCATGACTAAGCAGCTTCTGGCGAAACCAGAGCAGTGCACGGAAACGCTGTTTACCTTCCTGCCGGAGTGGTACCTATTTATCTACTTGCACTTTGACATGCTTTTGAACTGCTAGGTGGGCAGGAGCAGGGACCGAGCAACGGGAGCTCACCCCGTCATGGGGATTCGAACTGCCGACCTTCTGATCGGCAAGCCCTAGGCTCTGTGGTTTAGACCACAGAGCCACCCGCACCCCTCTTAATAGCTGTAGGCCTGGGTAAAGGGGAATGTTTTTGCCAGGCATCTAAAGATATGCAATGATGGCGCCAGGTGAGCCTCTCTGGGGAGAGCATTTCACAATCAGGGAGCCACCACAGAAAAGGCCCATTCTTTTGTTGCCACCCTCCAAACCTCTCAAGAAGTGGGAATATAGAGAAGGGCCTCAGATGACAAGTGCAGGGTTTGGGTCGGTTTGTATGGGGAGAGTATTAAGGTATTGAGGTCAATACCAGCACTTTGAATTCAACCTGAAAACTAATCGGCAGCCAGTGCAGTTGTGCCAGGATTGGCATTTGAAACTGGCATGCTGTTCTCCATCCTACTTAGATTGCAAGATATACTATCAGCCTCTTGTATTTTGCCCCTAAATGCACATTGTACTTGAGAGCGGGCTGCTGATATCATAGGTTTTCCATTCTAGAAACTCCATCTACCCTCCTGATTTCTTTCCGCTTGTATCTCAGTTCCTATTAGGTTGTTAATGTGCACGTCAGGCTATATCTCTTGTGGTAGGAGGGCTGAATGGAGATGAGCTGAAACACTACAGTATTTTGAGTTTCGGTTTCATGACTGCTGGAAAAGCACCTGTTTTTCAGTGTGCTTTGAAGCTTCGCTTGAAATAATTTTTCCATCCAACAGCTACCCAGGACAATATGTGGATTTCCTGACTTACACATTGGATTCCTGGGGATCAATGCAAGGGATAAACATTTTGATCAGGAGTGACAACGAGATGTTCAGAACAGAATGGAAAGATGTGGCCTTGATACAAAATTATCAGGGTTTATATTATGTCCTGAAGTTCATCATAAGTACAGAGCCATTAGTATTGTCACACTGGCTCATTGTTGGAATGCAGGAACCTATCACCTTGGTATTTAGGCACATGCTTAACACTCACCTGTGTTTATATATTAAATGGATAGATTAAATCTGTAATGATACACTGGGCGAGGGATTTGGGGCATAATATCCAGCTTTCAGACTGGGAAAGGTTATGGAAAGCTAACTTGAAAACGTATGTTGTACGTTGAAAGAAATTATATGAAAATGATGTACCAGTGGTATTTGACTCCTAGTAAACTAGGACGCAGGTGGTGCTGTGCGTTAAACCACAGAGCCTAGGGCTTGCCGATCAGAAGGTCGGTGGTTCGATTCCCTGCGACGGGGTGAGCTCCCATTGCTTGGTCCCTGCTCCTGCCAACCTAGCAGTTCGAAAGCACGTCAAAGTGCAAGTAGATAAATAGGTACTGCTCTGGTGGGAAGGTAAATGGCGTTTCCGTGCGCTGCTCTGGTTCGCCAGAAGCAGCTTTGTCATGCTGGTCACATGACCCGGAAGCTGTACACCAGCTCCCTCGGCCAATAATGCGAGATGAGCACCACAACCCCAGAGTCGGTCACGACTGGACCTAATGGTCAGGGGTCCCTTTACCTTTAAACTAGCAAAAATGTATAAGACAAGTACAAATATCTGTTGGAAATGTAAACAAAAAGAAGGCACCTTTACCATATGTGGTAAAATGTAAGGTAACAAAAGCATTCTGGGAAATGATGTATAATGAATTGGGGTGGGGGATGTTTAAAATAACTTTTATTAAAAAAAAACCAGAAGCTTTTTTATCAGGAATTGTAAGTGCTGATATTCCAAAGGAGCAGAAAAGACTTTTTATGTACACAACAGCAGCCGCACTGATGCTACTAGTCCAGAGATTGAAAGAAGACAAAGTCCCAACCAGAGAAGAATGGCAAACTAAGCTGTTGGATTATGCTGAAATGGCAAAAGTGACTGGAAAGCTAAGGAACCAAGAAGACCGAAACTTCAATAAAGAATGGGGAAAAAATATTATAATTTACTTGAGAGACCACTGTGAGCAGATGAAAACATTAGTAGGACTGCAATAACACTTGTAAGTAGAAGATAATATGGATAAAATGGAGAGACATAAAATTGGGATGATGAAATAATATGCAGTTGAAAAGGTTTATAATAGGACCCATAGAGGGGACGGTGGAAAGTCTAGAGATTTGGAGAAATCTCCAAATATGGATATGTATTTTGTATTGTTATGACTCTATACTTGTAAAATTAAATAAAAATTATATCTATCTATCTATCTATATCTATCTATCTATCTATCTATCTATCTATATCTATCATCTATCTATATAAAATTGATATACTGATTTTTAAATGTATTTTGTACTCATTTTAGCAATATAAATTTTTATTGTTGATTTTATGCTCTTCACTGCCATAATACTTTTATTCCTTAACATATAAATATTTGCAAAAAGATAAAATAAATCATGGAGGAATCAACGATCAAATATAAGGGATACAGGTGATAGCTTGCCACCAAGATATGCCAATGCTGTCTTGATATCTCAGTATTAATAAGGTTCAACTGTTTGTATTATCCCCCAAAAGCTTCTGGAGACGTTTCTTTATTTAGCAGGATGGCCATATTTTCTTTGAATTATACTAGAGGAGAGATTTGACGCGGATTCTAATTGGCTCCATCTATCTCTCTGTGAATCTTTTTTTGGGGGGAAAGGTGCCCACTCACACATTCTCGAATTCCCTTTGTTTTCTGTTGCACTACATGCCACTCTGCTATCTAACTCTTGAAAATGCATCCCAGAAAACGGCGCTTGGCCAATTGCAGACTGATAAATAATTCATTTGGGCATTGGCTGCATTGACTTGATCTGTTATTTA
Organism: Darevskia nairensis; assembly: GCA_034642065.1. NCBI lineage: Eukaryota > Metazoa > Chordata > Lepidosauria > Squamata > Lacertidae > Darevskia > Darevskia nairensis. Next base: position 320,949 of record JAWWNI010000233.1, read on the forward strand.
ACGGACGGACGGGGATTCGACGAAATTGTACCCGGTGGCGAAAAAGGGAGGTGACTAATTACTCAGCATTATACCAATAGTTTCTGTAGCACGGAGAAGCCAAAGTCAGAATGGAATGATCCATCTTTCCTCAATGACTCTATCTCTACCTCCAAAGTTCAAGTGATAAGTGGCTGAAGTCAACAGGACTCCTTTAAGCACACCTTACCGGCTTGACATATTGGAGTTACGGACCCACTAGGATTATAAAATTTATCCCCAGGCAGGCTTCATTACATTCTCTCCAAATCTAATTTAATGCCCAAGAATGCAATCACTTTGATGGGACCAGCTGTTTCGTCTGCTGCCAAAAGGCACTCCAAACTGTTTGCCAGCTTCCATATAAATGCTCGGTGTCTTCCGACACATATAAAGCGAAGCTCTCCGCAAGGCTCCCAGAAAAGAGACAATGAAGTATTGATCTTAAAAAATGTAATAATTTGTATTGGTTCCATACTACAGTGGCACTCGATGACACACAAGTCGGATGGAGGGGGAGCCTGCAGTAATCCACCAGGCTCAGACAGGACTGGGAATGAAATTAAAGCATTGACATCGGGTGTCAGGCTTGCCAAGAGAGAAATCTCCAAAGACAAAAGACGGGGGAACAAAAACAAGAAACAGGAGGCTGTGATTCTGGGGACTCTCTTATAAGAGTGAGCTTCCTCAATCCATATGCATGGGCGATGGCCATGTGGTTTGTCTAGATGGGGTTGGGAGCTTAGATCTATGGTTTCTGCTCTTAATTATGCATCCACTGTGGGTAGCTTCTCTCATGATGGGCACACATCTCCCCCCTTCATGTGTAGCATTAATTGCATGAAAGGGCAAAGTTTGTGGAAAGCGGCTGTGGGGCTATGTCTCTGCCCCCCACCTTCACTGTCACATACCGGTAATATAATAATAATAATAATAATTATTATTATAATTATTTTAAATTGTTAAAATACACTTTATTTATAATTCTTAAAAACAGAACACAATTATACATCCAAAAACCCAAAACCAACAAAATATACAAAAACAAACTAACATAATCTAAAAGAAAAAAAAGAAAAAGAAAAAGAATACCGTATACAACAAAAACAAACCATATTAGAAAACATAAAAAAGGAACATTTAAAATATGACTTCAACTTGTTTGTACATCGCTTCTCTTTTTTCTACTCATTCCTCTTGCTATCTCTATTACATTTCAGCCTCATTTAATAATACTCTTCAGAGATATAAACTTATTACAAATCTCCAGTGTCTATATATCTATAGTTATCTCCATTTCCATATGTTTCTCACTCAAGACAAATCACTATTTCTGTTTTTATATCTTCTTTTTTAAAGAATTCTTCTACATATTTCCATTCCTCCTTATTTTTTTGCTTTGCTAAATGTGCAGATCAGAGCGCATGGTTTTCTTTGGATTTTACTCTTAGCAAGGTTAATTTGCTACAAACATGTAGTAGTAGTAATTAATAATAATTTATTATTTGTACCCCACCCATCTGGCTGGGTTTCCCCAGCCACTCTGGGCGGCTTCCAACAGAACATTAAAATGCAATAATCTATTAAACATTAAAAGCTTCCCTAAACAGGGCTGCCTTCAGATGTCTTCTAAAAGTCTGGTAGTTGTTTTTCTCTTTGACATCTGGTGGGAGGGCGTTCCACAGGGCGGGTGCCACTACCGAGAAGGCCTTTGCCTGGTTTCCTGTAACTTGGCTTCTCACAGTGAAGGAACCACCAGAAGGCCCTCGGCACTGGACCTCAGTGTCCGGGCAGAACGATGGGGGTGGAGATGCTCCTTCAGGTATACTGGATCGAGGCCGTTTAGGACTTTAAAGGTCAGCACCAACACTTTGAATTGTGCTTCTCCCTGTCCACACAATAGCATCCATATCTGAGAAACGGGTGCCTTCTCAGCCGGAGCTCTGGGACCCAAGGGAACCTTCATGTGTAGATCTTTGAAGGGTTTCCTATCTCAGATGTCTATGCTAATGCATGGACAGCAGGTTCGGGGCTGGATGGAAGCAGCCTTTTTGATGTGGGCCTACAACTGTAGCCTAGCAGCTCCTTTTAGCACACTTTGAGTCATGAGGAAAGGAGACGTCCTCTTCTTTTGTCAGAACACAGAAGGAATCCTTATGTGCTGAAGCCAAACAGCAAACAGCAGCACCTCATGACAGAAAACTGCTATTTCAGGACACAGTCCTCCTTAGGCAAAAGATTGGCTGCTAACAGTGACATCTAGTGACAGAATGAAGCATTACTCCTGTTAACATGAAAAGGAGAAATTTAAGGGCAGATCAACACCATGCACATCCGATGCACATCCGATGCACATTTAAAGCAAATGGCTCCCCCCCCCCGCACAAGAATCCTGGGAACTGTAGTTTCCACTCACAAAGTTACAGTTCCAAGCATCCTTATGAGACTAAAGTTCCCAGGATTCTTGGGGAGGCGAGAGACACGAGCTTTAAATGTATGGTGTGGACCTGCAAAAAGTTACCAAAGTAGCCATTTTCCCCAAAGGTAAAGTTAGATAAGCTTCAGTTTTGACAAAGAATAGAGAATATTCTCAGGGAGAATAGATCGAATAAAACATCCTCCCCACAGACCTTTCATAGAAAAATAGCTAGTGGTAGGAGAAAACTTTATTTACATGGCTGCTATTTTTATGTATGTATTTATTAACTAACTACAGTTAAGGGAATAGATAGATACGCGCGCACACACACACACACACACACACAGTCAAAAGCTAGGGTAAAGAGGAGCATCTTCAGCATACAATTCATTTGTTCGTTGCTCTCTGCTTGAAACACTGGGGAACCAAGCCAAGCTGTTGTAGAGCTGAATGGGCTATTGGTGTCACTCAGTATGAGGCAGCTTCCTGTTTTGCTACTTGGCAAATTCTGTAGCTCATTGTCAGAGCCTCTGCTTCGCAGGCAGGAGGTCCCAGGTTCAATCCCTGGCACCTCTGGGTAGGACTAGGATGGACCCTTGTATGAAAACTCTGGAGAGCTGCTGCCAGTCAGTGCACGCAATACTGAGCTAGGTGTACAAGGGAGCTTCCTATGTTCCAACCAGAATGGGAACACACTTCTAGTTTTCTCCTAAGCTTCCTTCATTTCAGCTTTCTAATTTAGAAAAAAAGAAGGTGGCATTATGTCGGTGTTGTTAAGCAATCGGGAGGTTGAAACCCACACTTATATAATGTTAAAAATCCACAGATCTTCTTACATATCCTTATTTATTTGGTGCTTGTCTCTACCCTAGATTATCACAGAGATGTCATAAAGCACTACACTAGGTTCTGGAATTGTCCTCTGGAATGGAGATTAAATCAACCAAGGGGAGTGCAGAGGGACAGAAGCAAGTCACACCCCCACACCCCAAATATTAATCCTTTCACAAAGAGTTTTGAACACCACCGTGGAAATTGATAGCAGGGATAAAGCCCTTGATCCAATGCTTACCAGATATAGCAAAGGCCCCATCTTTCAATTAAGCTTTATATAGTGAGTTTTAAAGCCATAAGAGCCCAAAGGAGATTGCAGAAACCGGCCATTTGTTTCCCACGGCTGAAGCTCAGATCTTCTCACTACATATGCACATTTGAGAGTCGCTTTTGGGTAGCAGTGAGAGGGTTGGACCAGGACCTAGGAGACAGGGGTCCAAATCTCCAATCAGCCACGAAGTTGCTACCACGCAGGGTGGCCATGAGGATGAATGGAGAAGGCAGGTCCATGGACGTTGGCTTGAGCTCCTTGGATGAAAACAGCAATCGACAAACTCTCGGCTATAAGAAGATGCATACCTTTCACAGCCCCTCCCACCCCTCTGGTCTTTAACTATGCCAATGGCAACTCAAAGCCTCTAACTAACGAAGAATGGCTTGCATGCCAATATCTGTTACCAGAAGAAAGGGACTCTCCAGCGCCTCTACCAACACCTAAACTGATAACGCATAAAGCCGAAATCGCGCTGCCAAGACCTGGAAATGGCGCACTTTTTGTAGACCAAGCCGGCATGCTTGAGGCCATTCAAGATGACGACTGACGGATGACCAAATTGGGTGGAGGCTTGGATGGACAAAACATGCACTTCAATCTAACCCCTCCATCAGGGGCTACTTTTTCCTCCTATCATTCCTCTCCAACTGCCTCTGAATCCAACAAAATGGAGAAGCTCACCTTTATAACCTGGAACATTGCAGGATGGCTCAAAAAGGCGTCTGACCCCTCTTTCGTAAAAATTTTACAAGATTACGATATTGTCTTCCTACAAGAAACTTGGAGCACCAGTAAAATAGCGGTTGGAACAGATTGGGGGGAGACTCAGGAACCAGTGCCAGTTTGGGGAAGTGGCTTTGATCTATGGGTTCTGTAGACATCAAAGATGCCACGGCAGGTTGAATTCCATTGATGCTTTTCTTTTCTTTTCATTTGAAATGTAAAGAGAACCTCGCCTTCTCCCAGCCCTTGTAGTCTTTCTCTTGTGACTCAAGACCACACTTGGTAGAGTTCTCCCAACATGGCCACAAAGAAGGGACCCCTGCCTTGGTCAGCATCCAATGACACCTGGAGGTTGCCTCGCCAGTTCAGTGCAACAGCATCACACAGATGCAAGACATGACTCATCCCTGGCTCCTCCTCTTTTATCCACAGCACTCCACCACTGTCCCACCTCTGTCCTCTTCTTGTGTGCTGTTGCACCAGAAGTGGTTTAGTCATGCTGGCCACATGACCTGGAAAGCTGTCTGTGGACAAACGGCCTGAAGTGAGATGAGCGCTGCACCCCGTAGTCGCCTTTGACTGGACTTAACCATCCAAGGGTCATTTACCTTTATTTTTATTTTTTACCTTTACCTGTCTGCAATGTGTCCTTGAACTGTGCAGATGCTCCTTCCTTGGCTTCACGGATGCTGGAAAGACGTGTGGATGTCAACAGCTCTGACTTTCGCACAGCTGGAATGTAGCCACTGGGCGAAGTTAAGACTCACTTATGTTGCCTCACTTACTCTGGCCCCTGACCATGCCCACTACTACCCTGTGGCCCCCAGAAGGTTATATGTGAGGGAGTTCGGCCCCCAAGCTGGAAAAGGACCTTCTGGACCGTCTAGAGCGGTTGGGAGCTGGGAGCACTGTTATACAGTGGTTCCACTCCTTCCTCCTGGGCCGTGTTCAGAAAGTGGTGGTGGGGGATGAGTGTTCAGACCCCTGGGCTCTCACTTGCGGAGTGCCTCAGGGTTCCGTCCTCTCTCCCATGCTTTTTAATATCTATATGAAGCCGCTGGGAGAGATCATCAGGGGGTTTGGGCTGGGTGTTCATCAGTATGCGGATGAACCTACGTGGGGCTACCTTTGAAGGTGACCCGGAAACTGCAATTAATCCAGAATGCGGCAGCTAGACTGGTGACTGGGAGTGGCCGCCAGGACCACATAACACCGGTCCTGAGAGATCTACATTGGCTCGCAGCACGTTTCCGAGCACAATTCAAAGTGTTCGTGCTGACCTTTAAAGCCCTAAACGGCCTCGGTCCTGTATACCTGAAGGAGCGTCTCCCCCCCCCCACCGTTCAGCCCAGACACTGAGATCCAGCGCCGAGGGCCTTCTGGTGGTTCCCTCACTGCAAGAATAATAATAATAATAATAATAATAATAATAATAATTTATTATTTGTACCCTGCCCATCTGGCCGGGTCCCCCCAGCCACTCTGGGCGGCCTCCAACAGATATTAAAATACATCAAAATATCACAGGTTAAAAACTTCCCTAAACTGGGCTGCCTTCAGGTATTTTCTGAATGTAGGATAGTTGTTTATCACTTTATAATAATATTATTATATTATTATAAAAGGCTCCCCACCCTTGCTCTAGCTGGGTTGATGCAATTGGGATTGATGTGGATGACTTCCGAAAACATCTCATAGACCAACCATGGTTTGCATTGGAGGCCTGGCTCATTGCACAACTGCAACAGCGAGAGGTGTTGTTGTCAAAGGGTGGGGAGGCGGTGGTTCCATTTGTAGAGACCCAGCATTTATATGGGGATCATTTTCAATGCAAAATGTCCTGATCATTTGCTATGACTCTTTTGCCAGAAGCTCCATGCACTGTATTAACCATCCTGGTGCTTTGTACAGCTTTTAGTAAGCAGCGTGGTGTCAGTCACATTGAAATCTGATGAAACCCAGATTTTTTTTTTAATATTAATTAAAGTTCAATGGATTCCTTATAAAGAATAGATGAAAGGAGCAGCCAGTGACAAGGGAGTCATGGAGCTTGCTTTTCTGAAGATTAACTAAAGCTCCCATGAACTTCCTGCCTGCCTCTCTGGAAGGCTTCCTGGTTGCTGGGCTGTTGTTGTTTCCCCCCTTTATTATTTCACCAGGCTGAAATTATTTCAACAGATTGACAAGTGCTTGTTTACAAAAGGAGGTGAAGGATTAGCATCCCCACAAAGTGAGATGCAAATAGAAAAAAGATGCTGATTTTGTGCTTTAACGTTACTATGTTAACAATCAAGTAGATCAAAAGGTTGCATTTTGTTTGTTTGTTTGTTTTTAGGGAAAATGAAACCACAAGATATAAATGGTACCATATTTCAAGCATATCATGTGTGGGGTGATTGGGGTCTCCAGATTCTTCCTCCCAGTGCTCACCCTGAAGAAGCCATTGCACATGTAGAGTGGTCTTTGCTCTGTCTCTTCTCATATTCTCATCTGTCTTTGCACCCATCCCTGCCATGACCCCAGAGCATGGGATTCCAGGAGAGGGAGGGAGGCTTTGCTCAGTTGGACTTTTCTCTCCTGCAGCATGGGCATTCATCACATTGGGCAAAAGATTCCTGCATGGTCCCTTCCAACTCTACAATACTATGATTCTATGCTTCCCACCTCCCTGTTAAATACTGGTTCCTGGGACTCGTAACTGGGGAGATCACTGTTGCACTCACAATCTGCTTGCAGGTTCCCACGGGCATCTGGTTGACCAATGTAAAAGTAGGATACCAAACTAGGTGGGCCTGATCCAGCATGTCTTAATAGCTTATCATTTCCTTCTCTCTCTCTCTCTTATCCCATTGCCTGGTCTTCAGCTGGGTGTGTGTGTGTGTGTGAGAGAGAGAGAGGTGGCATATCTTGGAGTGAGCACTCAAACACATTCTTGCTTTTCCAAGAGCAAAACCTGCAGACAGCTAAATTTAAAGCACAGTTCGAAAAAGGGAAATGGTGGGGGGAAGGAGAGAGGAGCAGATGCTTTGCTCTCCTCTGTAGACCCTTGTACTTTGATCCCAGAGGGTCTCACTTTGATTTAGATTAACCCCTTTTCCTGAACCAAGAAATAAGCTTGGCTGAAGAAGCCATCCCCCTTTCAAGCAAAACAAGCATTCCTCTGGGGCTTTGCACTGGCTTATTTACGGCAGAAACTTCTCGCGTAGCCAAACCCCTGGATAACTTCTTCTTCTTGCCTCTTCTCTGCCTTTTTCTGAGCTGTTTTCTCTCTTTCTGTTGAAAGTGTGAATCACAACTATAAAAATAGGGCAAGAAGATATGAGTGAGTCAGTTTCCTGAACAAGCATCAGGAACTGCACATTTTTAAAAAAATATATTTCTACAAGAGCTTTCCACCTGCTTGGGAACAATTGCAAACAGGCAAGGGAATGGCGGCAAAAAACTGAATTGCAACTTTGCCTTTCACTTTTGGCTACCGTAAGCCATTAGGCCATAAATTAAAAGACTCAACTTCTGCACCTTTATGGGCTGGTTACAAGCTATATGTTAATTCTTACAGCCATGCCTAAATATGTAAAAATGAAAAAGAAAAGGAGATGCACTACTTTGGATGGGTAACAGATTTAGAATGGAGAACGTAGGGTGTGCAGTTGGACACAAAATGTGCATTTTGGCGGAGGGGAATGTGCTGTTGTGAAGCTGATAATGTGCAGTTGGAAAAATTGGGTTTGGGAAAATGAGACAAGTTAGACTTATTAAGCACTTAAACAGCAGGCAATGTCAGGGACAGCGTGCACACAAATTATTCAAGGGTAGAATGCACTCAGTGTCCATAGTTGAAACAAATTGCTCGAACCGTATTAAAACACCTTATTTGGGGCCAGAATCCACTCTTCTTTAGGCAGATAACATTACTGAACTAAGGCTGATCCATAGATGAATCATCATTGAATGGTAGATAAGCACTTCTGACTCCGATGGAGGAACTGCCACAGACAGGGGATGCAAACAAAAAGCAAATCATGCTTTGTGTTCATGTGGCTTCTTCGTATTATTTTATTGTGTGGCGTCTGACAGGCAATTTGTGCAGTTGGGAAATCTGCTTTTAAAAATCCCTGGGAGAAGGGAGGGCAGAAGCGCTTAAGCTTTTCATTTCCCCATTGTTTCGCCACTCAAATAAACTCCCTCTTTGATTCCTCCTGCTGTGCTTTATATTTGCACTAGGGAACCTCTAACCCCATGGGCGTAATTAGGTCTGCCATACCTCCCTCTTTGGCCCAAGCTATACCTTCCTGTGCTACACCTGACATCATATATGATGTCATCAGGTACGCAGCAGGCAAATAAAGCAGTTCGACAGAAAGTGGTAGAATCTCCTTCATTTGAGTTTTTTTATATTATTATTATTATTAAAGATTTTTTTGATTTACAAAGGTGTGTGCGATGTCTCTCTCGTATTTTTTCCATGTAACATTTTTGCTGATCAGTTTTGTTTGTTGAGACATTAGGAAGAAAAGGGGGAAAGAGGTGGGTGGGGTGGGACCTTCACCCCGGTGTGGTTCCCCTTCATCACACACACAGCCCAACAAGGCAATGACAAAAATCTACCGACGGCATACAAATCAATATGGCTAACCTGATCGAAAACACCCACCCACCCCACTCACACAGGAAACCAAAGATCACCACAGCCAACCACAAATGAACAATCACACCCTACGACCTCTGTCACCTCCAAAGGAGCACAAGTGAACAACAGAGAACCTACACAAACAACGCTGACACCAAACCCTACACATATTAAGTAAAATAAAAATGAGTATTTTAATCAGAGGTTAGATGCTTTGGCTGAGTCGACATCCCTGTATGGAATGGGGGAAGCATCTTAGCTTTTGCAAAAATGTATTGGGACAGCCTTCATTAAGGATATCTACTTGAAAGGAGAAACAGATTCCCTCAGTTCCATTCGAAAATACTCTCTGCTCTGTATTTGACATCTTCCTTCTGGTCTACCTATAATAATTTCTAAAATTAATTCTGGGACTGGAGCATGCACCATTTCCTGCAGCTTCCAGTCCATTCACGAATTTTTAACTCCACAAATAAATGCTGTACATTGATTATTAAAAAAACCCCTCCTGCATAAACGCATCCCCAATGTGATCATCTGTATGATTGCATCAAGAATCTTTTCTGCAAGATGCTTCTGAATGTCTACATAGTCTCCTGTGCATTGATAAAACACAAGGCAAAATGCATCTTCATACAGCCGTTTATATAATAGCACCAAGTTTGCTTCTTCTTTTTCGCCCAGTAAAACTAGCAGCAATCTGTACGTGCACATCATTATCACGGTGAGGAGGAGAGATGCAAAAAATAAGCTATGGTGAACTGCAGTAGTATTCAGGGGCAGACAATGCAAAGGAACCAAAAGATTCCATTACAGAATTTATTTTAAGGATTCTTCTAGTTGAACTTGTATTCAGGGAGGGTGGAATGTAAGGCACAGTAAACCTATGGGATAACAAGGGGAGTGAACCAGGATATTCTCACGTCACTAGTCAGGATGGGAGGACTGAATAAAATAGGAATGGGAGATAAATTCAATTCAGTTCACATCTGAAGGCAAACCTACCTAATTCACACTTTCTTAAAAGACACACAAACCAAAACAAAGCCATGCGTCAGAATTCATACTTCTCTGAATTTTGCAGTGCAGTTCTGTTGCCATGCAATGTATACAAAAATGAATATACCAGGGGAAATGTACACTAAAATGGATATATCGGTGAGAATGACATACAAAAACGCTTTGCATCAGGGGAAGTACGTTTTACAAAATTGTATACGAAATATACATATGAGGAGAAAAGGTTTTTGTTTTTTTTACTGCTCCTAGTCACTGTGCCAAATTAAGAGTGTCATTTCATATGCAACAATTCAAATCTACTGAAGATACAACTGACACAAAAAGATGTCATTTAAAAGAGACAGGTCTTCAATAGGCACCAGATAGACAATAGAGATGGGCCCTGATTGATATCTAATGGGAGAGAATTGCAAAGGGTCAGTGCCACCACATAGGCCAAATTCCAACATTTTACACAACAGAAATCCTGATGAGCTGAGATCTGCAGGAGACCCTGTCTTGTAGAAGGCAGTGATTAGTTGGGTCTTTTAAAAACAAACAAAAAACACAACACCTTAAACTTGATGCTTCTGCCACTGGAAGTGGTGGCCATGTTTTCTCCTTAAAAAAGACCCCCCCAAAAATGAAGTTGCTCATCAGCCATCGCCAAACTGATTCAATACATTTCTGCTCTCCCATTTTGGGGGGCAACTGAACCTCATCCATATGAGAAAGGAACAAAAAACTGGGTAAACCCATCACAACTCTTCTACGAAATGTGTGTGCTCAGGGCTTATTGAAGAGATCTGGCTTGTAATTCTATCCTTCCTGCTAATCCATTCATAATTTCTTTCATCTGACAACCACACCAACTTAATTGTGTGCTTTATTTTGTGGCATACTTTTACCACCCTCATTATAACTGAAAACATGTTTGGGGTTACAACGAAGAGAAAACAACTCTGGCATTTGATAGAGTGAGTGGGGAAGCTCCGAGAGAATAAAACGTTTGTCAAAGTCAATTGAAACAGTTGGTTCCAATTAAGCAGAACACAGTCGGTCAAAGAAATGAAATCCAAGCTTTTTTTGGGTTGTCCCCTTATGGGAAAGTTAAAGTTTCCCATTTCAGAAGACACTTAGCCAATGGCAGAGCCGGCCCAGGACATTTCACTGCCTGAGGCAGAAGAGCGGACTAATGAAACCTGTTAACAGGAGTTTTCCTAGCACAACAGGGTGTCCTCCCTCCCACTGTGTGCCCCCCATGCACCCTGAAATTGGCCAGAGAGGGAATTGGGAGGACCCCCCAGGATAGCATGTGGGCGGGGAGAGAGGGGGGTCATTCTATCTGGCAAGCTGAAAAGCTTGAGCAGATGCAATGACTGGCATAGCACCAAACTGCATTCCTCCCAAAGTTCTGAAGGATAACTAAGTCATTTTGGCACTTGAGACAGAAAGCCCCACAAGCATCTCTGACTGGAAATAAAATTATAATAATAGTACATGAATAAACTAACATTTCGTAGCCCTTTCATGAGACCCAAGATTTGCTTTTGGAGGTGGCCAACTCGCTTTGCCTAATGGTGGGACTGGACCAGGACAATGGCAAAATTAACATGATCGGGTGGTCTCTTCCACACTGACATTTTGTACTGAAATCAGAATTGCTTATAGTGGTGTAGTTGTCTCGCCACCCTCACTGGAACGCTTGGTAGGGATGTGGGATCTCGGTGGCTGCTCCCAGAGTTTGGAACTTGCTTCTCAGAGTAGTTAGGCTGGCTCCCTCTTTGTTGCCTGTAAACCGCCTCAAGTCCCTGTTAGGTGAAGGTTCTGCACTTGCTTTGCTGGTGTATTCATTATTTGCTTTATTTGTCCAGCTCATTTTTTTAAAATAGCCTTTAATTCAAAATAATATCAATGTGTTTCACAACACAATAAAACATATTATATTATATAATAATAATAATAATAATAATAATAATAATAATAATATTTTTTTATTTATACCCCACCCATCTGGCCGGGTCCCCCCAGCCACTCTGGGCGGCCTCCAATAGATACCCAAAATACATTAAAATATCACAAATTAAAAACTTCCCTAAATAGGGCTGCCTTGAGGTATTTTCTGAATGTCAGATAGTTGTTTATCGCTCTGACCTCTGATGGGAGGGCGTTCCACAGGGCGGGCGCCACTACCGAGAAGGCCCTCTGCCTGGTTCCCTGTAGTTTGCTTCTCGCAGTGAGGGAACCACCAGAAAACAATGAAATAAAACCCTGCTAGTAAAACAACAGGGGCTTGGGAATGCCTGGACAAACATGTGGACTTTTAACAATCGTCAAAAGAGCAAAGCAATTGATGGCTGCTGAATTGCCCATGGGAGATCATTCCACAAGGTGGGTATCACTGCAGAAATGGTCCTCCTTCCAGAGGGGAGGAAATGGGCTTCCACTAGAGACAGCAACACCAGAAAGGCCACCTCTGATGATCAAAGTGAACAAGCAAGTCTATATTCTGTTTGATATTTATGAAGTCTTGGTTGACTGCCACAATGAGAAGGTGACAGCCTGGCAATAGGGATGGAGGATAAATTCAGATTTCAAAATGAACTTTCCCAAATAATTTGAGTACCAAGATGTATCCGTCCTTTGAAATTCACCCGGTCTCAAATTTTGCAGTGCAGTTCTCCAGACAAGTAATGTGCAGGGGTGTGTGTGTGTGTGCACATTTTAGTGGAAAATAACATACAAAAACGCATTATATTTGGGAATGTCGCTTTGAAAAATTTTCATTAGGCATAATCGATTACAAAAATGTGCATACTGAGAGAAATGCAAACTAAAATACAGACAATTTTTTATGCAGGTTTTATAAGTTAAAAAACAATGCAAACTTAAGCAGAAATGTGCGTAAGATGAACTGACCTTAAGCTTAGAAAAATGAGAAGCTAACAGAAAGCAAAACTGACAGCTTCACCCATCCCAAACAAAGTCACTTTCAAGAACTCAAAACAATGGGGAATATTCATAGAATTGTAGAGTTGGAAGTGACCATGACAGTCATCTAGGTCAACCCTCTCCAATGCAAGAATCTTTTGCCCAACGTGATGTTCAAACCCACAACCTGAGATTAAGAGTCTTAAGTAACCTCTACTGTCTGAGCTGTCCCAGGACAATGCAATGATAGTCCCACTCAGAGAATAGAAACATTGATGTTAATGGTCTTGATTAATGTAAAGGTAAAGGTACCCCTGACCGTTAGGTCCAGTCGCGGATGACTCTGGACTTGCGCACTCATCTCACTCTGTAGGCCGAGGGAGCTGGCGTTTGTCCACAGACAGTTTTTCTGGGTCATGTGGCCAGCATGACTAAGCCACTTCTGGCGAACCAGAGCAGTGCACGGAAACGTCGTTTACCTTCCCGCTGGAGGGGTACCTATTTATCTACTTGCACTTTGACGTGCTTTCGAACTGCTAGGTGGGCAGGAGCTGGGACCAAGCAACGGGAGCTCACCCCGTCGCGGGGATTCAAACAGCCGACCTTCTGATCAGCAAGCCCTAGGCTCTGTGTTTTAGACCACAGCGCCACCCACGTCCCCTCTTGATTAATGTAGGCTACATTAATTTCAGTGGTCTAATTTCAGTAGAGTTTAGTTGAATACAACCAGTGGCTCTAAATTTGTCAATCTTGCTAATTCAAATCTGGGGAATGGAATGTGGGAAAAAGTCAAAGTGAAGATACATTAGCAAGTATTTGGGTTTGGCAGAGGCTTCTCCACCTTTCTTTTTGCGGCATTTGAGCAAAGTTGGAGGCTGGCATGGAAATACACAGTGCGCAGAATATGTCAGCTGTTGTAATTGAATAATCTAAAAATGTATTCATCACAACCATGTACCTGGAGACATTGAGAAATGAAAGGCATCTGCAGCTGGGCTGCCAGAGCAAAAAAATTTTTTTATAAAAAAAAATAAAAATAACAAAGGCTGGCATTAGGACTTAATATCATCTTTTGTTTTGCCAAATCGACATTGTCTGCTGGAGGACCCCAGAGCTACCCAAAACAAAACAGAACAGAACAAAATCAAGTGTTGAGGAGCCAGAATTGCATTCCTTGTTCCAAATGATTCAGCTAGGAATATTCCACTTCAAGGACTCGACTGTGACAGAAACACAAGAGAAGCATTCAGAAGCTGTCTTTTGTTATTTTAGTAAATGACTCCCCAATCCAATGGATGCTTTTCGGTGTGACGAGGCCCCTCCCACTCACTCGCATCGCATTCTCTTGGCAAACAATGACTGTTTTAAACAAAAGAGGTGTTACATACGAAGATATCACAATTACATTGGAGAACCAATCTAATCTGGCAGGAATAAATGGAACTCTGGGCTGAGACAAATTGAACGCTCAGAAGCATCTGCCATGGAATCCATTGGCTGATCCCAAAATTGGAAGCTCGGAAAGGGGAATTGTACAGCTAGAGACAGAAAACCTGCAGCCACGTTTCTGAAAAGTTTCAATGTGTAGCTACATTCCATGGGTGTTTCATTGCGGAGGTGGGGGAGCTATGGCCCTCTCGATGTTTTTGAGCTTCGAACTTCATCAACCACAGCCAGTATGGCCAATGGCCAATGATAAGAGGATTTGCATTTCAATTACATTGGGGTGGGGGGTCATAGGTTGACCCTGTTTGGTAGATGCTTCAGAGACCAGGCCACAGGCTCTGGGTTTTGGAGGTCCCATGGGCAAGATGTTTTCAGTGGTCCACCCTCCCCAAAAGGAACTCTCTTCTCCTCAAGAGCCAGCGTGGTATAGTGGTTAAGAGTGGTGGATTAGTAATCTGGAGAACTGGGTTCACTTCCCCGTTCCTCCACATGCAGCTGTTGGGTGACCTTGGGCTAGTCACAAGTCTCTCAGCCTCACTCACCTCACAGAGTGTTTGTTGTAGGGGAGGAAGGGACAGGAGATTGTTAGCCGCTTTGAGACTCCTTAAGGGGAGTGAAAGGCGGGATATCAAGTCCCAACTCTCCTCCTCCTCCTCCCCCTCCTCCTCCCTGATGTCCACACTGCCTATTTGCTTGTCCTCTCTGTTTGTATGACGGGGGTGGGGTGGGGAGGAGAGAAGGAATGTATCACTGTTTGCTCAGAGAGGGCAGATTAATAGGTAGTGATAGCAAGGAAGGTCTGGGGGGGTTAACACCCTTTATAGCTGCAAGGTGTGCAGAGGAGGGTGACCAAGTTCATCAAGGATCTGGAAACCAGACTTTATGAGGAATGATTGAGGGAGCTGGGCATGTTTATCCTGCAAAAGAGGAACCTGAGAGGAGATACGAGAACCATCTTCAAATATCTGAAGGGGCTGTCACATGGAAGGTGGAGCCAGCTTGTTTTCTCTTGCTCCAGAGGGTAGGACCCGGACCAATGGATTCAAGTTACAAGAAAGGAGATTCTGACTAAACATCAGGAAGAACTTCTAGAGGTATGAGCTTTGGCAGCTGCCCAGAAATGCCTCCCTCTTACGCCAACCCTGCCTCAGGTTTAGCAAAACAACAACAGCCATGACGTTTCCGCAAATGATAAAAGGATGTTTTGAAGATCATTTGTTTACCTGCAGTTTGCTTTCCTGGCCTTCTTTGGGAGGAAGGGCCAAATGTGAGTTTGATTTGTAAATAAAGAAGCTTGCCAAAGTTTGCCTTCAGTTTTGTTCACGGGCCACACCGTTTCCATCCGTCCACTCCTTGACGCTGCCTCTCCGAAGGAGTGTTGCGAGGCTTCAAAAACTCTTCGGAGAGCTTTGAAAACAGCTTCTAGCTTATGCTGCATATGCACAAAGTGTTATTCAATTACCGGAGAGATTCATCACAGCAAAAGCTAGGGTTGATTAACATTTCTCCTTGCAGTCGGTGCATACATTTGCAGATCACAAAAAGAAAACTAGTATCAATTAAGTTAATTTGACTTGTATCCATTTTCAAATGAATTATTTATAATTGATTTAAGAAAGATGAAGTCTCAAAGATCATCAAAATGGCAATAAATTATACCCTTCTAACAAGCTTCCAACACCCTGTGGTTTTAGGACTCTTTGTTTTAATTGAAACTAAAGTGCTTCAATTACACATTATAATTAAAAAGTTTCTGGATCGAATGATCCATCTTTGAAAAATGAATGAAGCAAGTGCTCCCCAAAAAGAGAGAGAAATCTCCATGCGTCCCGGGAAATTTCTTTGTAGATAATGATAAACTGTGCTTGTTTATTCATATACCAAATTACAATTCATTAATTGATAAACAAACTTAAAACAACAACAACAACAGGAAATTCAAGTTGCTTTGTCATTTGCGATGACTTCCAGTCCATTTCTGGGCTTAATTCAAAATGTTGACCTTCATCTTTAAAATCCTACAAAAGTTGGAGTTAGGCTACCTACAGCATGGATGCCTCATCTAGAATATAATAGAACCTGCCACCTTAATAATAGAATGGTAGCAAGAGGTCCAGAGGGTGGCAACATGAGAACGAACCTTTTCTGTGGTAGCTCCCTGCTTATGGAATGCTCTCCCCAGGGAGATTCGCCTGGTGCCTTCATTGCATATTTGTAAGCACCAGGAAAAAGCAATGCTCTTCTTCCAGGCCCTTGGCTAATTGTTTGTGTGTGTTTGGGGGGGGTGTCATTGTTATTGTTCGTTACTACTGTGTTGTGCATTTTTGTGTTTTTATTTTGTCAACCACCCTGTGATCCTCACATGAAGGGTGATACGAAAATCAAAGTAGTAGTAGTAGTAGTAGTAGTAGTAGTAGTAATGGATGGGGAACATTTGCTGCAATGGGTGTTTGGCTGTTAACCAGAAGATTGGTGGTTCGAACCCACCCAGGGATGACCGCGGGGAAGATTCCTGAATTGCATGGGGTTGGACTAGAATTGTTCCAACTCTGCAATTCTATCTTATGATTCTAAAGTGTTGCTGGGCTACAACACACATCATCTCAGACTATTGGCCATGCTGGCCAGGACTGATGGGAGCTGGGGTTCAACAATCCCTGGAGGGTCTCTGGTTCCATGTACCTGACTTAAAGGATGGTTTCCTCCCAGATTTATCTTCCTGGACTTTGAGATCTTCTCCATGTTGCCCTTCTTAATTCATGGAGAGTAAGTATGCCTCTGAAGACCAGTTTCTGAGAATCACAGGTAGGGAGAGTGCCCATGCACTCATCTCCTACTTCTGGGCTTCCTACAGACATCTGGTTGGACACTGTGGGAGCAGGATGCTGGACTAGGTCTTGGGCCTGATCCGGCAGCTTCTTATGTTCTTATATGCTGCTGAGGGTGGCTTCTAGGAATAGGGCCTTTTCGATGATGGCACCCCAATAATGAAATATCTTCCCAGAGAAGCTCACCCAAAACCTACGTCCTGGTCTTTTTAATGCCAGGTTTTTATTTCCCCAGGATTTTAAAACTTTAAACCTTTTTTGTGATTTACAGATTTGTTATTCCTTGAATGTTAAGATCTGTGAAGTTTTTGGTACTGTTGTGAGTTTGATTATACTGCATTGTCCTTCCTTGCTTGGCTTTATGCTGCATTAAGATGTGATGGTTTTAATTTTGTACATCATTGTTTTCCTTTTACCATAAGCGGCCAAGAGATTTATTGCTATTGGGCAGCATATAAATAAATACTGGTCTGAATCTGGATTTTGCCCTGCTTAGAGTAGACCCATTGAAGTCATGTAGAACTTAAGTCCCACAGCTTGCATCTAGACCTAGCAATTCCTAGGGCAGGGCCAAAGTTTGGGTGAAGAACATCAGCTTTGGATACAGAAAGTCCGTGGTTCAATCGCCCGTGTTTCCAGCTAGGGCTGGGAATGTTGTCTGGTTGAAACCCTGGAGAGCTACTGGAAATTAATGTAAAGAACACTGCATGGTATTCAGTGCTAGACCCATTGAGGTTAATGGGCATGACTAACTTTCAATGGATTTACTCTGAGTAGGACTTGGTGGAATGCAAAGCACTGTGCTAAATGGACCAGTGGTCTGATTCACAATGTGGCATCTTCCTGTGACAAAATCATACTTGACTAGCGGTCTAAAGAGCTGTCACTAATACTGGAGATTTCTGATTGGGCAAATTCTCTCAAGAAAGAGTTTGGTGAAGGCCAGCATTATTTTGAAGGATCATTATCTCCAGTAATGATCTGTTAATGATAGATTGGTCCCTTTGTATGCAGGAATCAGTCTGCGTTGGAGGGGTTCAGGTGAACATGCTTCCTCCCCTCCCACCTTCCTACTTGCATTGACTTTTGAAGTCATCCTGCACTGGGAATCCATTAGAAACAGTTTGTCTGGGAAGTGTGGTGCCCTGTGGACTCCACAGCCAACACTCACTAAACAAACTGTAAAAATCTATCTTGCGTAATGAGGATTGGCTGTGAAGTCTATTGAGTGCTGGACCTAGACTGCCTGCCAAAATTCAAAGCAAAACAGAAACAGGGCTGAATATTGTCATTTGGGCAATACAAACATCCCCGTACATTGGTTGTTTGCCGCAATGTCGGCATCAGCACAGGTTTGAAAAAGCCCACTTGCACAGATGAATTTCATGTGTATACTTTTTATATCTCCGTTCTCTTATCCCAACAGTTTTTTTTTGTGTGAAGGCTGCTCTGAATGTTTCGCCTGCCTGAATTTCTACACATTCAGGGGGCATGCAGCGTGAGTGTATATGTGTGTGTGAAACCACCCCAAATATCAGGAGTTGGAGGTGCCCCTTTCAACAGTGGCCACTGCTAAAGATCCACCTCCGCAAACCCAAACACAGCTGTCTTTCAAAATTTGTATGTTTGCCCAAACTTCACACAATAAATGTATTTATTAGGTGATGTTTGGAATAAAATGCTCATGAATTTTAAAGAGGGTTTTCTGAATAAAAATAGACTTGAAAATTGCTGCAGAAATATGTCAGCTGAATTTAATATTTGAAAAATGAGAAACTGAAATGGATAGATTCACATATCCCTTTTTGTAGCCAATGTTAGTCCTGCTCTGAATAGAATTTAGTTGGCTACAACTCACAGTCCACCTGGATTGTATAGTTTCTTCTTTTATTTCCTACTGGATTTGTAAGCTTCAGAAATCCTAAAGAGGGATTGTGTATAAGCCAGTTCCCTAGGTTCAGGAAGAGGGGAGGGGGATAAAAATCCCTCTCTTAGTTTTCAGTTTATCTTCGAAAATGGAAAAAAAGACTTCTGGTCATAGTATCACTATATGCTTTCCAAAAATGGCTTTGCTTTAAAACAAAGTGGAACATTATCTCAAGACTATAAAGCATTAAGCCGGATTGTTACAACAAAGAAAAAAATAGGCTGGATTAGGTGACTCCAAGAACCCTATTGCACAATATTTCCACGTTAAGTCTTACTACGCTGGAGTGAACTTTTCAGAGCATCGATTATCTGTACATTTCTGTTAGGGTAGTGTAATAGATGTTCACGGGAGCTCAGGGGGAAAAGTGAAAACATAAGATATTAGTCTCTCTTTGTTCATGTTACGGTAGTTAAAGGAACGGCAGTTGCCTCAGAAATGTTGCCTGGAGCAAAAATGTGACGTATATGTGGGTTTTCTTCCATAGGCGAAATGTCTAGGGAATTCTCAGAGCAGAGTTTGGATAGGTTGCTGCAATTTCTCAGACTAGGTGCTCACTAGTCCCAAATCCTACCAGGATTAATTTTGCTTCAGGTGGCACATCTGAAGGATACTGAGAAGGCCATGGTGATCATTCCTGGAAAAGAGGAAATTCAAAAGGAATCTGCAATGTGAAACTTCTTTGTAGCAATCCATCAAGAGGTTGAGTGTTATTGCTCGTGCAATCATCACTAGGGATGGAGGAGGCATTCAAGCTCACTTTGCACATAGAGGTGGACCTAATTTGCAAATAGCAGTTGCCCTTTGAAATTTGCACCTATCAGAATTTCACAGTGCAGTTCGCTAGCCACGTTATGTGTACAAAAATGCATATACTGTATACTAAAGTATGCATACAAAGGCATTGTATGTTGAAGATTCATTCCCCATGTCTGCTGTCATGGGATTGTTGTTTATCACATCACTGTATGTGTTTTCATTCCACAGAATGGGAAGTGATGAAGACAGGATGTTTGTGTTACCATGTTTCCTGAAGTGGGACTATTGTCCTTTGTCCTTTCTCTTTGCTGTCTGATGCTAGAGAGAGAGGGAGCCATGTTGCAGTGCTCCGTGTGTGTTTATATGTAAATAAAAGTAGATTAGCCAAAATGCTGAGTTGCTGAGTTCTGTTACGCAACTGCGCAACCTCTGCGGATCCGTAAGTGTGCTGATGTTTCTTGGCATCGGTCGCTGTGATGTTCGGGCTGAAGAATGCTTTTGAAGCTCCCAAACGATCGACCAGGAGGGAGGGGACATGCCAGTCCGGCATGTGTCTCTGCCAGGGTGCTACTCGTCAAGCAAAACCTGCTTTTTTTAAAAAAGCCCATTGGGCAAATTTACATATAGAAATGCAGATGAATTTTCACAAGAACATTAACAACAACAACAACAACAACCCACAAAGTGTTGTGGAAATGTGGGGAACTGAAGATTGGAAAAATGAGAAGCTTCAATTGAGAGGTTTGCACAGACATGGTTGGTATTTTATCAGAATATCCAATGCAAAGATCGGCCCAACAAACTGTTCTATGTGAAAGGGACCTCTGTGAATAATGTCATTAGCAGCATCTGAATTTTTCTGCTTTTAATTTCCTTGTGACTTCACTGTTCACAATCTCCACTCCCTAGGGGGTTTGCAGTGACCGCAATATTTGCTATGAAACAGGCTTATCTGTTTCTGATCCACTCTGTGTCACTTCACATTGATTCATTATGCAGATCCAAATCTGAAATTCTGTTTCAGTCCTTGTTGACTATAATACAGAGACTAGAAATGGTGATCATTTGTTTTTCCTTTTCACCCAAGAGGGTGAAATTGGCAAGCATAGCAACCCCTCCAGAATGGAGCGAGCCTGCCAAATTTTAGCCAGATCCACCCAGGGGTTTTTGTGCATGGAACTTTTACATTTCTTCTGAAAAGAAAAGAAAAAGTAACTTGTTTTATTTTCTGCCTGATTTAGATGCAAATAACAAGCATGCTTACAATTTCTGAGCGAACGAAGCCTGCTAAATTTCAGAATCACTGTAGTGGTTTTCTCTTGCAAGTGGAGATTTCACTATATTGGGTGGGGAAATCGAAGCTACATTTTGTCCCCTGGTTTGGGGGTTGTGGGCGCAATCAGTTTGAAAACTAGGGACATTAGAAAAATGTCTTTGGTAAGAAATCTGCTGAAGTTCAGACAAATAGGTATTGCTTCTATTGTAGTATGTGATTTGCCTTCATTTTTTTTTTTTTTTTTTTACAAAAATCTAGAAAGTCACAGGTTTTTCTCACACATACACCCTGAGAATTATGGGATGTTTTTTCCTTTGTTGGGCAAGGAAATGATTGGAAAAGAAGCAGGCCACCCCAGTCGTCTAATTCCGCTGCCTACGTCCTGCTCTCACAACCAAAATTCAGAGGAGAACAATGACCCACTTGAAGAACAGTTCAGGTGATTTACTTCAACCACCCCTCCCCAAATCACTGTGATTGGCATGCCCTGCGAAAATAATTCACTGTGATTAAAAACTACACCTGCCCATCAAAATGAAAAATCTCCTTACCCTTTCATTCTCCTCTCCACCCACTCCCTTCTTGAGCTCAGGTTGTTTCCTCAGTTAGTGGGTTTTGTTTCTCAGTAAAGAAAAGGGTGTGTGTGAGAGAGAGGGGGGGATGTTATATGTTTGGCAGTTTTGCAAAACCACAGTGTGCCTTGAAAGCTTATGAGGCCCCTGATCTGCCTCATGGAGCCTTGTGAAAAGCACAGTCCAATTCAGGAATGTGAGATCATACCCCGAAAAAACCCCCGTTTGCCTTGTGATTTGCAGCATACACAGAACTAATGCACACCGCTAGGAACTATTAGGGTACAGTTTAAGTCCATCATGTTATCTATCTGTTAGCTTAAATAATCATAAACCATGAAGTCCGTATATTTAAGACTGTATGAGTAGTCTGGGGAAAGGGCTATAGTTCAGTACATCTGCCCCCCCCCATGCAGGAGGTCCCAGGCATCTCCACGTACGGCTGGGAATGCCCCCATCTGAAACCCTCAAAAGCTGCTGCCAGTCAGTGTGGACAATACTGAGCTAAATGGACCATTGATCTAACTTAGTTTAAGGCAGCTTCCTAAGTTCCCACTTTTCACCTGATGAAAGAGGAATATTGTGGGGAGAGAATGATGCAATGCACCTCCAGGTGTTTTTTTGGGGAGGAAAACTAATAATAATAATAATAATAATAATAATAATAATAATAATAATAATATTTTTTTTGGTACCCCGCCCATCTGGCCGGGTCTCCCCAGCCACTCTGGGCAGCCTCCAACAGACATTCAAATACATTAAAATATCACAAGTTAAAAACTTCCCTAAATAATGCTGCCTTGAGGTATTTCCTGAATGTCAGATAGTTGTTTATCTTTTTGACCTCTGCTGGTAGGGCGTTCCACAGGGCGGGCGCCACTACCGAGAAGGCCCTCTGCCTGGTTCCCTGTAGCTTTGGTTCTCGCAGTGAGGGAACCGCCAGAAGGCCCTCAGCGCTGGATCTCAGTGTCCGGGCTGAACGGTGGGGGTGGAGACGCTCCTTCAGGTATACAGGACCGAGGCCATTTAGGGCTTTAAAGGTCAGCACCAACACTTTGAATTGTGCTCGGAAACATACTGGGAGCCAATGTAGTTCTCTCAGGACTGGTGTTATGTGGTCCCAGCGGCCACTCCCAGTCACCAGTTTAGCCGCCGCATTCTGGATTAATTGCAGTTTCCGGGTCACCTTCAAAGGTAGCCCCATGTAGAGCGCATTGCAGTAGTCCAAGCGGGAGCTAACCAGAGAATGCACCACTCTGGTGAGACAGTCTGCGGGCAACTAACAAAAAAAAGCCCGTTTGAGCTTTTTTTTTTTTTTTTTAACTTTCTCCAAGTTCATTCAACTGCTTTTTAAAAAAAGGCTCCCATTTAGAGAGCTTCATATTTACATTCCACCGCAGAAATATTGACACAGCATATTGCTAATTACTGCCCCGATTCCAGCTAACTTGACTCATGCAAAGACTTGCCCTTTAAGCTCTTTTAAGGGTCAAAGGCTTTGGCCTCTCCGGAGAGCACAAAGTGTTGCGGCAGACACTCCCTCCACACAAAAACGGAGGGTGGAGAAACATTGCCCACCCACCCAGAGATCTGACGGTGCAGAGGATTCAGAAGACGAACAAGAGGCACAGAGCTGTCTAGCAGCAATCAGTGTGGGATGGGAGGGGAGGGGGAAGGAATCTGACAGCCACCACAAAAGCTCCAAGTGTGCCCAGAGAGACACTGACGTGAAAATTAAGACACGCTGTTCCTCAGGGAAGTTTCAACAAACCCCTACAAATTATTTACCACCGGAAGCCCTGATTTCGAGTGAATCAACAAGACGGGGAAACGAAAGTCAAAAGGGTTGTACATGGTGTTTCTCTCCGTACAGGTGTCTCTGGCATTAATGAGCCTCTGGGAGCCCAGGCGTTGCAGAAGATGGCACCAGGGGGGATTACAGCTTGTACAAGCAGACCTGAAAAAGACATGCGTGGGGCATGCGCTGGGTTGTAATTAAAGCCACAAGCCTTCATGTTTTCAGGGAGACCAGCTGCAAAGAGTTTCGAACCTTTCCGCAGCCTGGGATTAAAAATAGATCTTTAAAAATGAGGGAGGAAGAAAGGGAGATGGGATGGGAGGCGTCTGTTAACCATACTTCTTTCCTGCATCTGTTTGACAATCCTAGAGAATTTTTTTTTGGACAGTCTAAATGCTCAGAGATGGGAGGGTGAGTGTTGATTGTGACCAAAATGTGAGCATCATTGTTGAGGAGCATGCAAGGGTTAGAGAGGCGGTCTACCGAAGAACATAAGAGCCTGCTTGTTGTTGTTTAGTCGTTTAGTCGTGTCCGACTCTTCGTGACCCCATGGACCAGAGCATGCCAGGCACTCCTGTCTTCCACTGCCTCCCGCAGTTTGGTCAGACTCATGTTGGTCGCTTCAAGAACACTGTCCAACCATCTTGTCCTCTGTCGTCCCCTTCTCCTTGTGCCCTCCATCTTTCCCAACATTAGGGTCTTTTCCAGGGAGTCTTCTCTTCTCATGAGGTGGCCAAAGTATTGGAGCCTCAGCTTCAGGATCTGTCCTTCCAGTGAGCACTCAGGGCTGATTTCCTTCAGAATGGATAGGTTTGATCTTCTTGCAGTCCATGGGACTCTCAAGAGTCTCCTCCAGCACCACAATTCAAAAGCATCAATTCTTCGGCAATCAGCCTTCTTTATGGTCTAGCTCTCACTTCCATACATCACTACTGGGAAAACCATAGCTTTAACTATACGGACCAGGCTAGATCAGGCCAATGGCCCAGCTAGTCTCACAGTGTCCAACCAGATGCCTATGGGAAACTCATAAGCAGGATTTGGGCACAAGAGTAACACTCTGTTCTCCTGTGGTTTCCAGCAGCTGGTATTCAGAAGCATTGCTGCCTCTGGCTGCAGAGGCAAACCACAGCCATCATGGTTAGTAGCCATCAATAGTCCTCTCTTCCATGAATTTGTCTTTTTTATAATAATTTTTATTGATTTTACATATATTCACAATGCGTAACATCATATCCACTTACTTAATCTCTTTGGCTCACTGAGCCTTGTGACTTCCCTCCTTCCAGTAGCACCTTAGAGACCAACTAAGTTTGTTATTGGTATGAGCTTTCGTGTGCATGCACACTTCTTCAGATACATGCATACGAAAGCTCATACCAAGAAAAAAATTAGTTGGTCTCTAAGCTGCTACTGGAGGGATTTTTTTTATTTTGTTTGCACTATGGCAGACCAACACAGCTACCTACCTGTAACTAAATTTGTCATCTTTGCATTTCACTTCCTTTCTTACTCTTGATATATCGTTACCTATAATATTACGTTACTCAACTTGAATAAGTAGCATCTTACAGATCTTCAGATAACCCTGCTAATGATGATAATTGCTTACAGTTGTCTTTCAAATATAATATAAATTTGTTCCAGTCTTTTTGGAATGCTTGGTCTCGCTGGTTCTGGATTCTTCCCATCAGTTTCACAATTTCTGCAAAGTCCATCAGTTTCGTCTGCCACTCTTCTTTTGTCGGTACTTCATGTTGTTTCCACTTTTGGGCTAACAAGATTCTTGCCGCAGTTGTTGCATATATGAACAGTTTTTTATCTTGTCTCGGTATCTCTTTACCTACTATACCCAATAGGAATGCTCCTGGTTCCTCCATGAATTTGTCTAATACTCTTCTAAAGTCATCTAGGTTGATAGTCTTCACACTGCCTCTCGTGGAGGTATCACTGCTTCCTGTCTGAATCTTTTTGGATGCTCATCAAGAGCATCAGGGGTGTGTATGTGCCAGGATTTAATAAGATAATAAGATAATATTTATTGTCATTGTCCCCTTGTGGGAACAACAAAATTACTTGGTTGCTCTATCCACTCAGATAAGGCACTCCACATAAATTTAAAATAACTACATAACACTAATTAAAACAGTACAATACAATACAATACAATACAATAACAAGTAAAATAAAATGACTTCAAAGTCCAGACTTTCCATTCAAGGCCAAAATTGCTCTGGAGAAGAAACTGTTCCTGAAACGGCTTGTTATCACCTTCATTGTCCTGTATCTCCATCCCGATGGCAGGAGCTCGAAGAAACAGTGACCAGGGTGTGATGGATCTCCTACTATGTCCAGTGCCTTTCTGTGGCACCTGGTGGTATAGATTTGCTCTAAGGTGGTGAGTGAACAGCCAATAATGCTCTCTGCTGTCTTAACCATTCTGCACAACCCCATCCTATCCTGAGAAGTACAGCTTCTGTACCACACACATAAACCATAAGTGAGCACGCTCTCAATGGCACAGTGATAGAAGGCAAGCGGCAGCTTTTGCGGAAGATGGTTTTTCCTTAGAATTCTCAAAAAGTACAGTCTCTGCTGTGCCTTCTTCACAAGCCCCATTGTGTTGACACTCCAGGACAGATCCTCCTGTAACTCAATGCCCAGAAATCTGAATGTTGTTACCCTCTCCATGCAGATTCCATCAATCAAACATGGCTGGACATCGTTCTTCTGTCTCCTGAAGTCCACCACAAGCTCCTTTGTTTTCTTTGTATTTATGAGCAAGTTATTAACTCTGCACCACTCTGCACTTTGAATGATTTGTAAACCTGCACTGTCTCTGATCCAGCTCCGAACATATCTCTCAGCACCACATGTCTCAGTGGCATTGACTCAGACAGGAAGGATTACAAGGTTCTCCCATCACGATCCACTGGCTCACTGTAAAGCAAGATCTGGGAGGATGAGCTGAGGATGGAACAAAATTGCTTCCTGGGTCACTGGAACAAAATGACCTTCCCTTTTCAAAGTGGGGCTGGCATGCAGTGAAAGGGAGCAAGAGGAGCCTCAGTCCCAGTTGTTGCACAGCTCACTCTCCCAATCAATGAGATGTACCCAACATAATCACTCTCATAGTAGACACATTGAAACCAACAGGCAAAGTTGAATGGATTTTAAAGCTAATGGATTATGTGGAATTGGCCAAACTAACAGCAAAAATAAGAGAATGTGGCGGACTATTTATGGAAGAATGGAAGCCCTTTTTTGGAACATCTGAAAAAATATCATCATCAGATGAAATCTTGATTTGAAATATGAGCTGTGGTAGAAAAATGATAATATATGAAACAGAAGAATATGTATTAGGTGAACCGTTTATTAGAATGCAGTGTTTAAATGGGATGGGATTAAGAATAGCATGGAAAGACAGGATGTCAAAGTTTAAAGAGAAACGTGTAACAAATTTGAAATCTGGAATTTATTTGCAAAGATTTCAAAGCTTAATAAAAATTTGACACACACACAAAAGAAATTAACAGACAAAGCCAGAGGTGTAGTGGTTTGAGGTCATGGGTCTTGGTGGTTAGTGTGTTGGGGTAGGGTTCAAATTCCCCCTCAGCCATGAATCTCACTTGGTGACTAGGGCTGTAATTCTCTCTCAGCATAGGGTCGCTGTGAGGATACAAGCAGAAGATAACCATGCACACCATTTTAAGCTTCTTTGGGGGGGGGGAGGGAGGGTATACTTTAAAAAACTTTGAGAACTGAAATAAATTTTCAGGCAAATTGGAAGATTCCGGTGGTAATATTTGTCAGGGAAGCTGGACTGTAGATAGATAGACAGACAGACAGATAGATAGATGTGTATGTATAATTGTATTGAGATTATTTTGGAGTTCATGCTATATATCATCCACTCCAAAATAATCCCAATAAAAATAAAATTTACAGATTTGATTGCTGTAAATTGATTTCTCCCCTAGATATGAATAAACGACCTGGGCTAAATGGCAGTTCCTGTGCAAAGAATTTCATTTAAGCTTCATTGAATTGAAAGGCTCAAGCCGACTCAACGCTTCCAACTTCCTAGCAAGGAGCAGAAAATCTACCTGACAGTTGCCATGGGAACACGAGCAGGAAGAGCTAACCACCAGCCTATAAATCCACAGAGAAACCTTTCTTAATTGGAAGGCCTTTAACCCACACATTTTCCTCATAGCTTCAGAGCTTATTTCTAAAGAGATTATTAAATTCCTCAATTGACTTATGAAGGATGCTTCCCACTATATTACGGTGCTCTGGGTTGCTCGTTCTTTATATCTGTTTCCAAAATTACAAAGCAGAGCAAGGCTGATAAAAGTTAACATAGATGTTTCAATGAAAAATCCATAGGATAGACTCAAAATAACTTCAATGGTCTTGCTCATCTGTGAAAAGAAGAGAGGGGGGAGGAAAGGGGAGAAGAGGAGAGGAGACGATATTTTTCAGGACAGGAGCTGAAAAGGTTCAAAAGAGAGCAGATACCTCAAGAGTTCTTTCCTGGGTTACTTTGAAACTTGGGGCTGGGAGAGCAAAGAAAAATAACTGCAGAAAGTTTGGGGGCTGTTATATACAGTAGGTGCGTTTCTGGGCCAGCACAAAAATACTGGCACACATATAATTTCCAAAATGTTGACATCAGTGCTTTTTTTTTTTTCCAGCCAGAGCGTAGTTCCAGCACCTCTTAGGTGGGTGCCATTGCTGGCTCTTTTCCCCTTTACGTACCTGTGGGTTAAACCACAGAACCTAGGGCTTGCTGATCAGAAGGTTGGCGGTTCGAATCCCCACGACAGGGTGAGCTCCCATTGTTCGGTCCCTGCTCCTGCCCACCTAGCAGTTCGAAAGCACGTCAAAGTGCAAATAGATAAATAGGTACCGCTCCGACGGGAAGGTAAATGGCATTTCCGTGTGCTGCTCTGGTTCGCCAGAAGCGGCTTAGTCATGCTGGCCACATGAACCGGAAGCTGTACACCGGCTCCCTTGGCCAGTAACGCGAGATGAGCGCCGCAACCCCAGAGTCGGACACGACTAGACCTAATGGACAGGGGTCCCTTTACCTTTACCTTTTACTTCTGAGATGCCCAAAAGAAACATTTTTCAAGTCAAAAATGGAAGCTGGCCAGCGTGTGTGAGTCTACACTATTTAAAGATCTATGACTCCACCTAGCTCCTAGGCGCTCCTAGCCATGATTGGTCAAGCTATGGGGCGGGGTCAATTCATATTTCTTTTTCTTCAATCCATCTCCCATGTAGTGGCAGTGGGCTTTAAGCTTGCCAGCCAGGCCTCTTCCATTCCACACATGCATTTGCGTGAGGGCCCTTCCAAGCTGGCCCTAGCCATCTGCCTGAATCTAAGAGAATTAGGGAGGTGGGGCTGCATTTATTTGACCTGCACCAGAACCAGGGGTGACCCCCCCCAAGCAGCTAGAGAGGCAGCTTGCCATAGGTTTTAGCACCTCCACAGGCAATGAACACAGCTGTTGTCAAACCAGCCTCTGCTCAGAGCTGCCCGGAGTCACGCAGCAACTTACCATAGCTACTTCATGGTGAATTTCAGTACCTATTTTCCTTGAAGAAAAGTCCTGGATCACAGCAGTTGAAAGCTCCATGAATACTCTCGGCATTATGTGTCACTTCAGATGCTATTAGCCACCAGCTCCCACTGGCGTAGCTCATTTATTTTTATTTGCTCATTTATAAAAGAATTTATGTTTCGCTCTCTCACAAAACATCAGGGCAGAGTACAGTGACATTAAAAAGCAAACCCTGCTAAAAGAAATGCAGAGCAATAAATAAAATGGCTGGCTGCTCAGTAACAGATTGGTAACTGCATAGGCCCATCAGCATAAAAAATGTTCCCAAGATATAAGAACAAAAGAACCCAAGAAGAACCCTGATGGATCAGTCCAACATCCTCTTCTCAGAGTAGACCCCCAGATGCCTGTGTGAATCCTGTAAACAGGACCCAAGTATAAGAGCAGTGTTCTCCCTCCTGCGGTTTTCAGCAACTGTATTCAGAAGTGTTGCTGATTCCAACAGTGGAGGTAGAGCACAGATATCATAACTAGTAGGTTTCAACAGCTCTCTCCTCCATGAATTTGTTTAATCTTTACTTAAAGTAATCTGTTAGAGTTATTCAGTGGAATGCCTGATCTGGAACTTACAGCTTCAACACCATCTAGGTTGGTGACCACCACTGCCTTCTGGGGCAGCAAGTTCCACAGTTTAACTAAGAACTGCATGAAGAAGTATGTTTTGTTTTGTTTTGTTTTTAGTCATGGGATTTCTGCCATGTCTCTGCTGGAAGAGTGTTCCACAACGTGGAACCAGCAGCACTAAATGTTAGGATGCCCTACACATGAGTAGGACCCTGGCAGAGACACATGCCCAACTGGCATGTTCCCTCCCTCCTGGTTGATCGTTCGGGAGCTTCAAAAGCTTTCTTCAGCCCGAATATCACAACGATTGATGCCAAGGAACATCAGCACACTTACGGATCCGCTCCCGCTCTATCATCAGGCAGCAAAGAGAAAGAACAAAGGACAATAGCCCCACTTCAGGGAACACAGTAACACAAACATCCTGTCTTCGTCACTTCCCACTCTGTGGAATCAAAATATACACAGTCATGTGATAGATAACAATCCCATGACTGCAGACATGGGGAATGAATCTCCAACACTAAATGCCTGGCTTCCAACTCAGGCCAGTTGGCCTCTGTAAAATGGGAGAAAACTATGGGTGCTCCTCCTGATTAGCCAATCAGGCTGAGATATAAGAGCTCAGTACAGTACTTAAGGTAACCTGGACTCAATTTGTTTAGGTCTTTGCAGTGCATTCCGTATATTCCTAAATTGCAACCAGCTTGCAACTGAAGAAAAAGTCCCATTGGATGTGGGGGTTCCTGATCAGTGAAAAATGTCAGGCAAGTTTCAGGGAAACCTGAAATGTTTTGGCTGTCACAGGGAATGAGGGTGTTTGGGGTAAGCGTACATGATGTTGACAATGTGGAAATCAGTTCCTGAGAAGGGATTCGCCTCTTTGATGCTGAACTATTATGCCCTCCCATTGGATGCATCTCACGCACCAAATAATATGAAGGATGACAGCAATAATGTTCCTGCTTCAAGTCCTCCTTAACAATAATGCTTAACACTTCATATGATGAATTCAGAACCCATCAGTGACTATTTGTCCTGATAGCCGTTGGTGCAATAGATATATAGAAAAGAGGACTGCTGGATGCCAGGGTCCAAGTTTTGGGCAAGGGCTCTTTGATGAGAGATCACCAGCATAGGTTTAAAGTCATAAAATATGCAGCAAAGTAAAGTGTGGAGATATAGACTGTTAGATATTTAATATATCTATAGGGCCTTCCAAGTGGGTCCCAAAGTTTCCTACTTCCCCTAGCATAGAAAAAGACTACACTTTGGGTAAGTTAAAAATGGTTTACTTACAAATTCTCCAAAGGTCACATTCATGTGCTTCAGAAAAGTTGCACAGGCCAAAAAACCTATAAAGTGGTGAAAGTCCCTAGATTATTGGCATAGGAAATCAAGCGTGGCTGGTGAGAGCCATGTGGTTAAGCTAGAGGACCAGCTCAAACCTCTATGAGCTAAGTTAGACTGAGTACAACAATAGACTTGATTACCTATTTCCTTCCAAGGTGAGAGGAAGTGATGTTGATAAGTCTGTCAAGATGGCCATGATATCTAACCAATGGATCATCTCTTCTGCAGGCTATAAATGCCCATCTCGTCCAACTTTTCCTCATAGGAATACCTATTTTACAGATGTAGACCTAAGGCTGAGAAGCTAGCAGCCTGAACATAAGAACATATGAAGAATCTGCTGAACCAGTTCAATGGCCCATCTCGTCCAGCCTCCTGGTCTCACAGTGGGCACAAGCAGGACCCAAGCAAAAGCCCATTTTTTCTTGCATTTGGTATTCAGAAGCATTCCTGCATCCAATTGTAGAGGCAGAGCATGGTCATCATGGCTAGTAGCCAGTGACAGCCTCACCTCTCTCTTTGCCTGAGACCTAAAACCAAATTAAGTTAGTGTTTGCAGGGTTCCAGGCTCGCCTATGCAAATTTTTGTCGCTCCACTCCACTATGCATCACAATAAAACAGTTCCAAGTGCAATTAGGAATGTGCCCTGTTCTTCTTTCAAGGTTATTATTCCATTTTCAGGGTAACAATGACAATGCTTTCTCAGAGAGGAAGCAATTCAGGAAGCCAAGGTCCTTTCCATTTTCAAAAATCAGATAACAAAAGATGAGTGTTTGTGTTGAAGTTGCTTTTTAGAAGGCACTGCAGTCCCTTTGGCCAGAGCCTTATGTGTTATGAACACAAACACAGAACCAGAATATGACTCCTACTAAAACAAACCAAAGGACTAGTTAGTCCAGGACCTTTTGTCCACAGCTGCCAATCAGCTGCTTCTTTGAGAAGACCACAAGCAAGGCATGAGGGCAACAGGACTCTCCCTACTTGTGTTCCCCAGCAACTGGTGGTCAGAGGGATGCTGCCTCTTATCCCACTTAAGGTTGTCCAAGTTGCTGGCTGTTGCTAAATCTTGAGGTAGTGAATTAGGAACAGAGAAAGCATATGCATAAAGGAAGCTGCTTACTCAGAACAATGGACCATCTACTTCACCATTGTTGACACTGACTGTTAGCAGCTCTTTGGGGTTTCAGGCAGGAATCTTTCCTAGCTCTACCAGGAGATGCTGATCCTAGAATATAGAATCCTAGAATAGTAGAGTTGGAAGGGACCCAAGGGTCATCTTGTCCAACCCCCTGCAATGCAGGAATCTCAGCTAAAGCACCCATGACAGATGATCGCTGCTTGAAAACCTCCAGTGAAGGAGAGTCCACCACCTCCTGAGGGAGTCCATTCCAATGTCAAACAGCTCTTACCATCAGAAAGCTCTTCCTGATGCTTAATCAGAATCTCCTCCTTTTGTAACTTGAAGCCGTTGGTTTGGGTCCTACCTTCCACGAGAAAACAAGCTTGTATCTTCTCTGTAACAGCCCTTTAGAGATTTGAAGATGGCTGTCATATCTCCTTCAGGCTAAAAGTAGCCAACTCCCTCAACCATTCCCCACAAGGCTTGGTTTCCAGACCCTTAATCGTCTTGGTCGTCCTTTTCTGCAAACATTCCAGCTTGTCGACATTCTTCTTAAATTGTGGTGCCCAGAACTGGACCGAGGTTCTTCCTTTTACTCTGTCCTGAATCTTCCTCCCTTCACTCTCACTGGATGACTAAGAGGAGGGAGAGGGAATGAAGGGCACATGGCTTTCTGGTGATTTGGTTATATTGACATATCAGGAAGGGCACAAGTGGCACCAGCTAGAGAGTTGGGCCAATTTCAGGACTCTGAACAATCCACTGTAGACCAGAAGGTCCTCCCATAGCATTGGACTGGAACTTCACAGATACCCACCAGATAGGAACCTAATTCCTCCCACAGTACTCTCCAGTGGCACAAAGTGGCACAAGAAACTTTGGAATGGAGGAGTCTTTGTCTTTAGGCCAAAACTAGCTTGAGATGGTCTTCAGGAGCCTATTAATTTGCAGTACTATTCCTTCCACACAGCAGAATGGAGAGTTGCCTTGGACTGTTTACACAGCAGCCCCTGTTTACCCTATAATGTGGTTGGGTTCTTTGATTCTTTAGAGCAGTGTTTCCCAACCAGTGTGCCTCCAGATGTTTTGGGACTACAACTCCCATCATCCCTCGCTAGCAATACCAGTGGTCAGGGATGATGGGAATTGTAGTCCCAAAACATCTGGAGGCACACTGGTTGGGAAACACTGCTTTAGAGAACCGATGGACAATGAAGAACCAGGGATGAGAGGTAGAGCACATAAAGTGGAAAACTCATGGTGGATATGACCTTACTGGTCATGATGTCACTAGGGATTATCTTGCTATTGGGTACTTGAGCTCTTTGGGGGTATTGAACGTCCTTTCACTAGATGTCAAGGTGATGCATAGAAGTCCGTAGTGAACTTGTTTGTAGAATGTTGTTTTGATAAAAAACGTTCATTCTGACCTTGATGCAACATTGAATGTTGAATCTGTACTGGAGGTATCCTTGACCTTTTGCAGTCACAATTGCTTCAATAAATTTTAGTTTACCTGTACCCGAAGAAGCTGACTAAATACTCAGAGAAGCTCAAAAGACCACTTGTAGTCATTATCCTTCTTTCTTATAGTTGCTGAAGGCTGGTTGTAAGGCCCTTGTAGTCTGGTTTACTGTGTCAATAAATATCTCATTGGAAGAACAGCATGTTCTGGCTTCATTAAATGAGACATCCTCTTCCTCATTTGTTCTTTTCACAATAAACTTATTTTTGCAAGCAATTCCCCTTAATATAGTGCATCTTTGTATGCTATATTCATGAATATATGCATTTTGCACAAACTCCCCTCCCCTATGCCTTTTTTGTACACATTTTTCTGGTTGGAAAAATGCATTGCAAAATTCAGAGAAGTGCAAATTTTGAAAGGCTAGTTGCATCCCAGTTCATGTATAGGTTCTGGAAGTACAAATTAGGTAGGTTTGTGTGCATATGGAAACTGAATGAATTCCTCAGCCATTCCTACTGCAGACATCCAATTGATCAAACTGGTTCAAGCTTGAATAAAGTAACACTTGATTGTGCCGGGCAAAGTTGTCCAATTAGTTCCGTCTGTGTGCTGGAACTTCTTC
The DNA here is from genome assembly GCA_034642065.1 of Darevskia nairensis. Classification (NCBI taxonomy): domain Eukaryota; kingdom Metazoa; phylum Chordata; class Lepidosauria; order Squamata; family Lacertidae; genus Darevskia; species Darevskia nairensis. Next base: position 355,144 of record JAWWNI010000233.1, read on the forward strand.
TCCCTCTTTGTTCCCGACACACTCCCCCGTCAATCTTCTCTGCAGGATTGGGGGAACAGGGGCACACAGGGAGAGGAGAGAAAAAGGAAGTCCTATTGTGCAGGCAGAAGTCATTGCACTAATGGGACAACATTGTTGGATACAACCCATTGCAGGGACTTCTAAAATGTAGCTTTGTAAGGAAATATATTTTTCTGTTGAAAAGCATCATGTTCTTGTCTGGATAAACCAATCCCTGCTTCCAGGTATACCCTAATCTTCTATCATTTCATGTGTGTTTCAGTCCATGTTGATCTGTCCCATGTTACTTTCCTAGGCTTTGGAATGCTTTGAAGTTATCTGCCAGAGCAAATCAATGAGTATTGACAAGCTGGGTAATTACATTTACAAGCTAAGACACCTAACCTTCAGTCACTTACTTAAGCTGTTACAAGCTTTCTAACCTGCTTTGCAACTGATCACCAATCTGTATGGCTTTAAGCCAGAAATTCTCATATCTGCTAAATACTTGTCAGCGTTGTGGCGAAAGGACATAACCTCCTGCTAATACCAGCACTCTGATAGCCTACGCGGAAAGCCAAAGTCCAAGAAGTAATTAACGGTTCCTTAATCCATTTTTTCGGTCTGTGTCAAGTGGACCTGATTTTGATCTGAGATTCGGGAGACTTGGCTGAAAATATCTCAGCTTGCTATCTTGAAAGCTGTAGATCGGAATCCAAAATCAAAACATACTGATTAAGGAGTCCAGAAATGCTTGTGTTCCCCCCTCCCCTGTGCATGCTTTCTAGGACAGAAAATAGGTGGGATAAATATGCTCAGGCAATTTTCAGTTTCCACTTTTTTTTGGGGGGGGGGAGTACTTCCTACTGTCTTTTCAACTTGCCACCATCCAAGTCCTCAGAGCTGTGAAGGGATGTTAAATGTGCAGGCGGACACAAGAACAGACCTTTGTGCATGGAGGGGCGAACAACAGTCACAGGCTACAGGTTCCTCTCTGCTTCCTGTCCCTTTCAACTCTATGATTCCATAATGTGCCCAGTGCAACTATGTGATAATTATGTGCACATAATTAGAGAGCAAAATTTTAGAACAAAAAAAGGGGGGAAGTTTCCAATCCCTACCTGAATTTTGCAAACTCTTTTGGCACCTTTGCCTTTGTATTTCCTCTTATCCCTCCCTCTCCAGTTGCCTCCATCGTGGTAAAAAATAAATCAATTTGCAAACCCTTTGGAGGCGGGAACCCATTCCTGGCTTCTGGAATTCTGCAGATCTCCATGCCCCTAAATACTACTCAGTGAGCACTACTTAGTTAAAGCTAAAGGTAAAGGGACCCTTGACCATTAGGTCCAGTCGCGGACGACTCTGGGGTTGTGGTGCTCATCTCGCTTTACTGGCCAAGGGAGCCGGCGTACAGCTTCCAGGTCATGTGGCCAGCATGACTAAGCCGCTTCTGGCGAACCAGAGCAGCACACAGAAACGCCGTTTACCTTCCTGCCGGAGCAGTACCTGTTTATCTACTTGCACTTTGAGGTGCTTTCGAACTGCTAGGTTGGCAGGAGCAAAAAAAATCATTTATGGAAGGCTAATTTAGGATCAGAACACAGAACTCCCTGTTGCTATGAAGTTGCCAGAAAGCCGGCAGGGAGTGAGATCCATGAACAGGTGAAACCACTAACACAATGATATATTTCGGGAACCCATAATTACGCTGCACAGTGACAATATAGTTCACTATTGGTCTCGGCCATATGCAGCAGGGAAAATAGGAGATGCTTCTGCCTTCAGCAAATACCCAGAAGAGGCCAAGTCACAAAAAGTGCTATAATAAGTGTTGTTATAGCACCCTAGGCAAGGAACAATTTTAACGCAATTTCTGCCGCGCAATTTCTGTTCCCATCCTGAGGTAAAGTTCTTAACCCGAGGTATTACTTCCGGATTAGCGGAGTCTGTAACCCAAGGTGTTTGTAACCCAAGGTACCACTGTGCGTGTGTGTGTGTGTGTGTGTGTGTGTGTGGTGTGTGTGTGTGTGTGTGTGTGTGTGTGTGTGCATGTATACAATCTATTTGCCAACCGCTTTATTTAAATAGTTCTCCAGGGTGGAGCAGCTGGATTGAGGATTTTCTTGGTGAAGTCCGACCCAGTCCATCCCTTTAACCCACTATTAAACCCACTTTTCCAAAACTTGCAGTTCTTCGTCATTTATTCCTTTTGATTTAATCTCGCTGTTTGTGTGTTTGAGTCTTTTGTTGCTTGCTTGTTCTTATTAGAGTCAATGGATCCCTCCCACGGCAGCTCTGGGTGAGTTTGCCTTAGTTCAGTGTTGGCTTTTATTTAGCCAATGTTTGCCTAATACAAATAAATCCCCTCTGCCTCACTCTGTTTGTTTGACTGTGTGGATCCCTTTCATCCCCTGCCCCCTTAGGCCAGTGGTTCTCAAAAATTTTTTTTTCTGGACCACATTTTCAGAATAAATAATTGCTTACACCACACTGAACTTTTGTATCCATAAGAAATACAGTGGAAAACAAAAAGAAACAACTCCTGGCATGGCTTGATTTTAAAGTTATCTATCCACATTTTACAAAGAAATAGGTTAAAAGGTAAAGGACCCCTGGATGGATAAGTACAGTCAAAGGTGACTATGGGGTTGTGGCGCTCATCTCGCTTTCAGGCTGAGGGAACCAGAGTTTGTCCACAGACAGCTTTCTGGGTCATGTGGCCAGCATGACTTAACCGCTTCTGGTGCAACAGGACACCATGACGGAAGCCAGAGAGCATGGAAATGCCGTTTACCTTCCCATCGCAGTGATACTTATTTATCTACTTGCACTGGCGTGCTTTTGAACTGCTAGGTTGGCAGGAGCTGGGACAGAGCAACGGGAGCCCACCCCATTGTGGGGATTCGAACCACTGACCTTCTGATTGGCAAGCCCAAGAGGCTCAGGGGTTTAGACCAAAGCATAAAATAATAATAATAATATGTTGATACTATACTATACTATACTATACTATACTATACTATACTATACTATACTATACTATACTATACTATACTATACTATACTATACTATACTATACTATACTATACTATACTACTACCCTGAAATGTTTAAATGATTCTTTGATTGCCCTTAAATCTTCCTACTACATTTCCCAACCTCTCCTGCCACACCCTTTGAGAACACACTGCCTTAGTCTGCACCCAAGTTATTTTTATTAATTGTACTGTCAAGCCATTGGCTGATCTATGAAAGTATAATCCTAATCCTGTTCGGGTCGGATGGAACAGGGGACGCTGCCACATCTGCCACTCTGCCATGCATGCTGGTCAGTGAGGAAGGTGGGGGGGGCAGATAAATCAGCCCACCAGCCCAGAGTTGGCGATGCGATTGGGCCTGAATTGGGGCCAGAGGCATCACATGAGTGAACACAAGGGGAAATGACATGGAAACATAAAATTGTAGAGTTGGAAGGGACCCCCAAGAGCTATCTGGTCCAACTGCCTGCAACACGAGAATCTAGTGTTGGCGCTGAGCCAAAATAAGGAAGGGCTTGGAGAGACTTCTGCTTTGTATGGAATTATCAGCCCACCCATTCAGCATCCTAAGCACCCCCTGGCAAAATAATGGAGACTGTCTGCAAGTGTCGGGAATGAGTCAGCTCCAGGTGAAGGTTTGCAGCCAACTGCAGAAAGCAGCCAGGAACAGAGAGGTTTAGATGTTAGGCAGGGGAGAGCAGATTGCTGCAGACTTTGGCTCTTCCTGACCTTGACAGGCAGGCTGATAAGGCAGTAGCTGAGAGCAGGCTAGAACACAGCCAAAGCTCACAGGAAGCACAAAAAGGCGCGAACAAACTTAGAGAAGCCTCTCAGAACAGGAAGAGGTTGGAGCTGATCCAATAAGTCCGAAGAGTCAGCGAATGGGAGGGCTGCTAGATAGGAAGCAAAACAAGAGACGTAAGGGTTGTAAGTTCAATATCTTCTGTCGACACCGGAAGAAGTCTTCAGAAGGGTCATCTTGAGTAATGATGCCGGAGGCTTTGTTAGAGCCATCCCGAATTGTTTAAATCCTCCTGTTTAATTACCTACGCTTACTGTGTTATCAAGCGGGGAACCTGGACTCCTGACAGCAAGGCAGAGGGTGTCACAGGGAAGAGCAACAAAGCAACAGCATACCCTCCAACATTTCTCCAATGAAAATAGGAATGTCCTATATCATCATCATCATCATCATCATCATCTTTTTACTATTTATACCCTGCCTATCTGACTGGGTTGCCCCAGCCACTCTAAGAGGCTTCCAACATATATAAAAACATAACAAAACATTAAACATTTAAAAACTTCCCTATGTGGGGCTGCCTTCAGATGGCTTGGGGGTCAAATAACTCCATCCCCTCCAACATTTCTCCAATGAAAATGTCCTAAGGAAATGTGGGACTATCCGGAATCAAATCAGAAACCGGGACGGCTTCTGTAAATCTAGGACTGTCCATGGAAAATAGGGGCACTTGGAGGGCCTGCAACAGGGCCAACTCCAGCTGTGCAAATCTAGCTGTGCATCCCACTGAAAGTGGGGTGGCACAAGGAAATGATGTCCTCATCTGATTGTCCTCATTTAGTTCTTAAATTGATTTGCTGCCTGCCCTTCCAGAGGAGCTATCAGGGACATGCCCTCACGCAAGGCACTTGAGACGGGGAAGGAGTGATGGAGGGAAGTGCAGCCTCTCCTGGGAAGCAGTTCTGAGTCCAGCGGGGATAGTAAGGAAAGCCCCAGTGGTGAGGAGCAGGAACTGCCAGGCAGTGCGGTGGAGCTGAGGGCCAGAGATGCTGACAGAGCCTTAGCTCCACCTGAGTGGGTTGCGGAGCAAAGCGGTCAGCTACTTCCGTCGCCCCAGCTGCGTAGAGGGGGAAAGCGTAAGTAAAGGAGGCGACGCTTTGGAATTCCAAAGCTCTTATGTTGGGGGAGGAACTGGCGAAAGCCACTCCCGGATTCTGGAACTGACTCAAGCGGACATGAATCTTAAACGCTCCGATGTACATAGTCTGTAAATAAAGTATTAGCTTTAGAAGAACGGATATTTCTGGCTCTTTACTCTCGAGGAGACAACCCCGAGCCCTTACAGGAGCCCATATAAACTTATAGGGGACCATGATGTCTGCATTCTGACCGGCATTCCCATTCTGGCATTAGCCCTCTGCGCTACAATTCTTTTAGTGCAACGCACAACTGGGTGTACAAAACCCAATGTAGTTTCTTCTCTCCCCCACCCCCCGCCGGCCCAAATACAGGATATCAACGCTGCATGCAGTTGACACAGGAAAGTTGGGAAGTTAAGGTTTCCAACAGATCCCAACTGGTAACTTCTGCAGCCAAGTTGAAGCTCGCTTATATTTGGTGTAGCGCTGCTCAGAACGCGGGGCTCAATATCTCTCTTTAATCTCTATTTTTCAATATGCCCTCTGAAGAAATCAAAGTAAACTGAACCAAACTGGGTTCTCTGAAAAGAAAAGGCACTAATATTCAAAGCCGGATATGCAGAGAAGTCTCTTTTCAAGGTATTTCTCCGGGCACAGTAAACATTTTGGTCAGTTCTGAAAAGCAATTGCCTTCTCAAAAGGTGCCATTAGCATTCATTATGTCTTGCGCTGTTTAACAAAGCAGGCATAATCAGGAACAAAACGTGACTGCCCACGAGCATCTAGAGGGCCAAGAAAATGGATAGATTTGAAGTAATTACGTACAGATTTAATTTTAAATGTGTGCTTTCCCCTCCTGAGGAAGGTGTCCTGTTGCTAAAGAGCCAATTTAATACAAGCTAGAGGTTTTTTTCCCCCTCTCCTTTTTGTTTAAAAGAGAACACTTACTTTTTAAAGTCTGACTTGAAAGAGACGTCGAATTAACAGTAAGAAAACTGTTGGATTCTTTTCTCGCATTATGCTCACTGTTTCAAACAGCGCTCAGAACACCATTTAGAGTCCTTTACTTAATAAAAAAAGGGATACTTTTTATTTCAAAGAGATTAAGTTCTGCTTAGATGGCATTGTGAAAAGGGAAAGAGGAGCATTATGCTTTCTAAACAAATATTTAAACCCTTCAAAAATGCTAACCTAAAGGTTCTATTTTTTAATATTGTATCCCCCCATCCTTTACTGCACATTAGGATCTTTGTAGGGAATCAGAAAATAAAGGCATTAAAATACCATGGAATGGAATCTCCTACTGTTTTCTCAAATGTAACAAAATCCAGATCTATTGCACTTTTGCACAGTATAGATTTTTCTCCCAACAGGATATGTGTAGGTATTCCTATGGTACTTGCACTTTCCATTTCTGTGATGGGGTAAACAATAATAACCTTGCCCATGGAATCCTATGTATGCCAACTGAGAAGTAAGTCTTATTCAGTTCAGTGGGATCTGTTTCCAAGTATGAGTGTATGGACTGCAGCTTTATAGAGAACTTGTGAATATTTGAAAGCATTGATGATTTTATGCATGTGTAATATATATGAAGGGACGTGGGTGGCGCTGTGGGTTAAACCACTGAGCCTAGGGCTTGCCGATCAGAAGGTCGGTGGTTCGAATCCCCGCAACGGGATGAGCTCCCGTTGCTCAGTCCCTGCTCCTGCCAACCTAGCAGTTCGAAAGCACATCAAAGTGCAAGTAGATAAATAGGTATCACTGCAGCGGGAAGGTAAACGGCGTTTCCGTTCACTGCTCTGGTTCTCCAGAAGCGGCTTTGTCATGCTGGCCACATGACCTGGAAGCTGTACGCCGGCTCCCTCAGCCAATAATGCGAGATGAGCGCCGCAACCCCAGAGTTGGTCACGACTGGACCTAATGGTCAGGGGTCCCTTTACCTTTAATATACCTGTATATGAAAAGGTTCTGAAACTTCCAAGGTGGGGCAGTTAGCAGTGCAATCCTATGAATGTTGCTCAGAAGAAGTAGTAGTCTCCTTTGTGTCCAATGGGATTTATTCCCACGAAAGTGACTCTCTTTTGTACTCTAGAGTTCCCATGGAATGATCCCATGCCATGGCAGAGCATCCTTCTTAGGAAAACTCTATCCAAAGAACTGTGGCCGAGAGACCTAGAAAAAGACTTGATAGTAGGGCCCTTTGGTCCCCTCATCCAAATTAAGGAAACAACCTCAATTGGTGTGGGGGCGGGGGGGGGGGAATTTCACCATCCCATAAAAGCAGCTGGATATTGCTCCTGCTTTCATGGAGCAAAAATCGGGATGGGGAAGGATTTTTAGCACAGCATTAAAAGGTAAAGGGACCCCTGACCATTAGGTCCAGTTGTGACCAAGGGACCCCAAGGATCATCTAGTCCAACCCCCTGTAATGCTGTCCCTTATGGGGATCGAACCTGCAACCTGTCAGGAATGAGCCAGCTCCGAGCAAAGGTTTGCAGCCAACTGTAGAAAGCAGCCAGGAACAGAGAGACTTAGATGTTAATCAGGCAGGGGAGAGCCGGCAGCTGCAGACTCCGGCTCTTCCTAACCTTGAATGGCCGGATGATAAGGCAGTAGCTGAGAGCAGGCTGGAACACAGCCAAAGCTTGCAGGAAGCATAAACAGGTGCAAATAGGCTCAGAGACAGCCTCTCAGAAGAAGAAGAGGCAGGAGCTGATCCGAAGAGTAGGCAAATGGGAGGGCTGCTGGATTGGAAGCAAAACAAGAGACGTAAGGGTCGTAAGTTCAATATCTTCTGTCGACACTGGAAGGAGTCTTCAGAAGGGTCATCTTGAGTGGTGATGCCGGAGGCTTTGTTAGAGCCGTCTGGAGCTATCTGTTTGTTTTTGCAATAAATCCTCCTTTTTAATTACCCTTTAATTACCTTTTTAATTAGTAGGTACTGTTACATGCTTACTGTGTTATGACGCTGGGAACCTGGACTCCTGACACAACCTTAACGTTTAATTTATTAATCCTGTTTGTGGGTTTCCCACAGGCATCTGGTTGGCCACTGTGAGAACAGGTTGCTGGACTGGGTAGGCCACTCGCCTGACCCATCAGGGATCTTCTTATGTTCTTATGCCTTGAGCATAACAAGGACCTCCAAGCTCTTGCCACCAGATGTTGCTTGGGGCAACTTTGGGGGCAACAGCTCTGTCCCCACCCTCCACCCTCCATGTTCCCTTCCTTTCGCCCATCGCTTTTGTCTGATGCCGCTAAGAAATGGCAGCAGTGCACAGGGCAGCTGGCAGAGAAGCCACGAGGAAGAGGCTCTGCCAATTCCCTTTTGTTCCAGCGCTCAGCACCACCCACTCTAATTGTGTCATAATTACAAGAGTCAGAGACAGGGGAGGGAAGAATGCGAGGGACTTTTCCCCCTCTCTCCATCTTTCTCCGCCCGCTGCCCCAATCTTTAGCAGTTTCTTTCCTGTCACCCTCCTGGGTTATTAGAAGGGGAAGCCATGCAAAGGAAAATCAGCCAAACGAGGTCTCCAAAGGCACCACGGAAACAGAGACAAAAGAAAGAAAGAAAACCTCGGAATAAAATAAAAATCTCCCATTGTCCATAAAGAAGGGAAAGGGGAAATGGATAAAATCAAAACACACTTGAAGTAGAAAAAAAAGAAATCAAATCCTCAGGCCAGGAGGTTATTGCAAAGTAAGAGCACTGCTAACAAAGATTGCTATAAATATATGTCTAATTTCCCCATTGAGTCTCCTGGCATTAGCACAGTTCCCTTTCATTTCAAATTGTTCTTGGTAGTTCACACACGACAGAACCATATTGAGCCCCTCTCTCCTAGCTCCCCCAACCCCACCATTGCTTGTTCTCTCTCTCTCTCTCTCATGCAGTGTTAAGAGGTTTGCAAAATTCCTTTCCATCAGTGAAGGCAACTGCTTTGCATTTTTTTCAGATGCGCTCGCAGGGCTGTTTTCTTCCATTCTGTGCTGAGGCACAATGCTGTAATATGCCAACACAGGAGCACTTACAGCTTAGAAGCGTGTACATTTTCAGATGAAAAGTTCAGGGGCAGAGTAAGGGTGGGGAAGAAATTGGATTCAGTTTGCATCTGGAAGCAAACCTACCTGGTCTGCACTTTCAGAACCAGCGCATGCACCAAAAGGCAGCCTCCTTCAAAATTTGCACTTCTCTAAATTTTGCAAATATAAGGGACGCGGGTGGCGCTGTGGGTTAAACCACAGAGCCTAGGGCTTGCCGATCAGAAGGTCGGCGGTTCGAATCCCCACGATGGGGTGAGCTCCCATTGCACAGTCCCTGCTCCTGCCAACCTAGCAGTTTGAAAGCACGTCAAAGTGCAAGTAGATAAATAGGTACCGCTCCGGCGGGAAGGTAAACGGCGTTTCTGTGCGCTGCTCTGGTTCGCCAGAAGCGGCTTAGTCATGCTGGCCACTTGACCTGGAAGCTGTACGCCGGCTCCCTTGGCCAATAATGTGAGATGAGCGCCGCAACCTTAGAGTTGGACACAACTGGACCTAATGGTCAGGGGTCCCTTTACCTTAAATTTTGCAATATATTTATCCAGCCAAGTAAGATGTACAAAAATGCATATGCCAGATGAAATGTGCATGAAAACAACCATGCGTTGTTTTGCTCCCACTTTCCTTTTCTTTGTTTCATTAGAGATCCCTTCTCCCACCCTAGCAGTAAGCTGCATATTTGCCTTAATTTGTGGAAATCCTTACTAGCCATGGTTTGAGCCTGGTCAAGGAAGAAAGAAGCGAAGTCTCCAGGACTGGATGTTCCTGCAAACCTGCACTCTTCTTTCCCCAGCAATGGTAGGATTCCCTCTCTTCTCTGCTTTATCTGTAGTAGCTGACCCTGCTACACACAAACAAACACGGTACTTGCTCTCTGCATATGACACACTTTGATCTGGATGGCATTAACCGACTGGTGGAAGATGGGTGATCCTACCATTTAGCAGAGGGCTGGCCAAAATTGCTTCCCTGCCTTCTGGCATGATGATATATTTGTTTACGATCAGGGCCGGACCTACCTTTAGGCAGAATGAGGCAGCTGCCTCAGGCGGTTGGTTTTCAGTGTCGTGGAAAGGCATCCCAGTGGTCAACCAGCTAATTAATTAATTAATCAATCACTCTCAGTCTTGGAGAGCTGCCCGTAAAACACCCTGAAGCAGTTGAAAATTGCATCGAGGGGGGAGAGGAAAGTGTGCTTGCAGTTTGTTTAGGGATGTGTTGTTTTTAACCTCAGCGACCAAAACAACTGCATAGTTTTCAGGTGTAATTGCATAGTTTATGTGTGTGTGCTGTGCAGCTTGACTTCAGGAGGGAGGGATGGCAAAGCGGTTTAGGATGACCTTGTTGCTGCTGTTGTTCTTATGTGATATTTGCTTAAAAATATAACTTTCCTTCCCTCTCCCCCCCCCCCATCCCACACACCCAAATCTGTCCTGTTCTGGAGCACATTTGGGGAGGTGTAGGGGACATGGGGAGATGAGAGGGAGGAGAGTTGTGCTAATGGGACAACTTCATTGAATATAACACCATCAAAACAAAATAAAAAATAAAAGAAATCCTTCCAGTAGCACCTTAGAGACCAACTAAGTTTGTTCTTGGTATGGGCTTTCGTGTGCATGCATACTTCTTCAGATACACTGAAACAGAAGATCTTGAAATAGATAACACCACCGTCATCTATATCTTAGTCTTCTGCTAGTGCAAAGACAGTTCTGCATTTAAAATAATGCTTAGCAAGTGATGTGCACTTGGATGCAACTCAGCTTGCAGAGAGGGGCTTTCATGATAGAGTATGGGACCTCCAGCTTTACAGACTGTCCTTGTAACCTTGTCTCTCTATCTTTTTGATGTTTGGCGTGATAAATCTTAGGCTGTATCCTCTTTTCAACTTCCTGGTTCTCCTCTCATTCCGTTTTTGGACTTCAAGGTGAGAGGTCATCTTGAATCTATCTTCTGAAAACAAAGGAGCTAGCATGGCTTCATCATTTCTCCAACTAGATGGTTAGCTAGGACGGCAAAACTCCTTCCTACAGAACTCTTTCCTATCAAGAATGTACTTCGTGTAATAAACATAAGCTTTCTTCTTTTATACCAAGTCTCAGTCTGAATATGCTCCAAGCAAGGAATCATGCAATTGAAGTTAACTTCTGCTGCTGCATATAAACTCTATATTCCAACACAAAGCTCAAAAGGTAGAGGGAGAGGTAAATAAACAAATTCAGGACCATGTCTATCATATTAGACATTTCTGGGAAAGGAGGTACTGCTCCATCTCTTATCTCATCATCTGTGAGAGCCAGGGGGAATTGGTGCTGAGGAAGGAAGTTTGGGGAGGGGAGGAGCCAAATGGAAGGCGGTCCCCAGCAGACCATTGAAGGGGCCTCTCCCCCAGAGAATGCTAAGCAAAACAAAAGGAGGGAGGTAGAAGACTGCACAAAATATCACCTTCACTCACCTTCACCTCCCCAAGCAGGATCACCCACCAGTCAATCACCTGACATTGCAATGATGTCAGATGACCAATCTCTGTTCACCACTGTCAACCAACTCGGATCATTGTGGCTTCCATGTACAAAGGTAGGCAAGCCTCCGTGACCACCAGGATTCCTTGCACAGAGTTACGGAAGCCCCAACGATCAGCTGGTTGTTGGTTCTTGCACAGCATTGAGCATCTGCGCCTGGAGTGTGGGCCAGGGCTTCTTCACAAGTGCCACCAATCAGCTGATTAGCCAGGCCAGCAAACCCCCTTTTGGCCCAGTCACATCTTTACCTGGGTGAATGTCAGGTGGGCATAGCTTGGCCAAAAATGGCTTGACTGGCCCAATGAGGAGGCCTCGTGGTCCAAATTAGACCCATAGGCTGTGGAGCCTCCATCAGTAATATTGTAGAGTATCTCAGAGAAGATGAAGCAATGGCCCCTTTACATATCAACCCTTGTTTGAACCCCTTTTGACAGTTAGTGAAAAGAAAGTTAAAGTGGCACCAGATGTCAAACCACTAAACTGTATGTCCAGAGGATTCCAGAACAGCCCCAGCCCATTCCCCCCTTCCTTTTTTTTTTTTTTTTTAGTTTAGTTTTAGACTGACAGTCTCTTTATTCACCATCCCCAACACAGCTGAGCAAAACTGTACCAGCTGTGCCTGCTTAGGCACATTTGTGATTCATTTTCTTCCGTCTGTTGTGTAATACCTTAAAGCCCCCATAGTTACCACGCCTTACAGTTCCTAGACAGGTGCTGTTCCATTTAAATGTAATTTGTTACATGCTTAGTCTTTCAGAAATTTAATTCAAGACTGATGCGTTGCCATGCCTCTTGGAAATATCCATTATTTTCAAGCTTCAGATTAAAAAAAGAAATACACTCTTCTGTAAATGAGAAGGGGAGATAGAGATATCATGTAGCCAAGTCAAACACTCCTGGCCATTGGTGGTTACGCAAGAAGCCTTCACCACCAGATTACATGGTTGGTAGCAATGGAAAAAGAAGAACACACGTCTTCACTATTCTAGTTTAGAACAGAGGCCAGGAACCTTTGTGGCCCAGAGGGACAGGTTTTTTTTATCTCCCTCACCCTCAGCGGGCCAACTTTGACAGGTGTCAGGACACCCACCTGTCAAGGACCTGTCATGTCATAAGGAAGTCAGGGCACTGGCACCCATCAACGTTGGCCTGAGTGGGTGGGGAGATAATTTAGAGGGTTTGCTCAGCCCACTGTGCAGTGCTTTAAAAAAAGAAAAGAAAAGCAGATTAACTAAAAGGGGGAAAAAAATCTTGCACACTCCTAATTTCTGCTGTCAGCCAAGATGGTGAAGCTTGCACAGTCAAAGGCTTTATTGGGAAAGTTTGTAATTGGTGGCCAAGTGGCAAGTGTTTGCGTGTCGAGGTCCCCAAACCACCCCTCAAATAATTCACACATCAGACAGAATTTTAATTTTGGTTTTTGGCATGATTTTGGCCACAACTTTATTAAACATACAAATAATGGGAGTGGTTGCTTAGGCATTGGTTAAGACTATCTGTCCCACAGGGAACAGAACTGATGACCATCAGTAAGGGGAAAACCCTCTGGAGAGATAAAGGGAGCCGGGTGGTCTGACCCTCCCCTCTCCGCACAGGCTCCCAGGGTTCTTGCACAGCCCTAGCCCCCGATCAGGGGTTCGGACAAAAGCATATCAAGCCCCTGGATTCCTTTAACGGAATTCCCTGTACACCAGTATCAATTGGAGGGGCAGACACAGTCAATCATAACCCCTCCTCCAACCAACATAATAACCAATGCCTAACCGCCAATCTTACAAGTTGTGACTATTTGCTATGCAGTAGGCGAAACCAGATGGCACCAGCCAATCAGCCAAATGGAAAATTCCTACCAGGCCCCTGCCCCAACAGCAGAAGGCCCCATGACAGGCATAGCAAGGTCAACGCAGAGGCCTAAAATATAAAGAGGGAGGGTGGGTGATCAGAAGCACGCAGCCAAGAGGGAGATCACATTGCATACCCACCAATATATATACGCTGGGCTGTCCATCAACAAATTGCAACATACAAATCTCCCCAACAACACCCTGGGTCCAATCACAGCAGTGGCCATCCATACGATCCCGCCCAGCACCAGAGGGGTGACTTGCTGGCTCCCACCGCAACACGTGCTCTCCATGAAGGAGAACATGCTTTCTCTGATTCTAGCAGTGGACATTAGATGATCCAACATGGAGAGTCTTGTGGGTTTCAGATTTGCTGTACACCTGTCTTGGAATGGTCACAAAACTTTTCCGGAGAAATGTTCTGCGGATGCAATAAACAAACTGCCGCTGGATGCAACAGCATGTGGCACAGCCCTGTAATCTTGCCTGGCTTTCGCTGTGCTTTCTTACGCTGCACACAGGACCCTAAAAAAAACAAACATTGTGTGACATTTTCTTTGTGCCGTCTGTCTGGAGTGTCTGGAAATGCCAGTGGAGAGAAGCCGTTGGTGGTACAGAAGGTCGTGGCGAACAGCTTCCCTGTGTCAAATTTGCTGTTGCTGCTATCTCTGTTTTGTAAATTGATTTAAAAATATAGTCTCCCCGCCTGGACTCCATTCCCCCAAACGTTCAGCTTTTTCAGAACTAGGGATGTTAACTGATGATAAAATTCTAAATTAATCATCCGCCTTTTACCGGGATTACGTTTTAAAACATGTGCAACTGGGCCTTAAACAAACCTTCCCCAGCTTGTAAAAGAGCAGAAGAGGTGACTGCAGGATCAGGCCAGTGGCCCATCTAGTCTAGCATCCTGTTCTGACAGTAGACAAGCAGATGCCTGCGGGAAACCTGCAAGCCAGACCTGAGAACAAGAGCACTACAGCCATACCTTGGAAGTCGAATGGAATCCATTCTGGAAGTTCACTCGACTTCCAAAGCATTCAGAAACCAAAGCGTGGCTTCTGATTGGCTGCAGGAAGCTCCTGCAGCCAATTGGAAGCCGTGGAAGCCTCATTGGAAGTTCGACTTCCAAAAATAGTTTGCAAACCAGAACCCTCACTTCAAAATGTTCGAGCCAAAACGTTCGAGAACTAAGCTGTTTGAAAACCAAGGTACGACAGTATTCTCTCCTGAGGTTTGCAGCGATTGGTATTCAGAAGCACTGAAAACTGTATGTTAAACATTTAAGTATAGAATGGGCAGTGAGCTCTTCAGACCACTGAGTAGTAGATGGTGGGTATTTTTTTTCTTTCCACTTGTGCAATATATGTCTCTTTGCAGCCTATATGGGCTCACAGGGTCCACTTGAACTTGAACTGTCCAATAAATGAATAAATTGTGGTGCAACAGTTATAGAATTCCCTCCTAAATACTTCTCGCCTCGTTTGTTTGGTCATTTTTGTGCATATATTGTTTTATTGTACATCCCCTCTTTGAACTGTTGTTGTTGTTGTTGTTGTTGTTGTTGTTGTTGTTGTTGTTGTTGTTGTCGTCATGACTCCCTGTTTGTGGAATGCTCACCCCAGGGATGCTCACCTGGTGCCTTCATTATATATATTTTAGGCACCAGGCTGATTAATATTCTGCAGCCTTTTAAAGGGGTCTGGGGAAATGGGGAGGTGCTATGGTTTTGCTATCTTATTTTTAATTATTGACATGTTTTTATCCTGTATTTTATTCTGTGAGCTGCCCTGGTATCTTATGATGAAGGATAGTTAATAAATCTAATAAAATAATGAATGAGGCGCTAGGATTCTGGGTTGAGCCAGTTCAGACTGCAGGAAAGGGGAGTCACAATTTTGAATGGTATAGGAAACTGCCTTATACAGAGTCAAAGCTTTCGTCCATCTAGTTCAGTATTGTCAACACTGACTGGCAGCAGCTACCCAGGATTTCAGGCAGGAGTCCTTCCCAGACCTACCAGGAGATGTTGAGGATTTAACCTGGGACTTTTTACATGCAAAGCCATGTTCTCTTCCATTGAGTTACGGCCCTACCTCAGAACGTTGTTTTGAATAAAATGTTCCCTGCATATAGTAGCCTAGTGAATTAAACTAAGCCACCTGTGCCCAATTCTGGGCACCACAATTTAGGAAGTATGTTGGCGAGCTGGAAGGTGTGCAGAGGAGGGCAACCATGATGATCAAGGGTCTGCAAAACAAGCCTTATGAGGAACAGTTGAATGAGCTGGGTATGTTTAGCCTGATAAAGAAGAGACTGAGAGGAAATATGACAGCCATCTTCAAATATTTCAAGGGCAAGCTTGTTTTCTCCTGCTCTGGAGGGTAAGACTCAAACCAACGGCTTCAAGTTACAAGAAAGGAGATTCCACTAAATATCAGGAAGAACTTTCTGGTAGTAAGAGCTGTTAGACAGTGGAATCGTCTCACTTGGGAGGTTGTGGGCTCTCCATCCTTGGAGGTTTCTAAGCAGAAGTTGGATGGCCATCTGTCATGGATGCTTCAGCTGAGATTCCTGCATTGCAGGGGGTTGGACTAGATCATGGGTAGGCAAACTAAGGCCCAGGGGCCAGATCCGGCCCAATCGCCTTCTCAATCCGGCCCACAGACGGTCCGGGAATCAGCATGTTTTTACATGAGTAGAATGTGCCCTTTTATTTAAAATGCATTTCTGGGTTATTTGTGGGGCATAGGAATTCGTTCTTTTTTTCTTTTCCAAAATATAGTCCGGCCCCCCACAAGGTCTGAGGGACAGAGGACCGGCCCCCTGCTGAAAAAGTTTGCTGACCCCTGTCACTAGATGATCCTTGGGGTCACTTCCAACTCTACAATTTTATGTTTCTACGATTCTGTTATCTTCCCTGGCAGGTTAGATTATTACAGTGGAACCTCGACTTACGAAGTACTCGACTTACGTATTTTTCGACTTCCGAAAGGGAAAAAGCGGCCGCATGCCTACGAATTTTTCGACTTCCGAAAGGAAATCCTCTTGGATTTTAGATGCGGTTTACTCGACTTATGAAGTTTTAGATGGGGTTTACTCGACTTACGAAGGTTTACATAGGGTTTTCTTACGAATTTTTCGACTTACGTTTCCAATGCATTCCTATGGGAATGCCATTTTTCGACTTACGAAATTTTCGACTTACGAGTGTGCATTTGGAACGCATTAAATTCGTAAGTCGAGGTTCCACTGTATATGCCTGTTTGCTATCATCGTTGTACCTGGTGGTGGTGGGGCATCAAAAAATGTTATCGCGTCACCTCCCTGCCTTTTGTCTGAAGTGACACACCCTGTAACCTTAGCACGCCCGTCTTTGTAATATGTAGAATGGTTGCTGAAGTCTCTCCACCCCTTACTTCATCAATGAACGCCCCCGTTGATTCATCTCCCAATTAGAAGTATGCAGCCCCATGAATAAAGCGCTGCAAACTGGGGACGAACCGATGCAATGCGACTCCCATCGCAAAAGATGCTCATCCATCATCCATGCTTAAGAAGGATTGCATAAGAGGGTGTCGTCTGAAGGAAAAGGGTCTCTAGCAGCATTAGATAACAACATGTTTATAAATCAATTACATCCTCACTTAGGCCAGGCACCCTCTGCTGCCGCATCGCAAACAGGCTGTAACAGACTAAATGACATTTATCACATTCTGATGGAAACACAGTGGCTAGGAAAGCAGCAATCAATTTGTGCATATGAAATGCATCTTCTGTTCCTCATAAATTAAATGACAGGCGTGCAAAGGCTGACGCAGCGTTTAAGGGAAGGACGAGAGGGGAGAGGCGGCTAGAGCCTATTCCGCAAGCATTTGGAACGCGGACAGTGTACGGCATAAACGTCGATCCTATTCTCTCTCCTTCCCCGCACCCTCCTGCCTGCATCCCAGGCCTTGTCTGTCACCTGTCATCCCTCTGGAAAATGCCAACTGGAAGCCAGAGGTGATGCCACTGTCAGGAAATGTTTGGGTCTATGACAGCTGTTGAGTAATGGCATTTGTTATGGCTAATGGTGAGAAGGGCTGGGGCTGAAGCTGACACTGTCAAGATCCCCAACGGTTTGACTGGGAGGACATGTAATGAGAAGGAACCGAGTGAGCAAGAGGATGATAACAACATGTGTACCTGTCAGGAGGAGGGCTGTCAAGAAGGACTGCACCGAAGGGTGGGCCCAGATGTGCAGGAATACGGTTTCTGTTCCATGGAGCCAGAAGTTCAGCTGCAGGCACCTGTTTCTGCAGACTGAGAACATGGCACTGGAGTAGACTTTTTAATGATCACAGTGATGTACAGACAGACATCCTCTACCCTTTGCTAGAGATTTCACTACATTTATAGAAAAGCATATTGCTTCCTTTTGGATTCCAGTTGCAAGTCTCCTGCTCGAAATCCTGGAATTATCCTGAACAGAATCCTGGAATTTTCCTGATCAATTTCACTGGAGAATCCAAAACATATTCTTTATAATTGGGTGTGTTTGCCTTTCTATCCACTTTCTTCACACCCACTAAAATTTCATAAATGCTTCCCTTTCATTGCAACCAGTGATAGGGAACCTCCAGATGTTGGCCCTCTGTGGCCCTCCAGATGTTGCTGCTCCACAACTCCCATCATCCCTGACCTAGCGGCGTACCGAGCCGCTTAGCTACCAGGGGCAGCAAGCCAAGTGGCACCCTCCGGGGGCGGGGCGTCGCTCC
The DNA here is from genome assembly GCA_034642065.1 of Darevskia nairensis. Classification (NCBI taxonomy): domain Eukaryota; kingdom Metazoa; phylum Chordata; class Lepidosauria; order Squamata; family Lacertidae; genus Darevskia; species Darevskia nairensis. The sequence continues at coordinate 373,234 of JAWWNI010000233.1, forward strand.
GTAGCATATGCATCGTGACGTCACGACGCATGCGCTACAGAGCGCAGTCTGCTCCTCGGCCACCGCACGGGTTTTTTCTCCCTTCCTTCTGTGCCCTGGTTGGGCGGAGCTGCAGGGGCAAGGGGCGGGCCAACGAGGCGTCATGCTTGTGGCTGGCGTGATGCTCCTTGCTGACCCACCCCCACGGCTCCGCCCAACCAGGGCACAGAAGGAAGGGAGGGAAAAAACGCACGGTGGCCGAGCAAGCGAAGCCAGCCCTGGCGGCAAGCAAGGTTTTGGGGAGTCGCCGGTCATGGGGGAGGCGTCCAGAGAGTCGCCCCCTAGAGGCTGGAACCCGGGACGGCCCGTCCCCATCATCCCGCCCTTACTCCGCCCCTGTCCTGACCATTGACCATGCTGGCAGGGGCTGATGGGAGTCCACTGACGACTATCAACCATAGTTCCCCATTCCTTGTCTAAACCAGCGTTTCCCAACCGGTGTGCCGCGGCACAGGAGTGTGCCGCAAGACACCGGCTCCTGTGCCGCGGGAAGACACCGGCTGCTGTGCCGCCCTGGGCCGCTTCCGCTTCCGGGTCGGTCCGGGCTGGCGTCGCCTCGGCTCCGCTTCCCGCTCGCCGACCGCCGCCTTCGCCGGGGCTGCCGGGCGCTTCGCCCGCTGCCTCTGCCGCCCCGGTCACAGTCAGGGATGGGCGGGAGGTGCCGGTGCCACCGGGCTCGCTTGGGGCCGGGTGGAGGTGCTGCCGGGGGGCTGGGCGCGGGAGGGGGGGCGGGCGCCTGGCCCGCCGATCTCCCGCTCCGTTTTCGCCCGCCTGGGTCCTTCCCCTCCCTCCCGCCTGGGCGCGCGGACACCCCGCCCCCCGGGTCGGGGGGGTCGGGGTGCATGTGGTGGTGGTGTGCCGCGAGATTTTTTTCGTGGGACAGGTGTGCCGTTGCCCCGAGGAGGTTGGGAAACACTGGTCTAAACTAAAGAGCCTCAAGTGGTCAGGAAAGGGCCCCAATCCTTTGATCTATTTTGCTTGCCTTTTTTCTTTGTATGTTCCCCAGTTCTTTGATATCCCTTCTGTGGTGAGAAAACCAGAACACCACGCAGCATTCCACATGCTAGGGGGATGGCCAATTCTGTAAATTTTTGATGCTTTCAGTTTCATTTCCCCAGTCTTCAGTTCAGCTTGAGGCATTTCCACATCCATTTCTGATTATCACAACCGTCATTATTACTACTACTACTATTTTTTAAAGCCCCCACAAAAAAATCCCACAGCACATTTGGGTTCTGTGTTTGGATTAGTTTCTTGTAGTGTGACTATGTATGTGAAAGATTTTGGTGATCGTATTATTATACATGCGTGGGTGTTGTGATATCTAGAAAATCTCAGATACGTACAGTAACTATGGCATATTTTGGTGTTGTAGCTTCATCTCTGTATTCCATTTGTTTTGTGATTCTGATTTATTATTATTATTATTTAAATTTGTTAGTTGCGTTATCTTGCCCAGGGCAACCCAAAGTTGCTTACACCCAACCAAACAGACAGACAGCCACCTCCCCCCAAACATATTCTGAAAAGCCACAGATAGTTAAAGGCCAAAGGCCAGGTTATAGAAGAAAGCATTTGCCTGACACCTAATGATATATATTGATGGTGCCAGCGATCCTCCCTGGGGAGAGCATATTAATAATAATAATAATAATAATAATAATAATAATAATAATGTATTATTTGTACCCCGCCCAGCTGCTCTGGGCGGCCTCCAACAGATATTAAAATACATTAAAATATCACAGGTTAAAAACTTCCCTAAACAGGGCTGCCTTGAGGTATTTTCTGAATGTCAGATAGTTGTTTATCTCTTTGACCTCTGCTGGGAGGGCGTTCTACAGAGCGGGCGCCACTACTGAGAAGGCCCTCTGCCTGGTTCCCTGTAACTTGGCTTCTCGTAGTGAGGGAACCGCCAGAAGGCCCTCAGTGCTGGATCTCAGTGTCCGGGCTGAACGATGGGGGTGGAGACGCTCCTTCAGGTATACAGGACCAAGGCCGTTTAGGGCTTTAAAGGTAAGCGCCAACACTTTGAATTGTGCTCAGAAACATACCGGGAGCCAATGTAGGTCTTTCAAGACTGGTGTGATCCCGGCGGCCACTCCCAGTCACCAGTCTAGCTTCCGCATTCTGGATTAATTGCAGTTTCCGGGTCACCTTCAAAGGTAGCCCCACGTAGAGTGCATTGCAGTAGTCCAAGCGGGAGATAAATATTTTCCTTGCATACACTGGGTTGTATGTGTGAGTGCACGGGTGGAGTTCTGCTCGCACAAGGGGATTTCTCCTTCCTCTCTTCTCCCAAAAAAAGATCTGCTCCAGAGGGTCCCCAACCCTATGGAGCTGGTTTTGAGGGTGCTTATAGGAGGTGCTGGAAAGAGGAGGGGGAAATTCCCATTACGCAGGTGGAAGTCTGTTGCACTACGTCAAACCACCAACGTTCTGGTTAATGACCCATCGCTCCACAGGAGATCCCCAGAGAAACCAAGCATTTTGATATAAGATGCAAGCCAACAACCTGAACTTATACAGACTGAAGAAAACACCTGCAGAGAGGAGTGTTCAGAAGCACAGTGGTTTTAAATTTCACAGGCACCTCTCTTGTGATAACACCTCCTCCCATCTCTCCCAAGTGCCACCGGTCTTGAAAAATAACCACGGATAGCTAGCAGCTGCCGCCACCAAAATAACGAGAAGGGATTCGGTTTCGTTATACCCGAAATGTCATGGAAAAGGCTGTCATTTTTTTTGTTGAATTCAGCACAACAACAGGTGCCTTTGTCATTTTAGTTGCTTTGGAGACATCTGTGGCTATCGGAGCATGTGATGATGTCCAAGTGATGAAGAAAAGGGGGAAAGAATGGCCCATGGATGAGTGTGAAATCATAAGAACAAGAGAATGTCCCCCTCAAAAAAATGAGACTGCGAGTGCGCCGATCAGAAGGTCAGCGGTTCGAATCCCCATGACAGGGTGAGCTCCCATTGTTCTGTCCCAGCTCCTGCCAAACTAGCAGTTCGAAAGCACGCCAGTGCAAGTAGATAAATAGGTACTACTGCAGCGGGAAGGTAAACAGCATTTTCATGCACTCTGGTTTCCATCACAGTGTCCGAAGCGGTTTAGTCATGCTGGTCACATGACCCGGAAACATAGCTGTCAACTTTCAGATTTGAAAATAAGGGATTTTTTCAAACTTTTGGAAAATAAGGGATGCCATGAGGGCGGTGCAATGGTACCAAGTAGCCTCGCCACCCTGCGCTCCAGGGGCTGCGCGCAAACGGGTGAGCGAAAGAGCGAGCGCGTAGACGGCAGGCAGGCTGTCTGCCTGGTTGGGCGTGAGGGTCTGGCTGCACAAGGCATGCAAGCTCCACCCCCAGTCGGTCTCAGACTCCTTATTGGCAGCCGAGCAACGCAGCTGAGGAGCCTCCCTGGCTGGCAGGGAGGGAGAGGAGCTGCTTCCTTTGAAATCCGGGAAATTTAAGGGATATCAACAATCTGGGATAGCAGCGGGAAACGTCATTGGAATAAGGGAGTTTCCCGCTAAAAAAGGGAGGGTTGACAGCTATGCCGGGAAAGCTGTCTGCAGACAAACACCGGCTCCCTCAGCCTGAATGCAAGATGAGCACTACAACCCCATAGTCTCCTTTGACTGGACTTAACCAGGGGTCCTTTAGCTTTTACCTTCGCCGCTGCCCAGACATTACATGAATTTAAGCCAGCGAGTGCCAATGAGGGCATGGGATCTGCTTTCCCAGTCACAGCTCTCCACCACCCATCCATTCCCTTCTATCCCCATATAATGTCTGGCACGAAGCTATCATTTTCCTCTCAATCTTTTCAAAGTGTGTCCATCTCCTTCTTGACACGTGGTGCCAGTAAGAAGTAAAGAGTCAGCCGTGAGCACGACGATTCGCCTTGAGACAAAGCAGTCAATTCTCTGACAAGAAGAGGGATTAGACTTTTTTTTTTAAATTTTATTTCACTGGGAGCAGGGAACGGTCTCCTTAGTGTGCAGAGGGGATTTACAACTTTGAAGGAGCAGCAGTCTATAAAAATAAAATGACTTCTGGAGCAAGCATTACGCTCTGTTCAGAAAGCTTTAATGCAAATTTTACACCAAGGGTGCTAGCATGAAAATGTTTGGCATTTGCATTCATTTCTTCACCTTGTATTTTTAAAAAGGATTTTAACAGGGTTTGCTTTGTTGTGGTTAAGAGGCAGCAGGATTAAATGTAAAGTAACTCAGGACTGCGGATTGAGATGGGTTCTGAAATCCACTCCACAATCCTCCTGAATCCTTGGCAAGGAGTTACTTTACATAATATCCCTCATTCGTTTGTGAAGGAAACACCCTCAGGGCTGTTGTTATTTTATTTATTTTATTTTTTTTAATGCACTTCCCCCATTTTACAAAGGACTTTTCTCAAACACTCTGCTGTCAGTTTGTATCTTAAATTCGCTTGCAACTTCAAATCCCTTGAATGCCACAAAACACCGAATGGAGGCCAACAACGGATTCCACCCCCAGCCCATCCTCTCCCTAAAAAGACAGGTATGAATGACTGATGCAGGCTTCACCTGCACCTCTTAAACCTCTTAAATAATAATAAATAATAATACATTTTTATTTGTATCCCACCCTCCCCAGCCAAAGCCCGGCTCAGAGCGGCTAACAACAGGTAAAAATAGCACAGTGTACATAACCCCTATCTATTTGCCAGTCCTTCTGCCTCCCTGCATCATCATTTCTATAGATCAACTAAAAAACAGCGTATGGATTAGGGATCTCAACTGATTGTCTTGATACTATATGCAGAAATTGATTACATTAGTGGCAGTTAAAGTTTTCATTCTAATTCTTTTGGGGGTTACCTCAGTTGAGTTCACTTGGAAATAACTACATTTTATGTAGTTCAATTTGATTGATTAGTTGAGGGGTTGATCACTGGATGCACTGGGAAAATAAATGCAAGAATTTATATTCAAAAATATAATGTATATTTCATACATTTGTGATTGATTGATTGATTGATTGATTAATTAATCAATTAATTGGGTTGCTCAGTGAGTATATTGAGGAACTAAATTGGGGATTAATGACTTGGGTTGTTGATCAATGGATCCATTTGGGAAATTAATTAATTAATTTCCGCTGTCTCCTTTGATTTAGAAACCTTTGTGAATTCATTTAGAATTTATTGCTATTGAGTTCATAATAGTAGGGTTTTGTTGTCATTATGCATTTTTTTCAATTAATGGAGCCTAAATTTGCAACAAATAGAATGTGGGGATCTGCGGATTTATTTAGTTTTTAGGTCCTCCTCGCACTCATGAAGGTTGGTAACCAACCGTTGCTGCTTTTCCACAAACTTTTTGGAATGTCTCTCCAAGGTTAAAACTTTGGTTGTTTCTGAATCGCATCTCACTCGCTGGTAAAGCATAACACACAAACACTCCACTTCTGAATCATCGCCATTTCCTCCTCTCTCGCCATACCAACTTCCACCTTTCTCAACTTCCCTGGAGTCCTGCTACCGGTAAGTCCCTTGACCACACACAGGTTTTGAAGTACAAATTAATTTTGTGAAAACGAAATTGCCACCACAGAAAACAGTACTGAAAGAGAAGCAGAAAGGTTAAATAGCAATTTAATTTGTTTTGCAAAGTTATGTACTTACTGTTTTTCCGGTGGGCAGGGGAAAAAAGCAATTGAATTATGCCACAGGGCACTTGCCTCGAGCAGACAAGGAAGGGGAGGAAGGAAGGAAGAAGGATAAAAGGAATATTTTATATCTGCCTTTACACATTTTTGCATGTCACACTGTCCTTTTATAAGGCAGGACAAAGCAAATATGGAAAAACAGAAAAATAATAATATCAGGAGCTCTGAAAGTTTATGGGCAAATAAAGTTAAATTAAATTATTCTTGTTCTTAGTTTTTTTCTTTTCTTTTAAAATTGCAAGAGGAGGCCAATTCATATGAGCTGCTGAATGCATTGAAAACTGTGCATTATTCCAAAATGAAATACAAAACACTTTGTTTTGAGAAAAGAAAACTGTATTCTAATTAATTTATTAAATTTATTTACGGTATTTAATTTATATACCGCCCTATATCCACAGGTCTCAGGGTGGTTCACAGAATAAAATCAGAATATAAAACCACAAAATACATAATCAAAATAAAAACAATCACCCAATAACTCCCCATGACCACAACCACCACAACACATTTTAAAAGAGCAAAGGATGTCAATCAAATAAACCAAAGGCCTGGCTAAAAGGGAAATTTTTAAAACACATTTATATCCCACTTTTCCTCATAGGAACTCAAGGTGACATTCATGGTTCTCTCGACCCCCAACAACAACCCTGTGAGGTAGTTCAGACTGATATTCCATTAACACAGGCCTGGACAATTTGAAATTATTCAGCTGAGGAAGTCACCTCCGATTCCCATTTGCTCTCTTCGAGCATGAGACTCTTCATCTCAGGGTTGTGGGTTTGAGCCCTAAAAGGTAAAGGTAAAGGACCCCTGACAATTAAGTCCTGTCGCGAACAACTCTGGGGTTGCGGCGCTCATCTCGCTTTACTTGCCGAGAGAGTCGACGTTTGTCCGCAGGCAGTTTTTCCGGGTCATGACTAAGCCGCTTCTGGCGAAGCCAGAGCAACACACAGAAATGCCGTTTCCCTTCCCGCTGGAGTGGTACCTATTTATCTACTTGCACTTTGATGTGCTTTCGAACTGCTAGGTTGGCAGGAGCAGGGACAGAGCAACGAGAGATCACCCCATCATGGGGATTCGAACCGCTGACCTTCCAATTGGCAAGCCCAAGAGGCTCAGTGGTTTAGACCACATCACCACCCACGTCCCGGGTTTGAGCCCTACGTTGGACAAAAGATTCCTGCATTGCAGGGGGCTGGACTAGATGGCAGTTTGAATCCCCACAAGAGATGAGCTCCTGTTGCTCTGTCCCAGCTCCTGCCAACCTAGCAGTTCGAAAGCACACCAGTGCAAGTAGATAAATAGGTACCGCTGTGGTGGGAAGGTAAATGGCATTTTCGTGCACTCTGGTTTCCATCATGGTGTCCGTTGCACCAGAAGTGGTTTAGTCCTGCTGGCCACATGACTCGGAAAGCTGTCTGTGGACAAACGCCGGCTCCCTCGGCCTGAAAGCGAGATGAGCGCCATAACCCCATAGTCTTATTACGCATGCTAAAGCTGTTTTTGGTCATCCGCATACTATCCATTGCTTTTTCCTGTAGAACTAATTGCTGTCGTTAACAGTCGTCAACAGGTTTACCATACCCATTGAATCAATCACCCATCTCCTAATACCCTTCAGAGAAAAAACCCACCCCACCCTCCCACTATATATTGCCTTGTTATGTTATTCTGTTGGTCTGTTGGTGGATTGCTTAAAATGAGGTGACATTTTAAAATGGGAATTTTACATTGTATCTTAATCTGTGTTTTTAATTGATTGTTTGTGGTTTGTTGTGGTTTTTATGATTGTTAGCCGCCCTGAGCCCGGTTCCTGACTGGGAAGGGCGGGGTATAAATAAAGGTTTATTATTATTATTATTATTATTATTATATAAGGGTCTGGTGACTTCTGTTTCAGTGTATCTGAAGAAGTGTGTATGCAAATGAAAGCTTATACCCAGAACAAACTTAGTTGGTCTCTAAGGTGCTACTGGACAATTTTAAAAAAAAATTCTTTACCTAGATTATCAACCACCTTCGTAAAAGAATCTCTTTTCAGAAATTATTTTGCCTAATTGATTAAGCTCTTGTTTCCAGGTTGTCTATTATTTCCCCCCATGCAGCAAAAAACAAAAAAACAAAAAACAGTCAAGTGAAGAAATTACATGCCAAGCCTTTCTTGCTTTTTTTCAAGGGGATGCACGGAATTATTTGTTGTCCTTAATGTCCTTAATCTCTTGGGCAGCAAGACACCAATTAATCCTGGTGATAATAAACTCGCAGCAGCAGGAACTCCCCTACTTGAAAGCATCCCCCCCTTTTCTCTTTCTTAAAAAGAAAAGAGCAGTGTGTAGAATTTCAGAATCACGGTGCTTACAAAACACTTGATAATTACCAGGTTGCCAGCGTGCTCTTACTGGGGCTTTATTACGCTAATCAAACCACCTTACTGTTACCTTGTGCTTGTCCTAATCAAATTGTCTGATTGCTACCTTGGGCTCTTTCTCTGCCTCTCTCTTTCACTACCGTACCTGCTTTGCTAACAGGGAGCTGAAGCTGTCTGCATTCGGTCTACGGAATAAAGATCGAGCCACACACTATGTAGCCACTTTGTGCCTGTAAAGCTCAGGTGCTGTGGATTTGGAAGGAGTCATCTTGGCCAGGGGCGTAGGAAGAGGGGGCAGTGGGGACAGACCGCCCCGGGTGTCATCCCTGGGTGTGTGTGACAAAATCCCTCCTGGGCAGATCGCCGCGCTGCCCCCAGGGTGCCAATTGCCCCCCTGCACACCTACTGCTGGGCCAATCACCCCCAATGGGTGCCCATTGCCCCCCCGGTGTGATGGCCTGGGATTCAGACTCAGATGCTGAACCTGAGGGATCCCAGCCTGCACAGGATTCCCCACCTCCAGAACCAGCAGAGCTGGGACTAGGGCCTAAGTTGGAAGGGTCCTCACCTGTGCTGGATCCTCAGGTGCAAGCATCTGCTGAGTCTGCTCTGGCTCCTGAGGGGATGGAGGACCCATAGCCTGCAGGTGCTCCACTCCCAGCCCTGTCAGGGGAAGCTGAGGTTGCCTCTGGGTCCGGTAACCCTCCAGCCTCTCCTGAGCTGCAGAGGCTCAGGGCAGAGAGGCGAAGGGAACTGAGTTCCCGCAGGAGGAGTGCTCGCCTCCAAGCCAGGAGAGGCGAGTCACCTGAGGATCAGGGCCGCCCTCTGCCTCAGGGCAGATAAAAGCCGGCCAGCCCCAGCCCAAGTTGCAGGAGCAACATTGTTGGTGACCAGCTCCTGCCTGAGACCTGTCCTGCTTTCCTGCCTGAGCTCCTGACCCGCCCTGGTTCCCTGCTTGCCTACCTGTTCCTGACTTTGCCTGACTCCCTGCCCTGCACCCAGCTTCAGTTATTACGGACTGCCTTTACGTTGCACCTCTGACCACGGACCGGACTTGGACCTCGCCTTTCGGGTAACCCATGGGACCAGCACACCCTGGGCACCGATCGCTGCGCCGACCAACCGCAATGGACACTGATTGCCATGCCGATCGCCCCCCTGGGCAGCTCACCCTCCCCAGGTGTATTGCATGTATGCCGCTCCGGATGCCCGAGCGGCTAGCTCCGCCACTGATCTTGGTCTGCTTTTATTTGTTTACTTCAGGCTTCCTCAGCCTTGGCTCTCCAGATGTTTTGAGGCTACAATTCCCATCATACCTGACCACTGGTCCTGCTAGCTAGGGATCATGGGAGTTGTAGGCCAAAAACATCTGGAGGGCCGAGGTTGAGGAAGCCTGGTTTACTTCATGAAATTTAGACACTGGTTGATTCTAAGAAACCTCAAAGCGGTCAATGAGCATACATTGGAGAAAATTCCACATACAGGTCATGGATGATTCCCATTACATCTTCTTGAAGGGTTATTGGTTCCCAATTTTTTTTTGAGTTCCAGGTTTTGGGTCCTGAGCTTTCGCTTCTCTACTTCCCACCCCCCCTCTGCTTTTTTGCTTGCCTGCCTCCTTCCCATTCTCTCCCTGCCTGCCTCCTCCAGCAGCCCAGGAGCGTGGGGCTGTCAAAACGAAGGGGGAAGGGGAGAAGACCACCATCTCCATGCCATAAACTTCGTACCAGGGTGGACAGCCTAGAAGTCATATTCACCACCCTGTCACACAAAGACCATAGAACGAGGACTAAGTTTTGTCCATCTCTACTTCTGGATTTAGTTCTGAGGATATATTCAAACTTTCATGTTACAAAACAGAACAATAAAAATACACGCAGGCTGTAATAACCAATGAAATGCACAAAGCCTTCTTTATAAAATGCCTGTTATAGGTAGACAGTGACTAATGTATACTTGTCTTTTCACGCAATGATACCTTTCCGATCAGACAGATGAATCACCCAAGTGCACTTTTCTGCATAACCTTTGTTTATGTAAGACAAAAAGAGAACCAAGTTTCTATATATAAATCCCATTGAATTACACCTATAATTTCTCTTCTGTGTTGTGCTAAAACCATCCATCTAATGGGCACCCCTTTCCCTTCCCATCCCAACAACTTGATTATTTCCATTCTGCCAGCAATGAAAAGTGACAGAATCAAGGTCTTTGTGTAGGATTTGCTTGCTGATATCATCTCCAATGGAGAGAAGACGCAGTAGGGGGTGAGGCTGAGCCAGCTGTGAGATTCTTCCTGTACATTTAGTGTTTAATCTTACAAATAGTTAACCTGCCCTGACAGTCTGTGGGTGGCATTCAACCAAGTTTTATTCAGGGTGGACGCAATGAAATGAATACACCCGACTTAGTCATGTTCATTAATTTCAGTGTGTCTGCTCTAAGTAAATCTGAGCTGAATACTATCCTTTTGAGATGCACCAGCTTAGAAATGAAAATAAATTGGGGGTTTAAATGACAAGTCAATGCAAATTCGGCATCAGGAGGAGGGAGTCCAGGCCCAAGTTCAGACTTCCTGAGAAACTCTGGGTGTTATGTACTGAGCTGAATCCTAGAACAATAGGATCCAGAATGCAGCAGTCTGATTGGTCCTAAAACAATAGGATCCAGAATGCAGCAGTCTGATTGGACCGCAGGAGCCACCCAATCCAGCTCCAGGTGGAAGTGAATCAGCGACCTGATTGGCCTGCAAGAGCAGCCAATCAGGCTCCTGGATGAAGTGAATCCGCAACCTGATTGGCCTACAGGAGCAGCCCAGAATTAGCCAATCACGTGGGGCCCATTGTGTAAATGTATATATAGCAGACGTTTTGGGGAAAGATTCATTCCTTGCTACTATGAGCTGAATAAAGAGCATGAAATTCACACTTGATTCCGAGTATATTTCACTGGCGACGAAGGTGGGATCCCGCTGAGCTGACCTCCACACACAGCACCGCAGCACCGCCACCTGCTGCACCGCTGCCTCGTACCATGTATCCAGGCTTCAGCTCCGGGATCCAAGGAACTCAGAATGGCAACCGACAGCAGCTTCTCATTGTTCAACCCAGCATCAGGAGACTGGGAAGGGTACGCCACCCATTTCACCTTTCTCCTAGAAGCTAAAGGGGTCACCAATGATGCCAAGAAGAGGGCGATATTCTTCAGCGTCTGCGGAGAGCAGACGTTCGAAATTGCCCGGGCTCTCCTTGCGCCTGAAGACGTCTCTATGACTCTGGCTTAGAGACAAATACTGTTCAAAGCTGGCTCCTATACAGGTGGTCTGGTCACATCCAAAATGGTTATTGTTACTGTCCATAGTTCAGGATAAGCTTCCTTCAAGGCCAAGGGCTCACCTGGGATAGAGACATTAAAATGACAAAAGGTGTTGATGACCCGTCCATGAGGAATCTTGGGTCTGGGCAGACAGAGGTTTCCATGGTGATTGTTTGAGGTAACAGGAAAAGAGAGTCCTTAGACAAAGGTGTGCTGGGAAGTAGAATTATGGAAGAAAGAGAGATCCATCTTGGGCAGGCTGGCTGAAGTCTGGCAGGGAAAGATGCCTTAGACGCCAGTGCTGTACTGATGGGGAATACAAGCCCTCTTTGAAATGACCATGCTCTACGACCTGGATTCCTTCCATGCAGACTGAAGGTGTTAATATGTGAATAAACCATATTTCTTAAAGCTACCACTCGGCAGAGAGCAAGAGTAGCACCCAACCTCCATACCCTCCAGCATTTTTCCAATAAAAATAGGGACATCCTATTCCATACCCTCCAACATTTCTGCCATGAAAATAGAGATGTCCCCTTCAATGCTTCTCCAATGAAAATAGGGACGTCCTACCATAGCCTCCAAGGGACGCAGGTGGTGCTGTGATCTAAAACACAGAGCCTAGGGCTTGCTGATCAGAAGGTCGGCGGTTCGAATCCCCGCGACGGGTGAGCTCCCGTTGCTCGGTCCCAGATCCTGCCCACCTAGCAGTTTGAAAGCACGTCAAAGTGCAAGTAGATAAATAGGTAAAGGTAAAAGGCGTTTCCATGCGCTGCTCTGGTTCGCCAGAAGCAGCTTAGTCCTGCTGGCCACATGACCCAGAAGCTGTCTGCGGACAAATGCTGGCTCCCTCGGCCTATAGAGCGAGATGAGCGGGCAACCCCAGAGTCGTCCGTGTCTGGACCTAAATGGTCAGGGGTACCTTTACCTTTACCATATCCAACATTTTTCTGATGAAAATAGGGACGTCCTAAGGAAAAATGAGACATTCAGGGATCAAATCAGAAACCAGGACGGGGGGTGGCAACTTCTATAATGCTATCCTCCCATCTGGAGGGAGTCCACATTGTGGAAGGCTGGTCCAGATGACTGTCTCTTCACCCTCCAGAAAAGATCTTCATAAATGCTGCAGATCCGTTTTCAAAACTGGGCGATGGAAGAGGCAAGCATTCACCTTCTCAGAATATTGAGCACTTTTAGAACTGCTAACTAAGAAGCAAAGGGGTGAAGTGAGGGGACATGTTGAGGGAGAGCTGGGAATATTTTCCCCGCCTCTCTGGCGCCTCGCAGCCAAGTATAGCATCAGAACCACCCCCGCCACCTCCACAGTTGTTCTGCCATCAGAGCCAGGCTCCTCACAGCTGAAGTGAACAGTCGGCATTGTCAAATCTACTTCTGCCACTCCACATGGCTGGTTAATCGAGTCCCATTATGCTGAATAAAGCCGTGCTGATGTGCGTCTTAATTTTTTTAGCACCAACGCACCTATTGTCTGACACCGTGCAATTAGACCTGCACTTCCAAGAGATCAAGAAAGCAGCAATGAGCAGCTAGGAAAACTGCCAGGGTTTCATACTCAGTCTTACCAACATCCCCCCCTTTAAAAAGCTGTTGATGGCCGCATTGTACATAGGTATTAATTTGTGCGTTTCTTCACAAGAAATCTGGTAATTGCTTCACCTTGTGGTCGGTCACAACAACTTCCTGCCGGCAGATATATATAAAAAACTGCAATGCCCCCCCCCCCGAGTGTTTAAATTGCAAATTTACACCAATATGTCCCTTTTCTTTTCTCTTTTCTTTGTAAAAAGAAGGGGGGATTAGCCATAGTGTGGGCGTAAAGGCACAGTGAGGAACCTGTGTTGGGCTGCCATTTTTATTTTTCCACATATAGCAGCAAAAGGGGAAAGGAAACATCACCAGCTGATATTAGCACTGCAAATATCCCATCGATCTTGGCTTATATGCACGAATTAACATGGACAGTCCATATGTCTAAATAGGTATCTGAATGAGATTGTACCTTCCAACTGTGAGACAGGGATGAGCAAACATGACAACATTGGTTTCTCATTTTTCAATTTTAAGTTGGGTTCTCCGCATTTCCACATTGTTCTCTTTTACCATGTCAGTTCCTCTCCCATCCCAAGCAAAAGGACATTCCCTTGAGAAGCGGGAAGCTTGCACCCCTCCAGATGTTGTGGACTCCAGCTGCCACCATCCCTAGGTCAATGACGGAAGTTGTGGTCCAAAAACATCTAGTGAGTGGGTCACTAGAGACGGGTGTGGCCTGCTTATTTTCCAGATGTAGGCTAGTTTCAGTTCTGTGACTAAGCACACATATTGCCTCAGCCTTCTCCAACGTGCAATGTAGCTTTCCATTTGGAACGGTAAGAATCCAGTAGGGTTAAGGGTGCCAACCCAACAGGGAAAAATATAAGTTTTAACCAATAATGGATCTTCAGAATCCATATTCGAGCGCTAACAGGGATTTGCCCGACCTCCAGGCGGACAGCTATGTTAGATACACAAGAAGGGATCCCTAGCAGGTAGCGATAGAACTTAGTTTGGAATGATTCTAAGGGAGCAAGATTTAAGAAGTTGCAGATCTGAGAGCCATATGTCAGTTGTGTTAATATTTTTGCAGCAAAGACCTGGGAGGCTGCATCTTCTTCAGATGCATGCACACGAAAGCTCATACCAAGAACAAACTTAGTTGGTCTCTAAGGTGCTACTGGAAGGAATTTTTTTATTTTTTATTTTGTTTTACCCTGGAAAAAGCACTTTTTTCAGGGCGAGAGTGAGGTGCGAGCCACTTTACTTGGCTGGGAGCATGTCCCGGAGGATGCACATCCTGGGGAGAAAATGGAAAGGTATGAAATCCCCACTCAGCCATGAAGCTCATTGGGTGTGACCTTGGGCTAGTCACTGCTTCTCAGGGTTGTTCTGCTTGTGCAAGTGTTTATTATATTGTTGCAGCCTGGATAGGTCTACGGATATGGAGAATCTTGTCCCACCCCTTTGCTGGGAAACCGGTTCCTGAGGATAAAGTCCCATATTTCCTTTGAATTTCTCTTTAGGAAAAGGTTGGTAGAACCTGATTTCAATGACCACTGATGGTGTATCTCAGCTCACATCATGTCCTCTCTCTCCTGCCCGCTCAATCTGTATAGACATGGACAAATCCAGTTGAAACCTTTCAGGGCAACTGCTAAAGACTTCATGCCACAAAAGTTTGCAATTGCTTTCTTTGACAAACGGAAATAAATCAAGTCTCTCCGCCTCCACCATGTCTGTAACTTTCCATTTCCCTAATCTATTGTCGCTGTTAAGCCTTACATGAATGTTATTTGTCTCTCGTATTCTTTTTAACAAATCATAATTGGTATGATTATCCTTGCTTTGCGAACAATTAGCCATAGCATTTTGACACCGTAAACGGGGGTGGTGGGGAGGGAAACGGCATTACAAGAGGCAGGCGCGGAACTGCTAAACAATCCCTCTTTGAGTGGAGGGATGAATGGGAGAGAGAACTCAGGTGAAGCGAGAGCTATTTTTAGCAATGTGAACTTCATCTCTGGAGAGGAAGGAAATGAATGCCTGGATGATGGTTGGCTGTGAAATAAAAGCCAATTGTTGGTTTTACTTTAAAAATACTGCTGTTCTGAAGATGTAAAGCATACTGATTTCTATGGCTTCACCCACCCACTTTATTTTCGTATGGTGGGAAATACTGGCAAGTCTTTGAATAACTTGTTTTTCTTGGAGAAGAATGTAATGATGTTCCGTATTTTAGAATGTATGGGATTGAGCAGGTGTTATGAGGCGTTCATAGAAGACCCTGGCAACAATGGTCCCATGGTCAGCCTGGATAGCTCAGTTGGTTAGAGTGTGGTGCTGATAACGCCAAGGTTGCAGGTTCGATCCCCATATGGGACAGCTCTATAGTCATGCATTGCAGGGGGTTGAACTAGATGATCCACAGAGTCCCTTCCAACTCTACGATTCTATGATTCTATGATGCATCAGTTACTCCACATATTTCAGGAACAGAGGTTATGATTTAACTGTAGAAGGACTGGGATTCAAACATCACTTCCATGTAAAGGTTCTCAAGCCGTGGCTTGGGAAAGACCTCACCTTTTCAAGTGATGGCTGGTGCCCTCAAGATGCAATAGTTTATGGACGCGGGTGGTGCTGTGGGTTAAACCACAGAGCCTAGGGCTTGCCGATCAGAAGGTCAGTGGTTCAAATCCCTGCGACGGGGTGAGCTCCCATTGTTCGGTCCCTGCTCCTGCCCACCTAGCAGTTCGAAAGCACGTCAAAAGTGCAAGTAGATCAATAGGTACCGCTCCGGTGGGAAGGTAAACGGCATTTCCGTGCGCTGCTCTGGTTCTCCAGAAGCGGCTTAGCCATGCTAGCCACATGACCTGGAAGCTGTACGTTGGCTTCCTCGGCCAATAATGCGAGATGAGCGCCGCAACCCCAGAGTCGGTCACGACTGGACCTAATGTTCAGGGGCCCCTTTACCTTTTAGTCCACATCTACCAGAGAGCATCACATCCATAGAACAGACAATACAGAGCTAGATGAACCAATGGCTTGAGGCTGTGTAGGTGTCAGAATTCAGCCCTGTCCATATCATGGCCCTGAGGAGCAGAGGAGATGGTGATCCAGGCAGGAGCTTCAGAGCTGCCAGTGAAGTTTTTTCACCTCTTTCTCACCCACTGGGGTAAATAAAGAACCACACTTTCACCTGGCTAGCTGCCCATGAGGCTATTTGGGATGAAGGGGAAGTGCATGGAAATGCTTGGATCAGGGCCTGACCGAGAGACAGAAAGAGGCCAAGCCTCCAGCTCCAATAGCTGTTCTACCCAAAGTTCAGATATTTCTCTATAATTGGATTCAGCCTCATTTGTATTTTAGCTGCTTAGATAAACCTGGCCAAGTGTATCCACCCTACCGATAGCTGTGTCAAAAGCCAGTTGACCTTTAACGTGAGACACCACACAATCAATGTTGAAAAGATGCCCGTTGCATCAAAAGAGGCACTTTGCCAAACCAACTCCTTCCGCTAGAAGGCTGTGCCTTGTGTGACCACCCCCCTCCCCTGCTGAAGTGGATTCTTGCTTCCTGTCACCACTTTTGACATTTTGATTCATCACCTGGGAAGGCTGGAGTACTTGATCTGACACCAATGTCACAGCTTCCCATTTTTACATGAAAGCATCTATTACAGCCCTTTGACGGCTTAACCCAAGACAGAGACACCAATTGACAGGCCATAATAGGTGTGCTAGCCCAAGCAAGGAGGAGAGAAGAAACTACCCCCCCCTCCCCACTCTACACTGTTGACTGGCAAGTCACCTCAAATCAGGTCTTGCACAAATCAGAACAGGAGGTTTGCGATGCTCCAACCATTTCTCCCAAAGAGTTTCTCCCAAGTGAATAATCCATCCTCTCCATGATGCTGAAGGCAGCACCCTCACCAGGAAAGAGCTTGATTGATGGGTGGTTCTGGTGGAGTAAACAAAGTGAGCAAGCATCACTGACAATGCCTACAGGCTTTCTGGAGCATTAATATGGACATGTCAGGTTGAGAACCAATATATCTCAAGCTCTCCAGCACTCTAAAGAGTCTGCCTTGACATCTCTGCTCACACCTTGCATACCGAAGAGGCTACTTCTTCAGATATTGACCACTTCCAGATCACCACAGAAGTTCTCTGTGTCCTCAGTTTCCCCCCAACATATGCCTGTCTTTAATTGTGAAGGGGGGAAAACAAAAACCAGTGCAAATCTACGCAAGCCCAAGGCATTCTTAGGAAATGCAAGGTTTCCTGATTTCTTTTTACAAAAGATAAATTCTGCTTTGGGGGTGGGTAGGTTAAGAAATTAACAGAGATGCCAGGAATATTTGTGAATCTGAATGCAATTTTTGTGTGTGGAAAATTACAGCTGCAGACAAGCATTATTACAAAGAACAAAACGGTGACTTTCCAAGGCGTAGATGTTAAGACTATTTAACAGAGGAGGGAAAACACAATAACCTGTTTTTTTCCCCCTTTCGTATGTGAGAAAGGATGACTGGTGTGTACTATGTGCAATGATGTGACTGTCTCTCCCATTCCTCTTTTATTTGTTTGTATATTATTTTATATTATTGTTTTATTGGTTTTATGATATATTTTTGTTTTAATGCTATTGTCTGTTTTTATACTGTACACTGCTTAGAGAATTTTTAAATATTACAATGTTGGAATTTTTGTCAAAACAAAACAAAACACCAGTGAAAGAATACATAAATATCTATCTATTTGTCTGCCTTGTTGCCTCTCTGTCTTTCTGTCCATTTCTTTAGTGATCTCAATGTGGTTTACATTATCCCTTACTCTGTAGCCTCAAATTACTCATAACAAGTGATTCAGGCACACAGGTCAAAAGGTTCCGGCTTGTATCCTGGGTGATCTGAACCTAAAGTTAATATGGGACTAAACTGCTGTTTGAAAACCTGCATGTGCGTGAAGCCATGAGCCCCCTTCCATGTTCATTGTGGCTAAATTACTGGACCTTCTACTATAGAGTACTGTGTTTCCTCTGCTGTTCCTTCCCACACAAACATCTGCCACTTCTCCCAGTTAGGTGCAGAAGGTTGGAATCGTCAGAGAAAAGGCAAAATGGAGGTGACATGATTGAGGTGTGGAGAATTATGCCTGGTGCAAAGTGATGCATAATACTAGAACATAGGGTCATCCAACGAAGCTGAATGTTCAGAAGATTCAGGAACAAATTCAACAGAACATTAAAACAGAAAAAACTTCAAACATTAAAAACTTCCCTAAATAGGGCTGCCTTCATATGTCTTCTAAAAGTCGGATAGTTGTTTATTTCCTTGACATCTGATGGGAGGGTGCCACTACCGAGAAGGCCCTCTGCCTGGTTCCCTGTAACCTCACTTCTCACAGTGAGGGAACTGCCAGAAGGCCCTCAGAGGTGGACCTCCGTGTCCGGGCAGAACGATGGGGGGTGGAGACACTCCTTCAGGTCTACTGGGCCAAGGCTGTTTAGGGTTTTAAAGGTCAGCACCAAGACTTTGAATTGTGCTCGGAAATGTACCAATGGATTACATCCCACGTTCTGTACTAATAAATGCAAACTTACACTAACTCCACTACCAGAGGCATTCTGCCTCTGTATAACAGTTGCTGGCAACCACAAGTTAGGGGAGAGTGGTCTTGCTGGTGGACTTCTCATTGGCCACTAGGAGAACAGGATGCTGAACCCAAGGCACCTGACCCAACATGGAGGAGTTTGGATTTGAAAGCGGCTAACATTCTCCTTCCCCTTCATGGATCACTGCCTTGTCGTGGCGAAGGGGCTTGAATTACTCAGGGAAGCTATGGACAGGTCAAGATGGACAGGTCATAGTGGAGAGTTTGGACCAAACGTGATCCACCTGGAGGAGGAACTGGCAAGCCACTCCAGTATCCCTGCCAAGAAAACTCCATGGGCAAAGACAACAGGCATATAAAAGGTATGACGCTGGAAGATGAGCCCCTCAGGTCGGAAGGCGTCCAACATGCTACTGGGGAAGAGCGGAGGACAAGTACAAGTAGATTCAGAGCTGATGAAGCGGCTGGGCCAAAGCCGAAAGGATGCTCCGCTGCGGATATGCCTGGAAGCGAAAGGAAAGTCCGATGCTGTAAAGAAAAGTATTGCATAGGAACCTGGAATGTAAGAACCATGAACCTTGGTAAGCTGGATGTGGTAAAAAATGAGATGGCAAGAATAAACATTGACATCCTGGGCATCAGTGAACTAAAATGGACGGGAATGGGTGAATTCAGTTCGGATGACTATCATATCTACTACTGTGGGCAGGAATCCCGTAAAAGAAATGGAGTGGCCCTCATAGTCAACAAAAGAGTGGTGAAAGCTGTACTGGGATGCAATTTCAAAAATGATAGAATGATCTCGATACGAATCCAAGGCAGACCTTTTAACATCACAGTAATCCAAGTTTATGCACCAACTACCAGTGCTGAAGAAACTGAAATTGACCAATTCTATGAAGACTTACAACACCTTATAGAAATGACACCAAGGAAGGATGTTCTTCTCATTATAGGGGATTGGAATGCTAAAGTAGGGAGTCAAGAGATAAAAGGAACAACTGGCAAGTTTGGCCTTGGAGTTCAAAATGAAGCAGGCCAAAGGCTAATAGAGTTCTGCCAAGAGAACAAGCTGGTCATCACAAACACTCTTTTCCAACAACACAGGAGACGACTCTACACATGGACATCACCAGATGGGCAACATCGAAATCAGATTGATTATATTCTCTGCAGCCAAAGATGGAGAAGCTCTATACACTCAGCAAAAACAAGACCCGGAGCTGACTGTGGCTCAGATCATCAGCTTCTTATAGCAAAATTCCAGCTTAAACTGAAGAAAGTAGGAAAAACCACTGGGCCAGTAAGATACAATCTAAATCAAATTCCTTATGAATACACAGTTGAAGTGAAGAACAGGTTTAAGGATTTAGATTTGGTGGATAGAATGCCTGAAGAACTGTGGATGGAGGCTCGTAACATTATACAAGAGGCAGCAACGAAAACCATCCCAATGAAAAAGAAATGCAAGAAAGCAAAGTGGCTGTCAAATGAGGCCTTACAAATAGCGGGGGAGAGAAGGCAAGCAAAATGCGAGGGAAATAGTGAAAGATACAGGAAATTGAATGCAGATTTCCAAAAAATAGCAAGGAGAGACAAGAGGGTCTTTTTAAACGAGCAATGCAAAGAAATAGAGGAAAACAACAGAATGGGAAAAACCAGAGATCTGTTCAAGAAAATTGGAGATATGAAAGGAACATTTCGTACAAAGATTACCACAATTAAGGATAAAAGTGGAAAGGACCTAACAGAAGCAGAAGACATCAAGAAGAGGTGGCAAGAATACACAGATGAATTATACCGGAAAGATATGGAGGTCTCGTACACCCCAGGTAGTGTGGTTGCTGACCTTGAGCCAGACATCCTAGAGAGTGAAGTCAAATGGGCCTTAGAAAGCCTTGCTAACAACAAGGCTAGTGGAGGTGATGATATTCCAGCAGAACTATTTAAAATTCTAAAAGATGATGCTGTTAAGGTGCTACACTCAATATGCCAGCAAGTTTGGAAAACTCAGCAGTGGCCAGAGGATTGGAGAAGATCAGTCTACATCCCAATCCCAAAGAAGGGCAGTGCCAAAGAATGCTCCAACTACCGCACAATTGCGCTCATTTCACACACTAGCAAGGTTATGCTTAAAATTCTACAAGGCAGGCTTAAGCAATATGTGGACCGAGAACTCCCAGAAGTGCAAGCTGGATTTCGAAGGGGCAGAGGAACCAGAGACCAAATTGCAAACATGCGCTGGATTATGGAGAAAGCTAGAGAGTTCCAGAAAAACATTTACTTCTGCTTCATTGACTACGCAAAAGCTTTTGACTGTGTTGACCACAGCAAACTATGGCAAGTTCTTAAAGAAATGGGAGTGCCTGATCACCTCATCTGTCTCCTGAGAAATCTCTATGTGGGACAAGAAGCTACAGTTAGAACTGGATATGGAATAACTGATTGGTTCAAAATTGGGAAAGGAGTACGACAAGGCTGTATATTGTCTCCCTGCTTATTTAACTTATATGCAGAATTCATCATGCGAAAGGCTGGACTGGATGAATCCCAAACTGGAATTAAGATTGCCGGAAGAAATATCAACAACCTCAGATATGCTGATGATACAACCTTGATGGCAGAAAGTGAGGAGGAATTAAAGAACCTTTTAATGAGGGTGAAAGAGGAGAGCGCAAAATATGGTCTGAAGCTCAACATCAAAAAAACTAAGATCATGGCCACTGGTCCCATCACCTCCTGGCAAATAGAAGGGGAAGAAATGGAGGCAGTGAGAGATTTCACTTTCTTGGGTTCCATGATCACTGTAGATGGTGACAGCAGTCACGAAATTAGAAGACGCCTGCTTCTTGGGAGAAAAGCAATGACAAACCTAGACAGCATCTTAAAAAGCAAAGACATCACCTTGCCAACAAAGGTCCGTATAGTTAAAGCTATGGTTTTCCCAGTAGTAATGTACGGAAGTGAGAGCTGGACCATAAAGAAGGCTGATCGCCGAAGAATTGATGCTTTTGAATTATGGTGCTGGAGGAGACTCTTGAGAGTCCCATGGACTGCAAGAAGATCAAACCTATCCATTCTTAAAGAAATCAGCCCTGAGTGCTCACTAGAAGGACAGATCCTGAAGTTGAGACTCCAGTACTTTGGCCACCTCATGAGAAGAGAAGACTCCCTAGAAAAGACCCTGATGTTGGGAAAGATGGAGGGCACAAGGAGAAGGGGACGACAGAGGACGAGATGGTTGGACAGTGTTCTCGAAGCTACCAACATGAGTTTGGCCAAACTGCGAGAGGCAGTGGAGGATAGGTGTGCCTGGCGTGCCTTGGTCCATGGGGTCACGAAGAGTCGGACACGACTGAACGACTGAACAACAACAACAACAACAACATTCTCCTTTTCCCTTCCTCCCCCACAACAAACACTCTGTGAGGTGAGTGGGGCTGAGAGACTTCAGAGAAGTGAGACTAGCCCAAGGTCACCCAGCAGCTGCATGTGGAGGAGCGGGGACGCGAACCCGGTTCCCCAGATTACGAGTCTACCACTCTTAACCACTACACCACACATGGCTCTTCTTTTGTTTTTACAAAAGCAGTCCAGGGACTGGCACTGCTTGTCAGCTGCCTCCTCTACCCTCCCAGTCCCAATGAACTTCAAACACCCATTCCTCCTAAACCCCAAATTCGTTATTAAATAGAAAGGTCTTAAGTGTAGCTCGCTGTGTACTGCAATACACCGGCCATTAAAATCTCCTTGTAATTTTTCCCCCCTTTGGCATATTGGCTAAAACATTTGTCAGGCTGACAGATATGGATATAATATATAGATTTCCAAGGAAACAAACAAGGAACATGCATAAATATAGATCTCCACAGTAGGAGACCAGCACACGTGCCAATGGAAGGGTACATTTTGATATACTCCTGCAAGGTTTTGATGTCTTCTTTTGCCGCACTGATTTGACAAAGGTTTTTAGCTTTTATAACTAATGTTTCTCATTGACTGTGAAAACTAACGGCAGCTGGGGAGAAGCTCGGAAAATGATAAACAGCATCTGTTTCGCCAAGCGGATGGATGGCTTCAAAGTTGGAGGTAGCATGGAAGAATGCTTCAGAAACACAGCTACAAATAACAAAGACAAAATGAGATTAGAAAGGAGCGGTCATCAAAAAGCTGTTTCACACCAGCACAGAACTCTAGAGGAAGAAAAGATCCAGGCTGAGCTGAGATGAGATTGAGGTGAGAGCTCAAATGACACGTTTGCACAAATTATTTATATATATATATATATGCAGATTATGAATTTGTGCAAACGTGTCATTTGTGCAAACGTGTCAATTTGTGCAAACGTGTCGTGTGTGTGTGTGTGTGTGTATATATATATATATATAATTCATCCACTTTGACTTTTTTTTTTGGCATCGAAAACAGTTCAGTTTTTGATTCTGAAATACACTTTTAAGGGAGTCTCTGAAAACAACAACACACACTTAAATTCTTGCCAAGGCAGTTTACCACGTTGCTAAATTCAGGGCCTTTTAAAACAAAAACAAAGAACCCTTATTTCCTAATCAAAGTTACAGGTAGGTAGCCATGTTGGTCTGCCATAGTTGAAACAAAATAAAAAATTAAAAAAAATCCTTCCAGTAGCACCTTGTTTGTTTGTTATTGGTATGAGCTTTCGTGCACATGAAAGCTCATACCAATAACAAACTTAGTTGGTCTCTAAGGTGCTACTGGAAGGATTTTTATTTTATTTTATTTTACTTCATAATCAAAATCTTTGTTCTCTTGGATATATTTGAGAATCACCTCTATTTGCTAAAGAAGCAATTGCCTCACACATTAGCACTTACTCTGCGTTCAGGGATTAAGCGCTTTCCAAATGGTTAAGCACAATCCAAATCTATCCTCTAATTTATTGACAAACACTGTGGTTTGCTGTATCCCCCCACACCTCAAACCAGCTTCAATCCATCTAGAATACCGGATCCTTTGTAAGTGGTAAAGTGAACATAGACTAACAGCCACCATGCACAGACAACAGCTTCAGGAACACGAGCTCAGAGGGTGCAGGAATGAGGAAACCAAGAATATTGTGAATGCTGGGTGAAGACATCCCTGTACCATAGCTGTCAACTTTCAGATTTGAAAATAAGGGATTTTTTCAAACTTTCGGATTTGAAAATAAGGGATGCCGCGAGGGCGGTGCAATGGCACCAAGTAGCCTCGCCACCCTGCGCTCCAGAGGCTGCGTGAACAGGTGAGCAAAAGAGCGAGCGCATAGACAGCAAGCAGGCTGTCTGTCTGGTTGGGCATGAGGGTCTGGCTGCACAAGGCATGCAAGCTCCACCCCCAGTCGGTCTCAGACTCCTTATTGGCAGCCGAGCAACGCAGCTGAGGAGCCTCCCTGGTCGGCAGGGAGGGAGAGGAGCTGCTTCCTTTGAAATCCGGGAAATGTAAGGGATATCAACAATCCGGGATAGCAGCAGGAAACGGCATTGGAATAAGGGAGTTTCCTGCAAAAAAAGGGAGGATTGACAGCTATGCCCTGTACCCTGTGTGATGTGCAAACACAGCCAAGGTGTGGGTGTGGGATGACCATGCTGCTTTTTAAGTCAGTAATATGAACATACCCTAAGATACCCCTTCATGGATCACTGCCTTGTCGTGGCGAAGGGGCTTGAATTACTCAGGGAAGCTATGGTTAAAGCTATGGTTTTCCCAGTAGTAATGTACGGAAGTGAGAGCTGGACCATAAAGAAGGCTGATCGCCGAAGAATTGATGCTTTTGAATTATGGTGCTGGAGGAGACTCTTGAGAGTCCCATGGACTGCAAGAAGATCAAACCTATCCATTCTTGAAGAAATCAGCCCTGAGTGCTCACTAGAAGGACAGA
The DNA here is from genome assembly GCA_034642065.1 of Darevskia nairensis. NCBI lineage: Eukaryota > Metazoa > Chordata > Lepidosauria > Squamata > Lacertidae > Darevskia > Darevskia nairensis. The sequence goes on from JAWWNI010000233.1 coordinate 397,744, forward strand.
TCCTGAAGTTGAGACTCCAGTACTTTGGCCACCTCATGAGAAGAGAAGACTCCCTAGAAAAGACCCTGATGTTGGGAAAGATGGAGGGCACAAGGAGAAGGGGACGACAGATGACGAGATGGTTGGACAGTGTTCTCGAAGCTACCAACATGAGTTTGGCCAAACTGCGAGAGGCAGTGGAGGATAGGTGTGCCTGGCGTGCCTTGGTCCATGGGGTCACGAAGAGTCGGACACGACTGAACGACTGAACAACAACAACCCTAAGATAACTTGCTACTTTCTCCTAAGAGTTTCCCTTTGATGAATGGAAACTCTTCAAATGACTTGGATGAAGGAATTGAAGGGAAGCTCATCAAATCTGCAGAGGACCCCGAACTGGGGGTAGGTTGGTTAATGCCGAAGAAGACAGAATCAGAACTCAACATGACCTCAACAGATTGGAGAACTGGGCCCAAGCTAACAAAATGAATTTCAATAGCTTCTTCGGGTTCCCTGGACCCAAGCACTTAAGGGCTTTGCAAATTAATTTTAATTAGGTCACTTCTGGACTAGAAGAGGAAGGTGACCAGATAGCAAAGGGTTTAGAAACCAAGTCCTATGAAGAATGGTTGAAAGAGTTGGGTATGTTAGCACGGAAGAACATTAGGAGACATGATCATTGTCTTCTATCTGAAGTCTTGCCAGGCTGAAGATGTTCCAGATCTGCTTTTTGTGGGTCCAGGTGGCAGATCCAGAACCAATGGAAGCAGATCTTGGCCTGAACATCAGGAGAAAAGTCCTACATGGTACAAGCTGCTAAAGAGTAAAATGGGATGCCTTGGAAGGCAGCCAGTGTTCCTTCACTTGAAGCAGCAATCTATCTGATGCTGTAGTTGCGTTAAATAAGGGGCTGGATCAGATCCCTTTTCAACTCCTAAGTTCTGTGATTCCATTTTTCTTTTACATATAAATCTATAAAGGTTTTATTACATTTCAGGTAGTGTGTTGAGAAAAGGCCCCTTTGAAATGGAGGGTCATCTACAGAGGAAGCTTTGTTGCTAGGCGACCATCACCACAAAGTGTTAAGGTAACATGGATTCTGCTTCTAAATACAGAAATGCTAATTAGTGAGCATGCTTAGCTGATAATGAACAAAGTTCTGCAAGGTCTATCAAAGCTTAGAGTGAAGTGTTAGCTTTCCTTTCTCTCCATTTTTTTTAATGCACACCGAATATGATTTTTTTTTTTAAATGTATTTAAGGAAAAGCCCACCAAATTTTGTCTTAAGAAATAAAAGATAAGTTAAGTTACATAGGTTAATTGCTGGGTGATTAATCTCTCTTGATGCTTTTTTTTCTGGAAAAAGGATGAAAAGATAGAGATGTGCAGCCTGCTTCCAGATGAAAAAGGGCCCTGAGAAGCAAAAGACCTCTAATATATTAGGCAGAATGAAGTGGCAAATACTGGGGGTTAGGGTTGCCAGGTCAGGAAACTTCAGGGTTCAAACCTGGGTCCTAGGGATGGCCTCTGGCGATGACATCAGGAGATGGGGGTCAATTGAGAACCTTTGCTTAAGAACCTTCAAGGAAGGAGAGTCCACCACTCCTTGTGGGTGTCCATTCCACAGTCAAACAGCAGAATCTCTCTTTTTTTAGCTCAAAGCCATTGGTCTGTGTCCTACCCTCCAGAGCAGGAGAAAACAAGCTTGCACCATCTTCCATATAGCAGCCCTTGAGATTCTTGAAGATGGCTATCATATCTCCTCTTTTTCAGACTAAACATACCCAAGTCCCTCAACTGTTCCTCGCAAGGCTCAGTTTCAAGACCTTCATCATCTTGGCTGCCCTCCACTGCAAACCTTCCAGCTTGTCAACATCTGTCTTAAATTATGTGGACATGTCGACATCTACACTTCTCCACATTTTGTGACCAGTTCCTGGACCAAAATAGGTGTGTGTGTGTGTAGGGGTGTGTGTGTGTGAAGGAGCGTCTCCACCCCCATCGTTCTGCCTGGACACTGAGGTCCAGCGCCGAGGGCCTTCTGGCGGTTCCCTCACTGCCAGAAGCAAAGCTACAGGGAACCAGGCAGAGGGCCTTCTCGGTAGTGGCGCCCGCCCTGTGGAACGCCCTCCCTGCAGATGTCAAAGAGATAAACAACCACCTGACATTCAGAAGACATCTGAAGGCAGCCCTGTTTAAGGAAGCTTTTAATATGTGATATTTTAATGTATTTTTTATTTTTGTTGGAAGCCGCCCAGAGTGGCTGGGGAGACCCAGCCAGATGGGTGGGGTACAAATAATAATAAATTATTATTATTATTATTATTATTATTATTATTATTATTATTATTACTATTATTATTATTAGAGGAAGCTGTGCATGAAATGCGTGTTAATGAATTTGACAGACAAAAAACACACTATACTAGGGGAATTTCCTTGCAAAAGTGAGCAATTCATACTAAAATGCTGACAGATTATTATGAGGACCGATATGTGAGCTGCAATTTAAGACTAGGGAAAAAAGCAAAATTGAGTGAAACTGAGATTGACCAGTTTGTTACCATTTTATGACCGTTGCTCATTTTGCTTGTTCTAATGGCTTGATGGTGCAGATTGGAGGAAGGCTGGGGAAATTAAAAACAACTAATAAATAGCCTACTGTGGCTCTTTCTGTTATACGGTGTTACAGAAATGAATGCTGAGGAAGATTGTGGAACAACCTGCTTATGGGGCGAACATGATCCCTATTAATGAGAAGTTGATTTATGCAGCAAAGCAGGGTGCCCAATGCTTGGCACTGAACACTAATTTAATTTCAGATTGAAATGTTTCATTCTCTTTCTTTTTCTGTTTAAATCTGTAGCTGTCACAAATGGCTCTGAAGGCTGGACAATTAGGAAAGAAAGATGTTAACTACAAAAAAGCATGATCTGGTTGCGGGAGACACAGAGAGTATCAAGACTTCAATTCTTGACAAATCTTACCATTAGATAAAGGTTAAGCCAACGAGAAAACCTGGTTTCGGAGACAGCAAAACACAATGTTCTGTAATGTGCACTCGTGAGAAGAATATAGAACCACAAAATCATTGCACCGGACACTATATTTAGTTGCATGTAAATATATATATTAGTTTGGCTTCCAAAGAAATGGAACGGCAATATCAAAAGATGACTATTTAAACAACACTGGCAAATAAATCTCTGGGGTAAGAAGGGTGCAAAAGAGCCTCTCCTTTCACCTTTATTATTATTATTATTTTAAATTCACCCTCTGTGAATTTGGGCATTGAGAAGAAATAACATATGGAAGAAGAAATAACATTATATTAGGGCAAAATGCTTTGCAAAAATGTGGGAATTAGGCAGTGATGCATAGAATAATATGTGCATTAGGAGAACTTGGCACTTAAATGTTTTGTTTTGTTTTTTTAAGTAGCAAACTATTGTAGAGAAGCGAATTTCAGACTGGAAAAATGGGAAACAGAGATAAATTGACAGATTTGCCCATCTCCAGGATGAGAATCACATAGGGCACCTTGACTACCACAGATGAAATGCGAGCTATGAATGCCATAAATAAAGAATAAATTAACAGTAGAAATAAATACAACCTACCAACGAACCACAGAGCCTAGGGCTTGCTGATCAGAAGGTCAGTGGTTCGAATCCGCGCGACGGGGTGAGCTCCCGTTGCTTGGTCCCAGCTCCTGCCCACCTAACAGTTCGAAAGCACGTCAAAGTGCAAGTAGATAAATAGGTACCGCTCTGGCGGGAAGGTAAACGGCATTTCTGTGCGCTGCTCTGGTTCGCCAGAAGCGGCTTTGTCATGCTGGCCACATGACCTGGAAGCTGTACGCCGGCTCTCGGCCAATAAAGCGAGATGAGTGCCGCAACCCCAGAGTTGGACACGACTGGACCTAATGGTCAGGGGTCCCTTTACCTTTACCTTTACCAATGAACCAACAAACAAACCCGTATGGTCTAGCAGTTAGGATTCCTAGTTTTCACCCAGGCAGCCCAGATTTGACTCCTGGTATGAGAACAATTCTGTGACATGTGGATAGCTGAGTTTAACCAACTCAGTGTGTTACTGGTAATGGCCAAGGTTGCTGGTTGAACCCCTATATGGGACAGCTGCCTATTCCTGCATTGCAAGAGGTTGGACTAGATGACCCTCAGGGTGACTTCCAACTCTAGGATTCTATGATAACATTAAATGTATCCTCCATTTGCACTGTTGTGTACTTCAAATAATAATATAAAAATTAAGAAAAAATTAAATTCATTTTCATTTTTAACATTTGTCATCATACACAAATCACAAGCATTTTACAAACAGGATTCTCAGAATCCCCAAACTTCCCCCCCCCCTCCATGGTTTCCCCAGATATTCTTTTCAAACTGCATCTTATCATATTCTCCATATTTTCTTAAATCTTATTTTTTATCACAATTCTTGCTTCATTGCAAGTGTTTTTAAAATCCTGCCAATGTTTTCAGTTGTTTACATTGTTCTTTCAAGTAACTTAACAAATTTCCCCATTCTTTATTAAATTTATTGTCCTCTTGATCTCTGATTTCCCCGGTCATTTTCGCCAATTCGGATAATCAATTTTGCTTGCAACAGAGGGAGCTGCTTTGCACCACGTCAGACCAGGTCCATTTAGCTTAGTGCTGTCTATATCAGGCATGGCCAAACTTGGCCCTCCAGCTGTTTTAGGGCTACAATTCCCACCATCCCTGACCACTGGTCTTGTTAGCTAGGGATGATGGGAGTTGTAGTCCCAAAACAGCTGGAGGGCCAAGTTTGGCCATGCCTAGTCTACATTGATTCGCAGTTGCTCTCAATGGTTTCAGAAAGGGGGCATTTTCTGTCCATCCTGGAGATGCTGGCGATAGAACCCACAACCTTCTTGATGCTCTGCCATTGAGCTATAGTCATTCCCCAGTTATCTTTACCAGGACTATCTGTCAAAAGTGTGGGAATGTTTAGGATAATAGGTAAGGAAATATTTGTTAAGTATTATATTTCCTTCAGTCACTCTAGTGAGTGATGTAGCAGAGCAAATCCACTCTATATTCATGGAAGCAAGTTGATTAGATTCGTATGAATCTTTACAAGATGACTAATCCAATCTGGCTTGCCCAGATGGATTACTCCTGGTGTCCCCTTTTCTCCCTCTTAAAATGCAATAAAGACTCACGAGTCCGGTCTTTAAAAGTATAACAAGTTTACTCACAAGTTGTTATCAATACAGATCCTAGAAGACAGGCTTTAAGCTTCAGGTTACAAACATATAACGTGGCTCACATCCTTTGTGAGGATGGGCCTAAGTGCTGAGAGCCAGAGACAAGTGAATCGAACAGAGCTGAAATAAAGCAGAATGGCTGTGTGGCTCTGCTTTTTATAAAGTCACACTCATCTGCCAAGTCATTTACAAGAGGAACAGTAAATTACATATCCCCGTCTCTGTCCACTCTAGGAAATAAAGCATGTTGTAACTGACTGTGCTGATGTAGCATATCCCACAAAAAGGCTTATGACAGGTAGTCCTGGTAAAGATAACTGGGGAGTGACCCGGACATGTCCTATTTTGGGGGGCCAACATACCCATCTAGCCAGATTTTTACATTTTAAAGGAAACGTCCTGGGGTGTGGGGTTGGGAGGGGGCATGGGCTGGTCTGCATGCCGCAGCCACTGCCAGCCCAAGCTGGGGTAAGAGGCACATGGGCACAGCAGTGGCCCCATGCGCCTGTGCCCATGCGCCTCTTTCCCCAGCTCGGGCTGGCAGCAGTTCAAGCTGTCCTCTTTATTGCTCTTCAAGATATGGCAACCCTATCACAAGCTGTGACTCAGTTTTTGCCTCTGATGGGCATGGTTAGAATAAACAGTGTATTTTGAGCCACACACTGTAAATAGAGATGAGAGGAGTCTGGGGATTTTATTCCCAGCCAATAATTCCACATCACCTAGGAAAATTAACAGGAACAATCTAATTATTCTTTGAACAAATGTATTATTCTCGCCTTCTCCACTATATATATATATATATATATATATATATATATATATATATATATATATATATATATATTCTAATTCTCAGATATTTCTTTTTATTCCTCCCTGCAAGGAAAGTTTAATGAGGCATATTTGCTTGTTTCCATGGTATTTGAAAGGAGGATTATTTGACGAACGGAAAGGTGTAGCATTAAAGCGCGGACGTGTTTTTAGTAAGGGACTGGCACCATTGTCTCCAGATTAACGGGGAGGGATATAGTCACTTGCTTCTAATGCGTCCCTGAAGCTTCGATTTCAGATTCTGAGCCTACCATTTCATGATAGTATGGGAAGCGAGTGCAAGCCATGCCAGTCCCCTCTACCCGGGAGAGGACAAATCTGCACTGGAGCAAGGATGAGCTGGAATGAGGGCAGAATGAGGTAGCTGCCTTGGGCAGCAGATGCTGAGGTGCTGGGAAAGGGCAGAGCTGTGAGTGCTATGTGTCCTGCAGTGTACCCCCTACACTTGTCTGCTGCCCTCAAGAGCAGTAGAAGACATGGTCCTTTCGCCAGTATTGGAGTAAGATTCAACTACCAGTCCATCTGGCTTCAGTATCTGCCTTGGGTGACACTGCTATCTTGTCCTTTACCTCAGGCAGCAAAATGTCTTGAGCTGGCCCGGCTGGAACTGCTATTGCAAGAAATCATGTCCTCCATCATGGAGAGCACATGTTGCGGTGAGATCACCCAAACTGCCTCCCTGTTGTGGGGTAGGACTGTTTGGATAGCCACAACACCCCATTGGTTGCCCCTCGGTTGCTGGCTGGTTGGGTCGTCTATTGGCTACCGAGGGGCTATTTAAGCTGCTGCACGTCGCTGGGAACGTCCTCTTTTTTGCAACATGCATCGGATCACCGGCCTTCCCACCCTATATTCAGGGCTGTTCTTTGGCCTTGCTATGCCTGTCTAGGGGTCATCTGTTTTGGAGCAGGGGCTGGGTAGGAATTTTGCCATTTGGCTGATTGGCTGTTGCCATTTGGTTTTTGCCTACCGTGTAGCAAATCATCACAACTTTGGAAGTTTGGCGGTTAGGCATTGGTTCAATATTTGAAAGTAAGCTCCACTCCCATTCTTGGAGGATTATATCTATGAAATGCCAGGATATTACATTTTCGGGGGGGTAAATTGAGATGCCAAGCAGTCGTTAATTTGGGTCTCCCATTCAAAAGCCATGGGTGGCAGCTCCAGGGGGCTGAGGCTCTTTGGGCCTCCTCAATCTTTCCTTTGAGGGGGCCATCCCCTCCCATTGTGGAGCAGGGCGCGAAGCGATGTCAGGATGTGGTGTTGGGTTCCCTAAATCAGAAGGTGGCGCCTCTGCCAAACCACCCACCACTAAAATACCATCAGGTCCTAAACGGCCTCGATCCAGTATACCTGAAGGAGCATCTCCACCCCCATCGTTCTGCCCAGACACTGAGGTCCAGCACCGAGGGCTTTCTGGCGGTTCCCTCACTGCGAGAAGCAAAGCTACAGGGAACCAGGCAGAGGGCCTTCTCGGTGGTGGCACCCACCCTGTGGAACACCCTCCCATCAGATGTCAAAGAGATAAACAACTACCTGACATTTAGAAGACATCTGAAGGCAGTCCTGTTTAGGGAAGTTTTTAATGTGTGATATTTTAATGCATTTTAATCTTTGTTGGAAGCCACCCAGAATAGCTGGGGAAAGCCAGCCAGATGGGTGGGGTACAAATAATATATTATTATTATTATTATTATTATTATTATTATTATTATTATTGACTTTGAAACAAATGGCGCGATTTCTCATTTTAGGTGGGAAGAGCTCAGGCTCCCCTCACCCCAAAGCCAATCCAAGCTAGAAATTGCAAGGGCTTTCCCGCCTCTGGCTTAGTCTAAATAGAACCTGCAATACTCAGAAAGGCAAGTAATTTGTGAAGCTGCTCAGGCCCATGTTCGTTAGTCACACCGTGTGTTTGTTAGTCACAGCGTGAAATTCCCACAAAGGCCTCGCCGCCTTTAATTTTGAAACATGGATTTAAAGGAATTGGGGCGGGGGACGACGACAACATATACAATTAAAGGAGAAGCCTGGCCAACGAAAGCGTTAAAATATTGCTCTGCTCCAGCATCTTGGAAACTGCATGGGCTGCGCTTTGCTCCAAGGAACCATTGTCATCCCTGAGACAACCTGTAGTTTTAAATGACTAGGCTGTCAGCTCGACGGCTTGCAGCAGTTGCTTTTTCTGCTTTATTGAATAGTAACAATAACACGGCAAACAGCATGTTATTTGCAACTCTCTTTCTGTCTCCTGCTCTCTCTTTCTCCTCCCTCCCCCCCCACCAAAAAAATCTTGTAGCTACTTATCTTGCAGCTTATATTTAGTTCCACAATTAACTTTTCATACAGAGTTTTAATTGTGTCAGTGGGCTCTGAACGGCGCCTCGCGGACCTGCTTCAACTCTTCCGCATGACCGGGAAAAGGCATTTATCAATGGCTCCTGGGGTGCTTTTCTCGAGCTACAGTTTCTCGGAGCTTGACGGGAAATGCCTAGAATCCAGCTTTTGATTTCCCACCTTGCTAATGTTTTACTTGAGGATGGAGATGAATGGTGGAGATGGCATCTGAGGGCATGTGGAACAGAGTGGCGGAGGCAGAAAAACCTCAGAATGGAGTCTCCCTGGATGAATACAGAGAGTGGAACCTCATCAATTCGGTCAGTTCCTGCCTTGCGTGGGTGCTTAGCCCCTGGTAGCTGACCAAATAGTGCGAGCGCTAAGTTGCCTGTTCATCAATGTACTTGCACTGACCTGAAGAAGGGTGATGGAACAGAGATTTTACCTGGATGTCTCTATGTCAGAGTCCTCCTCATACACAGTTTGTCAACTACAAGATTTAAAACACAGAGAATCTGCACTCTGGTCTTCAGAACATAGAATCATAGAATCATAGAGTTGGAAGAGACCACAAGGGCCATCCAGTCCAACCCCCTGCCAAGCAGGAACACCATCAAAGCATTCTTGACAGATGGCTGTCAAGCCTCTGCTTAAAGACCTCCAAAGAAGGAGACTCCACCACACTTGGCAGCAAATTCCACTGTCGAACAGCTCTTACTGTCAGGAAGTTCTTCCTAATGTTTAGGTGGAATCTTCTTTCTTGTAGTTTGAATCCATTGCTCCGTGTCCGCTTCTCTGGAGCAGCAGAAAACAACCTTTCTCCCTCCTCTATATGACATCCTTTTATATATTTGAACATGGCTATCTGGCTATCATATCATCCCTTAACCTTGTCTTCTCCAGGCTAAACATACCCAGCTCCCTAAGCCGTTCCTCATAAGGCATCGTTTCCAAGCCTTTGACCATTTTGGTTGCCCTCCTCTGGACACGTTCCAGCTTGTCAGTATCCTTCTTTATAGTTGAACTCTTGAACCCGGTGACATTGAATAGTAATCTGTAAGATTCTAAATATCTCTCCAAGATAGATCTAAGACTGCATACAGTGGAACCTCGACTTACGAAGTACTCGACTTACGTATTTTTCGACTTACGAAAGGGAAAAAGCGGCCGCGCGCCTTCGAATTTTTCGACTTCCGAAAGGAAATCCGCTTGGATTTTAGATGCGGTTTACTCGACTTACGAAGTTTTAGATGGGGTTTACTCGACTTACGAAGGTTGACATAGGATTTTCTTGCAAATTTTTCGACTTACGTTTCTAATGCATTCCTATGGGAATGCCGTTTTTCGACTTAC